>VXBX01009094.1:377839-482839 GCA_013400415.1 Scytalopus superciliaris
ATTTATAAAATAATATTTAACCAACAGAATTTTAAAATTTCCATTACCAAGGTGTTCAGAGAAAAACTCTGTGAAAATCACTCTCTATACCAAATATGCATTGGTCTATATATTGCAGCATTTGATAAATGTGTCCATAAGGCAAAGATGTTGTTAAAAAACTTAAATAATTAATAAATTTGTAATAAATAATTTTGACCACATGAAAACACATCAGCAATGCTTCAAAATCTCTTAATTTTTGTTTTTCTTTAAAAAGGATGTTTCTGTACTCAGTGTCTTTCTTAGTTAATGTCAACACAGATGAAGCAACAGCAATATTAAACCCACAAGAAGTTGCAGTCAAGCTATGTCCAATAAGCTAAAACATTTTTCACTTACCTTTTCCCATGTGCCTGTGCAACAGTACTCTTTTTTTCAGGTATGAGACTTGCAGAGTTAGACTTCAATTTCTGTTTAACAGAAATCAAAGAATAAAATGCAGCATTACAACAAGGTAACATCATTCTGTTTTACTTAATAAACAGGAGCCAGAAGAAGGGGACTAAGAATTTGGGAATTTTCTTGGTCAGGGCTGTGGGGCTCTTTGAGACAAAAGCTGCTGAAGTAACAGATAAGCAAAAACAAGGCTTCTCTTCCCATACTGAATTTTTAGTTTTGCCTGAAGGATTTCAACCCCACATGATCACTTTGACTTTACAACCAAGAGTCAGTATTTCATGCCCTCCTTTTAATAATTTTGCTTTTAAAAACATGTTGATTTAGGAACTTCTCCTTCAATGTTTTTGAGCTTTTCCTTCATTAAAACACACCAAGAACTTAGATTATTCAGAAAGATAAAGTGTCTTTGAAAAGTTCCTTACTTGCTGCACAAAACCGAGTCTATTTGAATTCCAGAATATTAGAATTCTAGATCCTAAATGGGAAGTTCTAGGAATATAAAATGATAAAATTATACAAATTTACTGACATAATTCTCTCACCCTCAGATGTATGCATTGTATATACATACAAATATACAAGTATATGAGTATACAAGTGTTTTTTGTTGGCTCAGATTTAGCCACTGTAAAAAAAGCAAAGACAAACAAAGCAAAACCAATATCCGTCATGAAAATAAGAGAATTTGCACAAGGGATTATGAAATATAAATAACACAATTTTCTACTGCTGATACATAAATGAGTATTTTCAATGTCTTCTATAATTCTGGCTGTCTTGAACATGTAAATGTGCAGCTTTGTCTCCATCTCCTGCTGTGAAAACAACAGAAGTAATTTGCAGAGGATACAAAACGGGGAGCAGTGCTTGGTGTGTCAGATGACTGTGCTGCCATTAAGAGGGACCTCAAATGACTGCAGAAATGGGCTGAGAGGAATCTCTTCAAGTTCAGCTAAGGAGAAATGCAAACTCCTGTCCCTGGGGAGGAATAACCCTTATGCACCAGAACACAATGAGGACTGAGCAGCTGGAAATCAGCTTTGCAGAAGAGGCTGGGGGAAATGTGGTCGATAAAAAGTTGACTGTGAGCCAGCAATTGTGCCCTTGCATAGAAGGCCAACAGCATCCTGGGCTACATTATTAAGGATGTTGCCAGCACATCCAGGGAGGTGATCCTTCCTCTGTACTCAGCACTGGTGAGACAGAATCACAGAATCACAGAATCTAAGTTTTGGGGGTTTATCCAACCCATCACATCATTTCAGTTGGAAGGGACCTTCCTCTGCTCAAAGCAGGTCAGCTTCAGCAGCTTGCCAAGGACTGTGTCCAGCTGCATTCCAAAGATCTCCATAGACTGAGACTCCACAACCCCTCAGTGAAGACTGTCCCCATGTTTGACCACCCTTGCAGTAAAAAGTGTTTCCTTGTGCACAGGTACAATTTCACATGTTTTAGTGTGTGCTCATTGCCTGTTGTTCTGTCACTGGGCACTATAGAGGAGTCTGGCCCCTTCTTTACTACACCTATCAGGTACTTACACACATTGATAAGATCCCCCTGGAGCCCTCTCTTCTCCAGGCTGAACAGTCCTAGCTTTCTCACCCTCTCCTCATGATGGAGACATACTCAAGTCTTAACCATCTCCATGGGCCTTTGCTGGACTCCAGTAGCTCCATCTCCCTCTTGTGTTTGAGAGACCAGAACTGGACATGGTACTCCAGATAGGACCTCATAAACTGGATCACTATGCCCAGTACAAAAGAGACATGGACATCATGGAATGGGCCCTGGAAAGTACCATGAAGGAGATTAAGGATTTAGACCATCTGACATACAGGTAGAGGCTAAGAGAGCTGGAATTGCTTAGCCTGGAGAAGATAATGGTCAGGAGAACCTTATCAAGGTATAAAAAAACATGTCAGGGGAAAATAAAGCAGAAGTAGCCAGACTCTTCTCAGTGGGGCTCACTGACAGAAAAGGCAATAGGCACACATTGAAGTACAAGAATTTCCAGTTAAACATGTGAAAAACTTCTTGCGAGGGCGGTCAAACACTGGAAGCAGGTTACTTAGAGAGGCTACAGTTGCCATCCTTGGGGATATTTGAAAGCCATTTGGACACAGACTGGGCAATCGGCTCTAGGCAGCCCTGCTTAAGCAGGTGGTTGGACCAGATGTTCTCCACAGGTCCCTCTTCCACCTGCAACCACTCTGTGATTCTGTTATATTTGACATTATGCTCTATCTTGAACTAGCATTTCCTTGAACTGCCTGTTACTGCCTAGGTAAAAACATCTCTTTATATCCGTCCTGTCCTCACTATAGGATTGTTGCATTTTCCTTTCTGCGTCATTTTCCAAATTTATTCTAAGCTTGTTTTAGTTCACTTTTTGCTTTAAAATTTCAGCTTATGGTGCTTTTTCCTTTCCATTGTTGAACCTGATCCATTCTGTGTTTCTCCAAACTGTACTCACCGAAGGTGTTTTGATAAAGCTGCTGTCATTACAGATTTCATCAATAATGTCATCTATATCTTCTTCGCTGCTGCCAGTACTCATTAACAGTTTAGCTGATCTGAAAAACAAACAAATCAGCCTTCATTTTTGTAGCAAAATGAACTACCGCAGTTCTAAGAATTATAACTTGAAAAATAAAAACAGTAACAGACTTTTTCCTCTGATATTTTTGTAATGTCTAAGGCAGGCCATTCAAGTCACGACTGAACAGATGTAAACTGCAGGGTGACAGCTTTCAGTCCTGTTGAATTCCGTCATAGGTCTTTTATTTGCTTCTTTTATTTCCAACCACTTCCAACCCTGAATAGAACTATGATAATATAACCCATGCTGCACTTACTGGGCAATAAATTGGACAGCCCTGATTTTTCACATTAACCTTCAGCAGCAGTAACAAGAAAATGTCCGAGGGAGTTCTCAAGCTATACAACTGCAACTGTTCCGAAGGAATTCCTGCCAAATTGGATGCATTTAGAAAGGTCACCTGCACTTTGCTTTCACTCAAGTCTGATGTTTTCTAGCTCTTTGTCAAACTGCTGCATCAACCAATCAAGAACAAATCTTGTCCTGAGGAAGAAGAAAGCTGATTTTTTAAAAGGTTTATAATTAGATTGACTAAAACTAAGTGCTCATCTAACCATTAGGCAAACAACGGGGCAAGTCCAGTAATGTGGCCAAACGCAGTGGGCTTGCTGCTCTTGCATTAGTCATCAGGCTCTTCAAGATCTTTGCCTGGGACTCTGAACTGTCCATTGGTTAAGTGCTCAGTAGCCCAACTATGGAGACATCTGACCAAGCCCCTCTGGTCCACAGACCTTCCAAAGGGAGTCTGAGATGTCTGTGAGGGTGGGAATGTAAACCTGAGTGTCAGGATGCAAAGCCAATGGCAGGCAAAGATGCCTGTGAGGGCCTGGATAAAAACCTGAGGATAAGCAAAGCCAGCTGTGAGGCCCAGGATGGAAGCCTGAGGGCAGGCAAAGACACCAGTGAGTGAGAAACCTGATGTCCAGGATGGAAGCCCAAGGGCAGGCAGTAGCAGGAGTACAACAGACATGGCATGCCTGGCAGTACTGTCAGCAACGACCCTGTCAGGACCAAACCTGCTGCTATTTCTACCATCATTTTTAAAATTTGGAATTTGAGGCAGACACCTGACAGGAGAGAGAGTCTACGTTAAGTGCTTATTGTAAAAGGTACGGTTAATAAATGCAAAGAGAAAATGCAGATGTGAGAGAATGGTCTGAAGCTGTGTCAGGGGAGGTTTAGGTTCAGTATTAGAAAAAGGTTTTTCGCCCAGAGGGTGTTGTGGCACTGGAACAGGCTCTGAAGGGAAGCGGTCACAGCACCAAGCCTGTCGGAGGTCAGGAGGCATTTGGACAATCCTCTCGTGCACATGTGTGATTCCTGGGGCTGGCCCTGTACAGGGCCAGGAGCTGGGCTTTGGTGATGCTTGTGGGGCCCTTCCAGGTCAATATTCTGTGATTCTGTGAAATGACTGAAGTGTCAAAAGACTAAAATCTTTGATAATACTATTGTTAAAGCTCTTCCTGCTCTGAATTGCTAAATTTATAGATATTTGATATGTATCACGAGGTGAGTTATAGAGCCACGTAATCCCCAACTCAGAAGAAAATGAGTGCAGCTTTTAACGCCATGTTTAATCCGAGGCTGCGGTACTTGCAAGAGACAAAGACTGTCTAAAGTAACTCGGCTCGCTGGCACACGACTTGGATGACTAAAGAGCAAGGGCTACGGGGGAGACTCGCTGACCGCCAGCCAGTGTTTCGGCTCCTGAGCCCCGTGAGGGGCCTGGCCAGGCGGGGCGGGGAGGGCCGGGCTGCGCGCCGAGCAGGCCGCCCCTCGCTCGGCGGGGAGGTGCGTGAGGGCGCCGGGGCCGCGGCGGGACGGCTGACCTGTCCTCCTTGGCCGCCGTGGGCTCCTGGTCCTCCATCTCGCCGCCGCCGCGCCGGCCGCACAGCCGCCTTTCCACCTCATCCAGCAGCTGGTCCAAGTNGGCTTCGGCAGCGAACGACGAAAGGGGAAAAAAAAGAAAATATGACGCCCCAGAACTTGGGCCGTAGTCGGCAGGATTCGAACCTGCGCGGGGAGACCCCAATGGATTTCTAGTCCATCGCCTTAACCACTCGGCCACGACTACGCATGCTGGTTCAGCCCTCCCCTCCGCTCTATGACTTTCCACCCCAGGAGGCTCATGGGGTGGTATTTAGGGTGCGTCTCCACACGGGCGCGCCGCGAAAGGCGTAAAATATGGTTTATGCTTAATGCGTCTGTCATGCAGGTCACAGCGCCGTGTATCGGCCTGTTCAGAGCAAGACGAAAGGGTTACACTTTGCTGAGTCCCACGGGAGAAGCCTGATGGTGGTGTTTTTTCTTTATGCGCAGATCAGTGCCACTTGCGGGGACAGCGGCCCCAGACCCCCTAAAACCCGCACAGTGTCCCGCTGACACCCCCTGCGGCGCCCGGGGAGCCGGGGCGGGCATTCTGGAGGGAAAGTCCCATAAATCCGGCTCTGGCCAGCCCTGTGCTGACACTCCCAGACACACGGGGATGCTCCCAGTCCCTTCCAGTGCCAGCCCCGGCCCCGCTGCCGCAGCAGGTCGGACACCCCGTGGCGGGCACACCGCCCACCGTGTCGGTGAATGCTGTAGATTGTTATATTTAATTAGAAACCCAAGGGAGCAGTTCGGAGAGAGAGGGCATGTTAAGCTACACAGAGCATTGCCATCCCCTCAGGTCAGCTGAGACAGAGAGCTCAGTGCTCGCACCCTCCCATTGCTAAAACGAACCCAAATTTGTCAGCCCGTGATGAAGCAGGCCTTAAGAGCTCCAAGCAAAGCCTCTCGGTTACAAGGTGTTTTACAATTCTCCTGGTGTTTCAAGTAATGAGTTGTGAGCCCTGTCTGAATCCCCCCTTACTTAAGCTTTTATTTCATCGTTCCATTTTCCTCCCCACATATCTCTGTTAATACCCCAGCCTGTATCATGGCAGGGCTGCTGGGGGAGATGTGTTGGGTGGAACGCTGTGAGCCTGCCCTGGGTTGATGTGATGGAGGAAACCAAATAGTGTTGATGCTGCTCCAGCTCTTTTAAGTGGTCCCTTGGACAGGACTCTGTGTCATGTAGGTAAATTCAATCCAGAAGAAGTGGATTTTTGGGTGGAATTTTTACATTCATCTCTTGCAGCTGTGGAGAGTTTAAACTAATCACAATTCTCCTCGGTATGCTATCATCTCGGTAATTTGAAAAAGGATCAGGAGCCCACAGGCTTGGAAAATCTTGAAGAAACTCTTGTCCTGAAATACATCATCACATGCAGAAAAGACCACTTGCTGCATCATCTTAAAGGAGCTTAAGAATGCTGAAATCCAGTATCATTCTGGCATTCTTTCAAATGGCCTTAGAAATCTGAGTACATTCTGTTTTGAGTGCAAAACAGTTTCTTTCCCTTTCCATCAATCCTGTGGCTGTCAGTGTGTCTGTTGTAAGGTGCCAAAAATGTATGGAGTGTGTATGGGATAACAATGCCAAAGTCAGGGGTGCCTCAAGGCCTTCTCCCATGAACTCATTGCAGCATTTGCTCAGTTGGAAAGCATTTGAAACCAAAAGAAAAAGGAAATAAAAAAAAAAGTAAAAAAAAAGAAAAAAAGTGCACAGACCTTTAGAAATCCTGAAAACATTGGTTTTGTGCAGATAGCTGCCTGCTGTTTAGATCCTTGTTCAAAACTTCTGAAAGGTCTAATGCAATCAAAGAGACTTACTGGGTCAAATTGGTTCCAGACTAGTCCCTGGAATCATACTGAGGTGAATCTGACATACTGGGCCTTCAGCTAAGCAATGGCCAGGAGAAAGGAGTTGGTGTCATGCCCTGAATTTTGTCCTCTCTTAGGAAATGATTGAATTGGCTTTGTGCAGATCATGTCTCCCACTGACTGCTTGAGTCTTATATTGATGCAAATGGAAAGGTCGCTGATTGCTGAGGCCTAGAAAAGTACAGAGAGACCACTTTGTCTGATGATGATTTTCTAAAAATATATATACTATCTCAATATATCCTTAGGAAGAGAGGACAGAAAGCTGAAAGGCTCTCCTGGATGGAAGTAATTATGTTCTCTAATCCTCAGTCTACTGTAACCTTTCTCAGCAGTGCAGATAAAACTACATTTTGCCACAACAGTGATGAGGACAAAAAGACTTTGTAGGGTAGAAAGCTAATTTGCCTCTTCTGTTTTATCTGGGAACCAAAGACAACTTCAGTTGAGATTGACCAAAGCTTTTCTCAGCTCTCTTCTCTGAATGATGAACTCTCCAGGACTTGGGCAATGATAGAGGCCAGCAGAGCCAGGGAATACCAAAGCTCTCATTTCCAAGTGCTACCTGTTGCCAGCCAGGAGGGAAATGATTGCAGGGAGGCACTCTTTTTGTTACAGCAACAGCAAGTTGCAGTCCTTTCTGCCTTTCCATTTCTTGCCCCAGAAGATGTCACACGGTGACTGCCTCTCACCAAGGTATTGTGCTGCCTCCAGTAAGTGTAGAACAGTTCAACTCCTTGCTCCCAGTCACAGGATATTGCTCTAATCCCATTCCTGGTCATACTCCAATGTAATATCTTTTTGAGTGACACCACACATTTCCTAGTAGTGGTACAATGCATCAACATGAGCAAATTGAGGCTGAATGTAGATTCTTGGCCATAATTTTAACCACTAACAAGCATTTCTGTGAATGAAACTATTCTGTGTAAAGATACCAGATTGGGAGACAACTTCTTGAAAGACTTTTGCTTGGCAGCAAAACTAGCAGTGTGTGCACGATTCCTCATATAACACTAGTTTGTGATGTTGAGAGATAGCCTCAGATCAGAGGACAGTTTAAACTGAAGGCTAATTTAGTCTTGGACTTCGCTGCTGATCCTTCTATCAAAGGTCCCTGCTCAGAGGGTGGATTTTCAGTTCCATTTTCTGGCACAGCTGCCTCACACATCAGGGACATGAGGACTGGAACAACATTCAGTTACTTCCAGCCTTCCCGAATTAATAATTTCAAGGTTATGGTGTGTGAGCACCCACCATCTGTTGCCCGGGCCACGCAGTTCCCTTGCAAAGGAAGAAATTCCTCAGAAGAGCAGGTAAGTGTCCAGAGAGACAAGCTGAGCCTTTGCTGTGAGTAGTAGACATACTTTTGGATGTTTGTGGACACACGTGCTCATTTTCAAACGAGTGTGACATTGTGATGCTTACCAAGGAAGTTGAAGGTTTTCAGGACAGTATACAAAGCAAAAAAATACTTGTCTGGGGGCCTTTTAATGAACCTGGCATAGTCCTTAAAGCTGATTTTAACCATTACATTTTGATCTCCATGAGGGCATAACAAACATTGGAAAGTTGTTTCTGGAAAAAAACTGTCAGCTTGTAAGGCTGTGTACCAAGGAGGTCACACTTCCAAATCAATGATAATTATGTGTAACTTAGAATAAAAATGGTGTTGTCAGGCGCTGTGCGGCTTTACTGCACCTGCATTCTCTGGCACCAAGCATGTCAGTCCCTGTAAAGTGGGGCAGAGGGAGGCACATGGTGATAAAACAGGTCAATGAAGAGGAAGCATCTCATCACAAGGTAAAAATGTTCCCATTTAAAAGATAGAAAAAATAATTAGTAGTAAATATAAAATAGTTGGCCTGCCAGGAAAGACCTAGGCTGTGAGAACATGAGTAGGAGGGAGAAAGCATCCAGCAGAGAGGACCGGGGGCTATTGTGGAAAAATCCTTCCTGCTTGCTGCCCATTGCACAGCTGTGGTGAGAGACAAACACCATGTAAAACCATCCTAGCTGAGGGAGCTGAAACCGAAGCAGCAATAGTGTTCCATCACCCCTGCCAAGGCTGGAAAATATTTTTCAGGGATGATTCTCCAGAAAAGTTGTGAGCTGGGAATAACTAGCCTGTAAGACACAGGGTCATGGCACGAATATGCATGTGGGGGTGAAAACTGCTGTTTGTGCGAACTCCATGCTAATATCCCACTTCTTGGCAGTGCTAATTGAGATTTTTCTTTCTCAGGCCCCAGAATCTTGCATCTCAGAGGGAGGCAGAAGTGGCAGCTGATAGGGTTGGTGTTCTCATACATCAGGTTCTAGATAGGCTCCTTTGTTTTGCTGCACAGCATTTGCCTGCCTTCCTCTTCTCAGTATAAGAGTCCCATTCAGTGAAAGTATATGTTGGACAGAATCACACCTGTATAACATGAATGTTATTTGCATGTGTGAATTTGTACAGGCTTTTACAGTTCAAAAGGCTTATAAGAATAGCAGGATGAACAATGTCTTTTGCAGTTGAAAGCTTCTTTATAAAACCTCTTTCTAGAAGCTCAAATGCTAAAAGATCTTCATGTTTGTAAGTCAGTAATGAGGTTTTGAAATAAACAGTTTTTTTTTCACTGTAGTGAATAACAGTGTAGTTTTCAAAAGGAGGAATAATTAAGAACAATGTGAAAATTAAAAGCTAGAACTCCATTGATTTCAGCAGGGTCAGGATTTCTTACAGAAGGTGAAAATCCAGTCCATCTCATTGCAAGCATCTGTCTCCTTGCTGGAGCACAGGGAACTGGTAGATCTCCTTTCAACTCCAAACTGTGTCTCCCAGCAGAGGGCATTGCAGTGTGACATTACTGTTTTCAAGGTTCTGTCAGAAAGTAAATTGAACTTCAAGGGGTTGTTTGGCTGGTCTAAAATTTATTTTCATGACCTCCACTGGGAGAGTAGATTATCAGTTTAAAACCAAAAGATGCTGCTAGCAAACTCTGGAGCTGGAATATAAGATTGTTTTTTTCTTGCACTCTAAAAAACCCTAATGCCTGAAAGAGAAAACAAATACCAGAAAGCACTTGTTCTTTGGAGTCTCTATCACAGGATTTATTTCTCTGTTTCAAATGACACTGTAGGCTAAATTAAAAAGGCTGGTTTCAGGCTGATACCCTCTTGAAATTCTGTGAAAATAGTAAAATGTTTCCTATAAAAATGAAATGCAGAATTAAAATAGAAATTATTAGAATAATGAGAAGAGAGAAACTTCAACATTTGCAGTAGATGTGAGTGACAAGCATAATTTCGAAGTGTATGTAAGAAAGGAGATTTTTCAAAAGACTGGGGTATCAGACCAAGAAGCTACAGGTATCCAGGTACCTGTGGGCAGTGCCTGGCCTCCAGTGCAGTTTTCTGTCTTTCCTGCTGTCTCTGCCCCAAGCCCCGCAGCCCCTCATATTACACATCAGGAGCATGTTCAGGGGACAGATGGGGGGTGGTACCTGTTGTGCAGACAGGTCTTCTCACCCTGTCCCCACATCCTGGCTCTCCTGTCCTATAACAACAGTGTCAATCCACTTTCTGGAGGCAGAAGATTTAATATATGTGATCAGGTTGACTCCATAACACAGGCATCCTGTTAGGTCTCCATCTGCAGGCAGCATTTCGTTCAGCTTATTGTGTGGCCACACAGCAAACTGATTGGGCACATGCCTTGGCGGAGGACAACGAGGCATTGAGGGGAGGAGAGGCTGAGAGGTGTGTGGAGCAACAGTGTGTTCTCTTGTTTAGCATTTGTTCTTTGGCAGCTCACAAGGGAATTCAATGTGTTTGGAAGTCAGTACTATCATTAGAGTTTTACAGGTGGAGAAACTGAGGCACCCAGGTGGTTGTGTCCTGCCCAGGCTCATCAAGTAAAATCAGGACAAAAGTACTAAGGCCACTCCTTTCTTTCCTGTCAGTAAAGTCTCAGCTTAGTATGTTGTACGCTCAGTGACCTGCAGCATATTTATGTGCTGCAGTGTGAAACACTTGCAAAGTTAAAGAAGTGCAGGTGGGCAAGAGTTAAAAAGCAAATTCTCCCACCTTGATTGTTGATAGCGTTCTCACTCAGGTTAGTTTACAGTGTTAAAACCAAAGGGACTTGAACAGAGCAAAGGTCCCGAATTTGAATTTCAATGAACGATATTGAGGGAGTGGTTTGGGTCTTTTATAGATACCCTGAAAATGCCTAATAAGCATTCAGTTCTGGAGGACTTGAAAGGGCTATAACCTTTCCTACAGTTTAACAACACATTTCTCTATAAAACTAACTTAAGAGAAATTCCCTACATTCCCACACTGAACACTTAGCAGTCTTTTCAAACTTATGATATAGCAGTAAATATAGCTTATAACCATAAAATTAAGGTTATGTGGACTTGTAACTTTTTATTTTATGCTAGCTCTGTGGGCCACTAGCAATTTCTACTGAGGTTACTGTCCTGAAGCCTGCAATGAATTACATGAGTAAAGTAAGAAGCAACAAAACTCAAAACAGAAATCAACCCTCACTCTTTAAACAGACACATTGGGTTATTGAGGGAAGAAGCGCAAACAAAAGGAAGGGGAATCCACCATGAAATTTGCAACTTCTCATGCTCTACATTTTCAATTTCTTTTAAGATAGTACTATATACTGTACAGAGAACTTATTTGCTTATGTAGCTGTCATTGCACTCCTGGTGTGTTTAATGGCTACAGAACAACTCAAGGTGATAGATCTCATATGTAACAAGAAGTATTTTCTTGGAATGCTACCAATGAGATTCTGTCAACCTGTGCCAGATGAAGCTCAAATGTTGTGCAAAATTTGAATGATTTTTCCTGCAGTGTGCTAAAAGAAAAAAATTGCTTCCATTTAGCAGCAACCTTGCAAATTGTATTATGGATTGTGAAGTTGCAGAGCTCCTGGTTTCTACAGAAAATGGGCTCTACTTCTGTTATGTGGTTTTACAGTACCTAGAAAACCTTTGGCTTTCCAGTAATCTAACTGTAAACTAAAATCTAATAAAGATAGTTTGCTTTTTATTTCTGCTAGTGACTGTAGACTGAGTGTAGAGTCAAGGTACCTGAGATTTTGAGTTCCTGAATAGAACCTCTTTAAAGTCCTCTGCTTGTAAGAAAATATGTGAGCAGAATTTTGTGGAAATCAGACCTCCCTAGGGTAAATTTTTGACCTCCCACTACCTCTGTTGTCTTGAAAACTTTGAAGGCCAAGAGCCACCTAACGAACAGCCTTGTTTATCATGAAAGCTCAGTTTATTGTAAATCTAGGACTACAAGCATTTTGACAGCATGAAAATTGGATGCATCTTTACTGACTCAGACCTTTAGCTAAAAGAAATACAGCCACAGCAGGAGGGGGCTAAGGAAAGGAGCAATTAATTTAGTTTTCCAATAGTATTGCAACAACATGGGCATCATAATTTAAAAGCCTTTGGAACAGTCTTCTTAATTTCCTCCTATCCCATTCCCTCAACTTTTTGTCTCGGTCTGGCTTTTGTTCACTTCATGCAGCCTGCCAGACCAACCTGAGCCTTGCCTGAACCCAACCAGTTGGTCCCTGACGTAATCCCGAATGGTGACCTGTGAGGCCGACCTCAAGAACTGCCGGCCGGAAAAGGACCCACTTGGTTTTAAAATGCTGGCTCTGTTCTGCAAAGAGCTGGCAAAGTATGTTTTTCTTTTTACTTTTATAGCTTGTTCCAAAGTCCATGGAGGATACACAGCTGGCTGGCAATACCACAGCTAATTCCATGGCTGCAGAGTCTTAAAAAGCCTCTGGTGGTGATGCTCAAAAGCAATGCACAGGGGTAATGCACAGTTTGTAATATGTGTGCTGCCTACAGACCTTCTTGCTCTCCACAAATGCACAACATTAGTGAGGTGTTTCATTAATCTGAGACGGAAGTAAAGCAGATGTTTCTCTAGATAGCAAGTTGTAAGTGCTCCTGATCTAAGTCAGTTCTGCTTTTACCTCACTGCTTCTTTGTCTCTGTGTCTAATGTCAGTGAAAGTGAATGACACCTTCCAAACCTGTTTTATAGTTTGGAAATTGTTTGTGTCTGTGAGAGAGCAAGGTGCCCTTTTGAAACTCTTTAAATGTGTATTCAAGTTTCCAAGGAATTAATATTTTTCTCTTGTTTGGTTGTTTATTGATGATAGTTCTGTTTTCTCTAGAGTATCTCTTTTTATGGGCTTCCATTTTTCTTCCTGACTTCTGTGGCTTTGCAAGTAGTCTGAAAAAGTCTACAGGACAAAAAGAACACAAATTTACTGAAACTTCATCTAAATCATAACCCAGAAAAGAAGCAGGAAGATAAATAAACAGTAATATACCTTATGGAACTAATCTCATCTCTCTCTTCTGATTAAGGTGAATTGCAAACATAATACGTGTCTCTGTAGTAGCAATCCCAATGATAATTCTATGAAACATGGCAACTAGACAGGTCTCCCAAACACTTGCTGGTAGCTAGGATGAGGTAGTGTGTATTTTCCTGTTGTTGGGTAAAGTCACCCACTCAGTCTTTACACAATGGCTGCCTGTGAGAACTGACATGAATTATCTTACTGGGAGCATTACATAGCTCATCACCTTCATTCAACTAAATGTCAGCATTTCTTAATAACATAAACAGATCAGGATGTCTGCAGCTGAGGGTCACACTCCAGTTAGATTTATGTCTCCAAATGGGAAAGATCTTCTAGATGTTCTTGGAGCCCAGCTCTCAGGACAACATCACTAAATCCTAAAAGGAATGCAGCATAACCTTCTTTCTTTCACAGTCTGTGGTTGCATCTTCTTTTATGACCCCCCATTCCCAAAACTTAGAGATTAATGCTCTTTCTGACGATGTGAAAAAATAGAGGTTGAGTTCCATCCCCTGCTCAAAAAAAAAAAAAAAAAAAGGAAAAGAAAAAAAAAATCCAAAACTGTTGTCCCCACCCATTTCAGAAAAAGAATTTATTCTTTCTTGTTTAGTGTTCTTAGTTCCTCTTGCAGTGCAGAAAAGAAACCAAGACTCAATGGCTACCATTTAATGCTTTTTAGTTACAGCAAAGGAATCATCTTTGATGTGCTCATAGAGACTACTCCAGTGTGTCTGCAGAGTGTTTAGAGTGATTTTGTTCTTTCACATTGAAGAATTAGTGGATAGGAAACCATCTCTGTGGGCCTTAGAGCACAAACCAGAACATGAGTCCCACTTTTTTCAGGTCAGTGTTCCAGCAGGATATGCAGTTATGTTTGCATGATTTTCATCTGAGAGCCTTGTGGTTGGGGCAGGGAGCTTGAACCTTTGAGGTAGAGGAAAGAACTGCTCTATCCAGTAGGCTTCCTCATAAACCAGTGATAGTATGATTGCTGTACACCAGCTCTTCAAACACTAATGATCTGTAGCTAGTTTCTGAAAGAAGGGCTTCAGGAGTCACTCTGGAGCTCTTTACCTCAGTCAGAAGTGTGCTCTGCAGCACAAGGAAAGGAACTTCAGCTGTGGGATAAAAGGAGGGTACTGACACCCAATTGCTGCATATATTTTATGCTAGTTAGCTCTAGATATGTGGCCCCTTGGTGCTGGTGGAGTTGGCCCCCGTTCCTGTGATTTTTGACTCAAGCTGCACATGTAGAAAGTCTGGCTGAAGAGGGGCTGGTTTCTATTTCACCTTCAACAATTCAGGTACTTCAGCTTTTGGCATTCAGTCCTTGCTTCCTGTATTGTCAGAACCACACAGTTGCCTGGCACTGTGAATCTTCCTTGCCCAAGACTAGAGCCCAGCTATGCTGCTGTTCACATCTGTCTCAATGGTTTGGGATTAATGAGTATCTTTCTTTTCTACCATTTATCTGGAGAATACACGTGAGAGAAGATCCAGCTCCATAGTATTTTTATTGTAGACAATCCAAGTTTTAGCTATTGGTTACATGTAGGATGTAACCAGCTACTTATTTGGTGGGTGCTGCTTAAGTCCACTCTGAAACAGACACTCATCTTCTTCACTCAGGCTTCTTTGAGGCCTTTCCAGTTGTCCCTGGCAGAGTGTAGGAATCTTGACTGGAGTTGGCAAAGACATAAATGAATGCAATATAGTCCATGACTGAGGGAAAGAATGGCATTAGATGATTAGCTTAATCAGTATTCTTAGCTGCAGCTCCTCTGCGTAAATTACATGATGAGCAGTGATTTTTCGTTTGGTGCTTTGGCAAAAGGATGAGGGGGAAAGGAGAGAGAGGAGAAGCTGCTGTGCTTGCAGGCAGGAATAGGGGAGGAACAAGGGTGGGTGAGGGGGGCAGATATCTTGATGAGGGGAATGCTTTCACTAAGAAGTGAAGGAGGAGTGGGGCTTGACTGGTGCTTGCTGACTTTACCACAGGCTACAATTATCTGAAAACCAAAGAGAGAAGAAGAAGGGGAATTTCCTCCAGTAGAAAACCTGGGATGATTTGCTTTTTGTTAGAGACTGATATGTGAGCAGTTGTCTATGCCTGCCACCAAGCACCAAGCTCCTGTATGATTATGAAGATAGGTTATTAATATAGTTTTAAATTTGCTTCTATTTTTTTTTAACATATGTCCATGCTATATTCATGGGAAAACCAGTATTAGCCAACTAACGCTGAGCTGCAAAAGCGAAGTTTACTCATTAATGTAAAATATTTTCTAAAATCAAGCATTTAAAAATTGTTATGATGAAGTGTGATTGGTTTCCAGGCAAACTAATTACAGTATCTGCAAAACTGTACCTGCAACAAGGATGTATTTTCAGTATAGTTCTGATGAAAAATGTGAATCATGGATTATTACAGGATTTTGGTTTTTTTCTTTTTTTTTTTTTCTTAAGTCATGAGTTTTCCGTTATTTGCTACAATTCCTTTAGGACAACACTGGAGTCTTGAGTGTTAAATGTGTTCATGTGCTCTGTGGTACCTGCATGCAGTTTACATGCAGTTTATGGAACAGAAGATAAGTGTTTGAGAAGACTGGACTCTATAGCTGTTGGAAATTGGAGGGAGAGAAATTTCTACAGCTAGATGTCACAGTTAAATCTTAATCAACAATCACACTGGTATATATCCAGAGTAACCCCACAGGGAGCTTAACAGGTTTGATCACACTGCTGCTGAATTAGACACAGCTTGTGCCTAGCATGTTGCAAGCCACCCTTTGGTGGAAATATACTTTGGTAGAGGTATGCAGGTCCAGACAAATTCACAGGCAGGATCCCAGTTGTCTCTTATAGTGCTATTTTCTGGTGCCCTGCTGGAGTTCCTGTTAACCAGAAAGCTTAATACAAAGCTATAGTACAGCTCTAGAAAACATAGATCTAAGACAAAAATGTCACTAACGAAAATATTACAGAAATATGATACTAACATTAACAGATGTCAGTCAAGTTGCCAGCTCTGTCTAAATAGTGCTGTAATGATCCTTGGAAAAAATTAATAGAGTATTTCTGAAGACATTGGAGGAACTAGTCAATATAACATTTCATGGGTTGTGTTTTCTCCTTTGTGTGCATATAGTCAGGGAAGAATATACCACAAAGGAAAATCAATGTGCCTAACACATTTCTCATCAGGGCTATCCCTGGCTGGCTTTCCATAGTTTGGTTAAAATTGTGTTCCATGGACTTACAGTACGTTCTATGATTTGCTGCCAATATTTACTTAAGCAAATTGAAGAGCTCATACTATACTAGGGTAGAAAGGGTGATAAATTAAAAAAAAAAAAAAGCAGTAAATGTTAAAGGTACATTTTTTTTCAACAGAAATCTGAAGAAATTGCTCTCATGGCTGATAACTTTAACAGATTGAAAGAAAAACATGATCACGTGACACAGTAAGTGAAAGCTTCTGATAGAGGAGACAGGTTCAGATATTCGCTGCATCTGAAGAGATTCATTGAATCACTGTTCGTCAGTGTTCAAAACAAAAAGCTTTGATTCACGGAAAAAAGTTTACCAAAAATTGTGTTCAAATGTGAGAACTGAGAGGCTAAAATATCCCTACAAAAAAGTGCCTGCAGCTCCAGTGTTGACTTCACCAAAGAATTTGGCTCATTGTAGTTATTTTAGCTTATTTTCTTCTTGAAAAATTTGTGTTGCTTTTGTTTGTTTCTCCATGTATAGAAGAAATGACTGCAGAAGCTATATTTTCAGAGCAATGAGACCCATAATAGAGACCAGGACTGAATCCTGAACTGGTACACTCTAATTTTGCTGCACCTCAAAATTAGGTTTGGATAAAAGTTTTACAGTTTATTGGAATCTCTTTAAATGAAAAATGAGATGCATTATCAATTATTATAGACTGGACATACTATTTTATGAAGTAGAGAAATAAAAATTTTAAATAGATTTATCGTGATGTATTCTATCTTGTGGATTTATATTTGCAGAAACATACTGGGTATTTCTGCACACTGGGTAATTGGAACATAGCTATGCTACTTAGATCATATTAAAGTCAGGTGGATATTGCACAAAAATATTTAGAAATGCTCATTTCAACAAAAGCAGGAGCTAAGTGTGGTATGGAGCTAAGGAAGTCTGGTATTCCATTGCCTTGCTACTTCTAGGTGAAATCTTGGCTATTTGACTGAAGCTATCAGTTCAATTACATGCTATTTTCAGATCTTTGAGTGATTTCCATTAATATGGGGATACCTGATTACTTTTACTGAAAGGCTATTAATGGAAAATAGACCTCATCACATATACTTATTATATATTTGTACAGAATTTCATAAGAAATACGTGTTGTGAACAGACAACAATAGGAAAAGAGGGCATTGTGATTTTTTTGATTTTTTTAAATTGTGCTCATCTCCATAAACCTTCCAGTAATGTAAGGATCAAGTAATATTGTCACCAGGTGGGGTGGTAAAACCAAATACAGCCAGCCCTTGAATAGTAAATAGCACAGAACAAATAGCAAAAGAAAGAACTGAAGTGAATCATTTGAGAACAATCTAAACAGCTGAAATATGTTCACTGACACAGTTATTTGAACAATTGTGAGTAACAACCAGATGAATTAAAGTCAGAGTTTCTCCATAATAATTCAGAAAGAGAACAAAAGGCTTAATCCACTAAATAAAACATTTGCTATGAAAAGCTTGCCCAGCTCTAGTTCATATATTGTAGAAGGATGTTGGCTTAAGATATGCTTTATTACTGAACTCAGATAAGGATACAGGGAAATGCTGCCTGAGGACTTCATTAAAGGAGCTATGGACTAGGAGATCTAAGCGTGGTCAATAGGTGAAACGAAGGTATTTTTATAATTTTATGATTTAGAGTAATAAGAAAAGGATGTAACCAGTGGAACTCAGGGGAGGAGGCAGACAGAGAAAAGTCAACATAAGACAGAGTGCAAAAAGATAAAACATCTTTTGGCAAGCTTGTTTCAACTTTTTAAACTGGGAGGATGAACTGCTATGGACAGTCCCTCTCTTCCATCATTATGCAATGACTTTCACCCCATTTTCCCTTGGTAGTGCTCTGTGTCAGTGGACACAGATCAGCTCTGTGTGTAAATTGGCCCTGGCAGATTGTGAGATCTCACCTGATTTAGGTCTGTGAGTTTCCTTAAAGCAAACCCTGCTTCTGGAGAGTACTGGGCTATTCCTCCTGCTGTAGACAAATATATGTGGCTTTACTGTGATAACTTCTTCAAGGTTATGTTGACCTTAACTAGTGAGTCAAGTGGATAATATCCTTGTGGGGAAGGAGGACTATAACGTAAATCCTCTCTCAGGTTCCCTGGGAGATCACAAAAAAAAATGCTCTCTCACACACATAAAAGTAGGAATGTGCATTTGGAAAGAGTGTTCATCACCAGTGTGTTAATTTCTGATGGAAGACTTGCAGGGCATTAAAGTCAATGTAGCTTGCATCCAAGTCTAAGTCAATTAATTACAGTGCATTTTCTGCTAAGCAGGACTACATGTTTGCAAGTTCTTTTACATACAGCAATTTTACGTATTTCACGGTGTAACTGGGAAGGGATCATATGTTTGTCCTGAAAATTGCAGTCCTCTGAAAAGGAAGCTTTATTCATTTGTAGTCATATGCATATCATACACCTTTGCAAATCTTAGACATCAACTGTGGAGCAGTATGTGGACAGTGCTAGAAGTCCCATATGCTTAGGTAGGTTACTAATCACACTTGCAAGAAGGCACTTGGTCACTTTTAACAGCTGGCAAAAATCACTATGAACAACAAGACAGGTACCTCTTTAGTGGATGGGAACCCTTATAAGAAGAAGAAGGGTCTCCACTAACAAGAATCTTTGAGGACTTATTTCTGCCCAGTTCTCTTCCACTTTCTTGGTAATATGAGGCCTCCTGAGTTCCCTTCACTGCTGGATGGTGAGTTCAACACACATGGTTTCATGCACAGCAGGATACCTGAAGGGCTATAGTTAGTGGATAAAGTTTTTTTTTGCTTAAAGAGAGATTTGTATGTTCGTTTTCACATGATTTTTGTGCTAGCCTGAGTGTTGATTTCTCCAGTTCCTGCTTATACTGTCCAAATTTACTAGGCTTACTTTCTGTACTTTTGCAGCTTTCATAAAGCCATTGAAGGCTGAAAAGGACATAGATAAGTGCAGGTTCATGGTATGATGTGTTCTGTCTGGTTGCAGATTCCAAATTACCTCTTCTCCCTGACCCTGCATCCAAGACACTCATAAAAACTGACTTCATGGTTCTGTGGACCAGACAAATTTGGGGAGGGAACAGGTTGGTCAAATGAAAAACAAACTCAAAAACATGCTGAAATCCAAAACAGTCCTTCCAAAAATCCAAAGCAAAGCACAAATTCAATTACACTGTAACTGCTCTGTGACCTTTCACAGGTGGGAGTTGAGGAATTAAGGAAACCTTAGAAAACTGAGGTCATGTCTGCTCAGCCTAGACATTAAAGATGCCGTGGTGCTTTCTGTACTAGTGGAGGATTTACCCTCATGTCCTGGCCAAAATGTAACCTTTTCCCCAGAGCAAAGGAGCATCCATGCTCTGATTAGGGTCTCTTCTCCATCCTGCAAATGCCTGCATTTTGATGATGCAGCTTGTGCCTTTGTGTAAATACACACAAGAGTATACAGAAGGACTTGGGTATTGAAAGGGGCTTTGCAGACAAAAGCAAGATTCCCGTGTTTGTACAGAGTGTGAAATGGCTTATGGCCATGCCTTGTGAAGGCATGTTCCCTTGGAAAGGGAAGTATTTTGGGATCCTTTTTTAGAAAATTTTCATTGAGGGATGGCCAGCAGTGCAAGCAACAACACGTAACAGTGTTGGGCTTGATTGAACAGATATTCTCATTGTACACATGGGGACAATTCTTTTGACTTCATCGGAACTGTTAGCAGTATTGGTGATATTTACCAATATTAAATTCAAGTTGGAAAAATCATTTAGGTGAGAAAAATAAATTGCAAGTATACAGTTAAACTTGGAGGAATATTTGCAGAATGTAGCTTTGATTTATCATTAGTGTTTGCCAAGTTCTGTGCTAATGGGTCAGAATTTGTCTCTCCTACTTCCTAATTTAAAAAAAATCCCAACACAATTTTATTTAATCTTTTAAAGCACTTTGACTCTAGGGATCAAAATAGCTTGGACTTCTGCACTAAGTTATACCAGAGAATAATTTTTGTTGCACTGTAGCATACACTTTGAATCGTTGCTGTTTCAATACAAAAATAAAAACTGTTCACTTAATGTGTAATTAATAGTTTGACATTTCCCTAAGGCTTTACCCAGGACCCTTTCTGTTTCTGTTTTGTATTACTGAACTCCCTTGCTAAATATTTCCAGATCATATAGATTTAGATAAGACATGTTCCAGAACTTATAACATTTTTTATTTTGACTTTTACAGTATTTATTAGTGTAATGAAAATAATACTTTGACAAGTCCCCAAATAAATGGTAATATTCACCCCTGGATAGCTAAGTGAAACGTTCAGTGCCTGCAGTCCATGGGTTATTTAACTGAGTTTGCATTGGAGACATAAAAAGTATGACAAAAATTTTAGTGCAGATCCATTAAAAGCTCATGACCCTCTCCTTTGACCAAGACGCCAATCCTGTAGTTTGAGAAACACTGGAGGACCTTGGCAGATATGAGAAATGCTGTCAAAATCCATGGAGCTCCCTTGGGGGTACAAGGAGTCTACAGGACTGGGACCTGGCCTAGTAATGTGATCCTTATAAGCACCTTTGTGGCATTCTGCAGGACCACTCTTACCTGCTTCTATGCATAATAAAAAGGTGCATGAAGAACAATTTGGTGAAAAATATGTAACTCAGAAATTATATAGCTGGGAAAATATCAGAAATTCACAGATGTAAAAAAATTAATGTTCATAAATTGATATGAACTTCTGCATTGCTGCAGGTAAAGAATTTTACCCACACTCACCAGTAGGTATGAAGATATTGAAGCCACTTTTGTGCTTAATGCTGTATAAATGAGAACTACTACTGACAAGCATAGAAAGGCCCGTTTCTGTTTAACAGATTGTGTGCTTAAGGCCTATAAAACCTTAAAGGTAACATTTGTCATCTTTGTTAAGCTTTTAACACACTTTTGAGACTATTCAAAAATAACGGAACTTTTGGAATTCAGGCTGGAGCTCAGGTTGTGTGTGCATACAGAAAAAAGGGCTTTGTAGAGCTCTTTGGCCAAAATGAGCACATTTTTTCCTTTAGGGGGCATATCTCAACTTAAGGCACCCTAGTTGTATCTTCTCCTGGTGGATGCGAGTCAAGTGGTCTTCACCTCCACACCATTTTGTCACCCAATCAGACTTACAGGTTAATTTTTAAAGAGAGAAACACCAGTTCAAAACCAAGAATTGATGACCCTCTGTTAGAGAATATTAAAAAATGATGTTTCAACATTTCCCAAAACAAGTATTCCTTTTGCTAAATGAAAAGTTTCAACATAAAAAAGAATGAATTTTTTAATCCCAGCCAAAAAAAATTTCCAGACTAGAGTAAAACTCCTAAGTTTATGCTCTTTCCAAAGTTCAGTTGTTCAATATATTTATTGCTTGTCTAAAAATTGTCTGAGTTACACCAGGTTTGCTACATACTTTCACCTCAGTGAGCCTAAGAGGAAAAAGGGTGTTTTTCTGACAAAACTGCTTGAAATATTTTAAGTAACTTTAGAGTATTTTTCTCCTCTTGGTCCTTCCAGAATAGACCACATTGAATGTACATTCAAATTTTCATATCGTTAGAGCATGCCTACTTTTTCATTAACACATCCACAGAGTTGGTTGTGATTTGTTTAATGTGAAGCTTCATAATTAGAAGAAATCCCTTCCTGCCAATCTTTTCCCAGTGTATGCTTCAATGTGTCCATGTATGTATCTGACTGCACAAACACGTGGAGAAATTTGAGAATAATTTGATATTTGTTCTAGGCAGATCTTACTTTTTTTTTTCAATATATGGAAGAGGGATCAGTTCCTTGTTTGGTATCACTGGCACCATCTGGGAATGATCATAGCATGTATGATTGGAAATCCCATGTTTTTACTCTTTCCTATACACATGTGAATCTTCATGTGCTGGTCCGCACATTACCTCAACCCTTTGCAAATAGATTATTTTTATAACAGAGCTCTTGCCTCTTTGCAAAAGCCATGCTCCTTGCAAACTAATTGGATCTGAATGTAACGAATCTGAAAACAACTTAGCTAACTCTCAAGCCTCAAGTTCACCCGTGTGTATGCAGAACACATAAAGTTTATCATCATTTTCTTTCCTATGGTTATTTTTTCACCACAGTTACCATTATGTGATGGATCAGTGGTGACACATGAAATACATTTCTTGATGTTGAAGAAGCTAAGTAGTAGTAGGTCATACCTATCTATTTTTGTGTATGAAAAATTAGCAATATTTTTAATTGCTGAATGTCTCCTTTGAAACTAAAAGATTAAATTCTCTGATTTAGTGTGATTAAAATAATAAATGTAAGATTAAAGTATGATTAAAAACCTGATGCATGGCCCACCAGTACCATTTATACATTATTAAGTCTCCTCACAATCACAGTTTCAACATTCCTATTCCTATGTAAACTGCTATTGGCATATTGTGCAAGTTATGCTTTCATTGTTTTGTTCTGGATTAATCTAGGATTTATGGGAGGAATTTGGGACTCTTCTGTGGGTACAACAGGAAAATGACTGGCAAGGGGGTAAAAACGTAAAAGAAGGACAAAGTAAGAGCAGTAAGAGATGACTGGAAGGCAAAAAATAGCAGGTATTGAATCCCTGTTGAGCAGGTAAGGGAAATTACTTTCCAAGCAATCAAGCTACCATTATATGTTATTTTCCAAAACTCTTATTTTAACTACTGTTACCTCTAGCCTGTCGAAATAGATGAGATAACTCCCATGACTTCAGTGAGAACATGATGAATTGGGCCCTAAGTACAGCTGGAAATCCCACTCTTTGCATGTTTTGAAGGTTACATATTCAGTTTACACTGGCCATGTGTACAAAGTTGAAGTACACTATTTTATCTTTAAAAAGGAGAAAAAAGTTATCAAAACATCAATGCAATACTTTATCTCTGACATAGTTTTGAATTTTCAAGACCCTCATCTGAGTTTCTAGGTCATACATATTTTTGTGTCCTACTGGTTGGACATACTTGTATCTGAACTAGGGCTTGTGATATGCTGCAGTTTCTGTTTGCCTAAAGTTTTATGACTTCAGAGTAGGCAACATTTTAGGTTTGTGTAGAAACCTCCAGATGCAACATGCTGTTGATGCAAGGAGGTCTTAGAAATTTTTCATAGCTTGCCAGAGTTACACTGAAAGAAGGTCGTGATTGTTTGTTTTGTTGAAGAGTGGGAGGATCACAGATGAACAAAACAAATGGATTCTTATCCATAAAACAAATAGCTCATTCAGCTGGGCTTTGTGACTAGGACAAAGGCAAAGGCAAGATAGAACAAGAAGTCCATATTTACTTAGACCTGGTAACAACACAACTTGAGGTAACTGTTGTCTAAAGCTAATGATGAAATATGGTTCATGGTTAATCCAACTGCAGATTTCCATGGGGTCTAGAGTCCTGTTTTCAACAGCCTTTTCACAAGTCTTGTCCTAAGCCCATTAACTCTTCCTTTGGAGAATAACTGAGGGTAGGGGAGCATAAAGCTATCTTAGGAGGCAAGAAATCAGAATCATTTTTGTTTAGAATCATAGAATCATTTAGGTTGGAAGAGCCCTCTAAGATCATTGAGTGCAACCATGAAGCCAGCACTGCTGTGTTCACCACTAAACCGTGTCACCAAGTGTTTCTGCCTCTTGCATTTATTCATGTTGAAGGTGTGTTCAAGGTAATGGCAGTGCTTTATGGTACACACTACAGATGAGTTGAAAAGGGTCTTTCTGAAGAGGATGTCCATGCAGCATTCAAACAACAGCCAATTAGACATGCTGTACAGGACGGATTCAGCAGAGAGATTAAAACAAGTCTGAAGGCAGTCATAACTTAATAACATGTGTAGAATAATACAGATGAGCAAGTGGTCATCATATTTGCCTCCTTTCCAGGTCCTCCAGGCTTGCTTTAGGTATGCTGGCACTGCTACGTTTTTTTGGCAAGACATCAGTTTTGCAAGTGGGCCTGAGAGAGAACACATCACAATCAAATCTGAAAACACTTGAACAACCAGATGCATGATTTACCCTTGTGGTCTTTTGCCTGACATCCTAAAGCTTGACTGAAATCTCCAAGTGAAAAAAAGGGAAGTCTGGGCATGGAAAAAGCCAGTAATGTGTCACAGAATCATGTGAGAGGCTTGAAGGGAGAAAACAGAACCTTTGCTGAATGCTTAACTACTGTTTCCCAAGCGAAACATAATGGCTTTTATGCTGATCACAATTATGCTGTTATAAATCTACTGATTTCTTCTGCGTTACCTTGGATTTACAGCATTGTAACCAGCCTTACAGTCTTTTTGGGTTTGCTGCTGCCAAGGAATTGTATTTTCTCACTAAGGCACACTCATGAGACTTCTTTCTATGTTGTAACACAGCAAGTGGCCTATCTTCTGAAGAAGGGTGAAGATACAGCATGTCCAGTTCCTGCTTATTTTAATGAATATTCTGTGTTTAGTCAAGGTTAGGAACAAAAATCTAGTTCTAACTGACATCTGATTGTGATCTGATTTGCAGCCTTCTATTTTGATTTTGAAGTTTTAATTTGACAGAGAAACCCAGTGGCTTCAGTGTGAGGCTTTTCTGTATCACAGCCCAGTCATAAAGTGTCCCGCTTCCTGTACCACATCAGGATTCCATGATAGCCACATGTCTAGTTTCTTCTTAAAGGTCTGCTCTGCCTTCCCCAGTAGGTCGAAGCTCTAGTCCACTGCTCACTCCGACCTCACAGACTGATAACTCTTTCTCTCTTTTCCTTTATTGCTCTGAAATCTTCTTTCCTGAAAATTTTTCATCCTTTCTTCTGTGTTGTGGCCACAGAGAACAGTTCATCATCTCTGTCTCCAACAGCCTTTTTCGTACTGGAAGACTGCTATCATGTGCCCCTTCAGTCTCCTCTTTTCTAGACTAAACAAACCCAGTTCCTTCAGCTTTTTCCTCATAGGTCATGTTTTCTAAACCTCTTAACATTCTTAGTTGGTTTTTTTTCCTGTGTAAAAGAGTAGACAGTTGTTATTTCCCCTGCATTTGGCCATAGTGGGTGCCTGCTCTGAGAGGGTTTCTTCCTTGCTGGAGAGAGCTTTACCCACCTTTGAGTTAATGTTAGCCTGACAGTCTCAATCTATTATCAGTCTCTGTGATCACTGTGCAGTGTGGAGAATGAAAGTAGAATGGTGAGGAAGTATTAATGAGTAGGGATAATGTGTGCTAATATGTGACAAGTTGTGCATATTTAGCATACAGATGACTGATTGAGAAGTCACACATTTCATAATTTCCAAGAAGTCATCTCTAGAAAAACCTCCTTTAAGAGTGAAGTTAGGAGGTGCCCTTCTTGGAAGATTATGGAGGGTGGATGCAATGGAATTGTGGAGCATTGGTGACAAAGATTTGAACTAAGAACTGATGTTTGCACTGCTAGAGGAAAAGCTTTCTCTACAGTGGAGCAGAAATGTAGTTTCTCCCTCTGACTTCTTTTCCCACACACCTCATGACAGTGATAATTTTGGAGGAAGAACTGATCAGACTTCACTCAAGAGTCCAGAGTTAATCTCTCTTCTAGCCTAGGAGTTCTAGGTTCTGATTTTTGTACCTGAAGCTTGAACTCTCTTTCCTCTTTTACTCATTTTAATGAAGTGCATTGTAAAATGCAAGGGTGATGAAAAGCCCCTTGAAGTTCAGGATTTATTTTGTTATAAAGCAATGGATCCCAGCTCTGGGATCCCTTAGTCCCATAACTCGTCAGAATAATGTGTGAGATTATATTAGAATTTTCACATTTCCTTTCCATGGGGGTGGAAGACTGAAAACTGTCTTTAAATATCTCCAAATCCATTATCATGTTTAGTCAGCATCATCATCACTTATTGCCCTTAGTTTGATACATCGAATTTACCATAATTTCTGAGTCTGGCACTGCTGAGTGATTGCAGGCTATTAATTCTGGCTTTCAGTATGTCGGTGACAATCACACAGCAGTTACTCTAATGAGTAACATTTGCCATGGTCTTAAATGCTGGTGAGAAATACAAATACTGATGGATTCATCCTACAAACTTAGAGTTGGCTCTTAATTAGCCCAATTAATTTCTGCTGAGCTTAAGCCCTGCTTACACTGGCCGTGACAAAGAGCTTCACCTCTGCTAGAGGACAGAAATAAGTCTACTTCCAGCTGAGATTGCTTATGAAATGTTTTCACAAACCTGTGTGGATAGTGCCAAACTATTTCAGAATCTCATTTACAAACTGTGTTCTCCTTATGGAACTGGAGACCCTGTTCAATAAAGACTGAAAGAGCCACTTGTGTCATAGTTTATACTGTCAGAGCACAAAGCAAACACTAGCCAGTGGGGTGCAGCTACAAACCAGTCAAAGCTTGTTGGATGTGGTGTTAGCTGGGAATAAGGAAAAGCAGAAGCATTGTCTCTGCCCTTCCTGTGAGGCCCAGTGGGAGGATTTGCCAAGATAAGACTGTGGGACTGACCAGGAGGAGCTGTGAAGGAGCCAGTAGAGAGGTACAGTCATTTTTGCAAAAGGTAGTGTAGTAATGGGTGTCCTTGACCTTGACAGTATGATGCATCTCACTGCCTTCCGTATATTACTGCAGGAGGGAATTTACACAAGGCTTTGGAGATGCTCCAGAAAGCCACCAAAGAGAAGACCTTATGAATCCTTCTTCAATCCAGTACCTCCTGGACAAATCTGCAGACTGACTGCCTGGGTCTCTGCATTGATCCTGAATTGTTGATCTCTTTTGCAGACTGAAAGAAAGTCACAGGATTTCTGAACAGGGTTGTTCCTTCAGAATAATTTGTATCTTCTATTTTCGGTGTTTGAATGATAAATGCAGTCATACTCATGTAATATTATTGACAGGGTTTCCTAAAGACTGCAAAGATCCTTCTAACCTTCTGCCATTACATGATTATTTTTACCAACTTCCTGGACATTCAGAGGGTGTTTGTTTTCCTATTTAATATTTTTGCAGAGTGGAGATACTTGTCATCAGACTGCAGTCTAATGTGTCTCATTAAATAACCCCATTCACGTTCACATACAAGAGTGACCAGTTCAGTAGCTCTAGCTGAAAGACCACATCGCTGATTTCATTGCATTAAAGTGCAGGTTGCTAATAAATACTCATTTTTCCATCACTGGTAGGATTAGAACTTTCCTGGTGCCTAGTTTGGCAACAGGAAGGATGGCTTTATGGATGGATGTGTAAAATAAAAAACAGTTGCCGACGATGGGAAGGCAGTTCAGCTTTCTGCCATGAAGAATAACTTACAGAATCAAGAAAAATGTGAAGCCTGTGTTCTGTGTTTTTTACTGACCACTGGTGCAGGATGATATGGTCTATCAGTTGTTAGCACAGACCTTCAACAAATCACATAACTCTTTCAACCTTTCTACTTTAACTGTGCAAATGAAAAAGTAACTGTAAATCTTGTTGACAATTGCTTCTATATCTATTGGCAGGCAGTCAACTTTGTCTCGAACAACATGGGAACAATATGTGCTGCACAGCCAATGCCCATTAATTGTCTCTTTATTTTCTCCTGTGACTTTTAGAACACATTTCTCCCAGGTGATCTGCTACTTTAAACATTAGTACAAGCTTGTCTGGCACAGAATGCCAGTAATTTAGGAGTCAGATTCTGCTTTTCGGAAATATTTACAGTGTGCTCTGATGTAGAGCTTGTTAGATACTCTAAGTAGAGATGAAAATGTAGAAAAAGTGAATGTTTTTTTTTTTTTTACCTTCAAGAAGCAATTAAAAATTACTTACATTTTTCTAGGAAATATTTTACCAGCTGACACAGACCCAAAGCCTGCTTTTTTTCCTCAGTCCACATATGTATGCTCATTGGTGAATGGCACAAGGATACAGTAAAAGCAGCTTCTAGATACTTTCCTCTCTGTGGCACAGGACTGCTCTCTGGATTGCCTTGCAATCCTGACTCCTTGATGTACTGGTGTCCTGATTAATCACTGTTATTTTAGTTTCTGTGACTTCTCCAAGACCTCTCCCCCGTTTCTGGGAAAGGTGCTGTGACAGTAGGCAATAATAACTGCGTAGCTGCAATGGATACTTTTCTATTGGGAACAGCTGACCTTTGACTTTCTACTTCTGAACTAGTCTGTCAGCGCTGAATACTTTATAACACTTATTTAATGAGCAATCTCTTCTCAGCTCTCCCAAAGACTTAATAGCAGAAGCTGTAGCGAGATCTCCTATCATCATCTTTTTTTTTTTTCAGAGGCACTGCTGAACATGCACCAGTGTTTTATGTAGTGTTGTTACAGGTAAATCCAAGTAACGCACAAAAGCAAATGAGGAGGAACAAATACTGCCTGAGTTCTACCTCTTTAATACTTTTCATTCAATTTTATTGTACAGTTTAGTCACTGGAAACCCAAAGAGGCTTGGAAAGTGCTAGGCTATCTAGTTAAATATCAAATGAAGCTTCAAATTATCATTTAGGCATCAAGCAGAGTTGAATCAAGCATCCTTTACAATTTTAAGGATCAATTCCAGTCTCAGATACTTGGATCTGGGGTTTGGAATCAGACTTGGCTTTTGTCTTTCAGCAGAGTAAGAAGAAACAAATCATATAGAATTCTATGATTCTATGATATTTTACTGTGGGGGAAACAAACTCCACTTGAGGTACCTTCACTGTATCATTTTCCTCATTGAGGAACCTTCTTTTCCTCCATAATGCCCCTCCTCGCCCTTTAGCTGAGTTCTTTACTGATCACTAGTGCAGGATCCTATGGTCTGTCAGTTTCTGCTACTCTGTTAGCAGGTCTGTCTTTTCCAAAAGGCTCTGGAATATTTTCTCTCTTTGGCACCACGTGGCTGCTTGCTGATTTTCAGAAGGAAGACATGGTAATCTTTCTACAGATTGTCACAAAGACTCAAGTTAGAGAAAAAAAGATTTCAAAGAAAACTGATGGGCAACCTTTACCTAGTTCTACGTTTCATACATTCTAATATGGCAGTAACTGTCGCTCTTGTGGTGTTTGTGGTGGAATGGAGTGTTGTCCACTAAGCAAATTGAAAACTTCCATGAACTTCATTGGAAGAACCTGGCCTGCTTTGGTGTGTTTTTTTGGCAATTTTTTAGTTTTAATATCTGGGTAATGCTGCACCAGGTACTATATTTGGCCTGTAGCTACATCAATTGACTAAACTTTTTTTCTTGCCTTCAAACTTGAATAATCCAGCTCAAGCCTGTTTGAAGACCTGAGAACATTGGAAAGGATGGATTGCTTGCTATTGTATGATGTCCTTTCTTCTTGTTATTCAGCCGTAACAGGAGACACCTGGCACCTTTTGTGAGACTGTTTAGTGCTCAAGCTGTCAGTGAGAGTGAAGCAGGCTCTCTGAATCCTCCTGGTAAACTAGCAGTAGGCTCATTCTTGTGTGTGTGTGTGTGAGTGAGTGTTAGATTTATCCCTCCCAAAAGTGCATCAGTGCTAGTGAAATATTTAGCCCAGAGCATGATGATGTTTCTCAGACTTGAATATAAGGCTGGATGGAGAAAGTACAACTGGATTACAAGGACACTCACAGACCTGTTAGGATTCTCCCTTCACCTTGGCTGGTTTAGTTGAGCAGATACAACTTTAGCTGCAATGCCCAGCCTCGGGGTTTAGGGTACTGTTCTGGAGAGCAGCACGGACAAAGCCAGCTCCTCTGCCCCTCTCTGACAATGGCTGGAGTCTTCCACAGAGATTGCTGGGCATGTTCATTAATACAGTCTGTCTGAACTAGAGTATCCTAATGAGAAAACATCCTGCAGAACTGTGTCTGGATGAATGTCATGATTCCCAAATGCTTTTTTATTTTTTACTGTTATCCAGCAACACTGTGTCTATTCCTGCATAAAAATCTTTCCTGCACTATCTCAAAAACCCACTTACAAGTGGTCCCACCTTGACAGGTTTGGCAGAGCTTTTCCAGCCCTCTTCCTTACCCTGCCTGAGCTGAAGGTGGTGTTGGACAACCTGCATCGTTCTTCCAGGGGGATGGCAGAGCACTGTATCCTGGAGCATGCTGTCTCTCTGCTTTTCATCCCATTAAGCAAAGGCAGGGAGAAATTTCTCCATGGTCACAGTCAAAAATTTCCATAGGAAACTGTCCTGCTCAAATTGGTGCCTTAGAAAATAGTGGCTTTTCCAAAAGGACCTAATTTTTACAGCTCCACAAACTCTTTTGGAAAATTCTTTGTGCTGAACATCTTAGGGTGACAAAACTGAGACATGGGGCCTCTGAGTGAGTCTCTGAATGGTTTTTTACTCCTGATATTCACATGTCTATAATAGAGTTTATTTCTGGTGGTGGTAGTGAGTATTAACCCCATTCCCACCTCCAAAACAGACAAATACATTGTAAAATGAAAATTTCAATACTGGCATTGGCTTAGAGGAAGATCAGAGCCAGTAAAAACTGTTATTTCAGCCTTTGGATGAAATATCTGATATGCAGTAGCTTTCCCAGATGTACAGGCACAAGGAGGATGGCTGAGTTCACATATTTTCTCACACATATCTACCAATGGAGAAGTCCCATGTCCCACTGTAAATGTAAGTATCTAGTAATGTTATATTAAATTACGGCTTTCCCTAGAGAAGTGTTGCTTCATAAATTTCTGGCATCTCAGGATGGATGCAATGTTGCTCCTATGTGTTAAGTGGAAACAGGGCCTATTGCTGTCAGACTGCTACATCGAAGCCTTGAGCAGTAAGGGATATCTTATTAATGGACACAGAAATACACTTGCCATGTATTCTGAGACTTATAATTTAAAATGTGCCTGAGTATCACCTGTGAATAAGGTACGGCCTCCTGCCTGTATTGTATAACACAGGATAGGGTTATTGCTTCACCAGAATACATGAGAGTAGTTGCTGCAGCAGTGGCCTGTGAGGTTTGCATATCATAGACCTGTTTTTTCTTTAGGTATCTCATTTCATTGATGTGCATGACACGTTTTCCCCTGGATCTGAAACATAATGAAGGTGTATTCTCTCTTGTTGTCTCTGACCTGGCTGAGGTTTGCCACAGAGGAAGGACATTTATTTGCCATGAGACATAAAGGCATGGAAGGATCTTGTGTTGATGATATATTTAGTCTTTTTATGCTGTAGGAAATTTTCTCATTTAAGCCTCTGGGCTCTTTATTTGTTTATCTTTTGTTAAATTACTTTCCTAAACAAGTATTTCATATGAGCTTGATGTGATTTTTAGACAATATTTTATGTAGCTCCATCTTAAAGACTGACTAATGAATCCTTTGTATCTATGTTCAGGCATCTGATGGCTGAAAGATGACAGTCTTAAATTGTGCAAGGACCCCTACATATATAAGTCTCACTGCCTAGGCTGGAGTTGGCACCTGTTTTTTGGACATCTTGGTACTCTTTCCAATGGGGACATCCAAATCTGGGATCTTTCCAAATGGGACAACCCATCACAAGCTAGACTGGCAGTTGAGGTCCATGGAGCTGACATGGAGGAACTGGATGTGGTTACTGGGCTGACTCCAGGTATAGGATCTTCAGAAACCTGGGTGAGCTATCTACATGTGAGTCTCCATCAGTACTAGAAGTTTGTCCAGAAGTTTGAACTTCCCTCATCCAGGTTCAGCATGCTCTGCACTGACCCTGATGTTTGTGTATGTCACACAAACACAAAGCAATTCCGTTTGTTTGGCAGAATAGAGTGGGATTGAAGTGTCAAGGGACACAGCGATCCTTCTGTGCCTCCATCAAGTATATCTGACAGGGATTGTTGCAACTAGTAAAAATAACCCACAGGGATGACAAACAGCACACATGCACTTCACAGGTTAAAAGTATGTGTTTGTAATAGTAACACTCTATGGTGCTTATAAAAATGCTGGAGAACCTAGCTGAAATTTATGATACGTGAAACACAGTGTTAAGGCATCATTGAGCCACCAGTGTTTTAAAAATCTGGCATCCCCTTTACTTGTAAGTCTAAACTGTTTTAAATGTATTTACACCCCATCATTTCCTTAGGGACCTGTTTTCCCTAAACTAATGAGGCACTGGTGCAAGAGCTCTGCTGTTATTTCTGGCAAAGACTGTTTTGACTCAAAGGCATACTTCACTGTTTTTTTTCTTCAGTAGCCCAGTGCAAATAATAAACAGGAGGAAATACATCATTTTTTTAATATGGGAGACAAGTTGCAGGACTGTGAAAGGTTAAACAAAGCAATTACAAGTTGAAATGCATTCTATTGCACTTGTACCTACGGTTTTTCATGTCTTACCCTTCTCACCTATTTCAAAATTGTGCATATACTTTGTTGAAGTCCAGATTAATCCAGCAACAACCATGGAGCACGCATGCTTGCAGGAGGGAAATAACTCAGTCGATATTCCTCACTGTGTCCAAAGGGCTCATATCTTGTTTCTCCTCCCTTGCTTAACTGTACCACACAACGAATCTTTCAGCTCACGTTTGAGATACCAAAATATACTGTCTGCTGCTGAGGCATACAGGACTTACTAAGCAAATGGTAAGCTTAAGGTCAACTTTTACAAGTAAAAAGCCAAAGGCTTCAATGGATTTTCTAAGTGCTGAGTGAAGGTTCTGTAAAGGGACTGAGCACTGTATATACCCACGTACAAAATTGCATCCAATTTGCCATCCAAAACATAGCCCCATACTAGCCACCATGAAGAAAATTAACTCTACCCCAGCCAAAACCAGCACAGACATAATTTCCCCAAAGCTAAAAAGCAAATGTGCCAAAGTTGAAACTAGAAACTGAGTGTCTTGATTTGCTGGTCATGTACTTTAACTAAAAGACCAACTTTAGTCCTGTAGAGAAGAAGTCATTATTAAACACAGGAGAGATAAGGTGCAGAAATAGTGATGAAACTAGAGCTATAAAGCAGGATTTGCTTGTTTTCTCTTTCCCCCTCATTCATCCCAGTTTTATTCTGGTCTATTTAAGCACTGAGGGGAATACAGTCCTTTATCTGTAAGCTCTCATGAATGTAGAGCAACCAAATGGAGTGGAGGTTTCAAGCACAGAACATCCCTGTACATTTCACAAGCAGAGGTGATCAAGAGGAAGAAATCCACATAAGGCTAAATTGTCAATGGATGCAGTTTCAATATGAATGCTTTTTTTCTTCTGACCTTTCTTTTGCTCACCATGTCACTAAACTGGTTATATGAGGGTATGCTAATGCTTCCATATTAATAGCTGCTCATTAACAAAATTTAACTTAGAGAAAATCCACCTTAGACATGAGCATTAAGGCAAATACTAAAAATTCTATGTAAGTAATTTCAAAAATAACTGATGATGATAGAAGTTCAAAAGTATTAATCAGTATGTGTAGAAATGGATTACATGCATCACATTTTGAATTGTAAAATATCTATATTGTTTCTCTGAAACATGAATCTAGCAGTAAATCAGTGGAAATCTGTTCACACTGAGAATAACCATTGCACCTGGAATATCACATGCAGTTTTGGTCACTATGATATAAGAAAGATATAAAGCTCTTAGAGAGTGTCCAAAGGAGGGCAGCAAAGATGGTGAAGGGCCTTGAGGGGAAGCTGTATGAGGATCAGCTGAGGTCACTTGTCTGTACATCCTGGAGAAGAGGAGACTGAGGGGAGACCTCATTGCAGTTACAACTTCGTTGCGAGGGGAAGAGGAGGGGCAGACACTGATCTCTGCTCTGTGGTGACCAGTGACAGGACCCGAGGGAATGGCCTGAAGTTGTGTCAGGGAACATTTGGATATAATATTTGGAAAAGGTTTCTCACCCAGAGGGTGTTTGGGCACTGGCACAGGCTCCCCAGGGAAGGGGTCACAGCACCGAGCCTGACAGAGTTCAAGAAGCATTTGGACAATACTCTTGGGCACATGATGTGACTCTTGGGGATGATTCTCTGCAGGGTTCAGAGTTGGACTTTGATAGTGCTTGGGGTTGCCTTCCAACTCAGCATATTCTGTGATTCTGTGCAAATGCTTCTGAATTGCATTTGAAAGAGTATTATGATAATTCTGTTGGATTAAAGCATATTATATAAAGAGTGCTGTTAAAAACAAAAGAGTTCAGTTTTCTGATACATGTCACTAGATCTTCTAATCCAGCCTGGTAGCCCACATTTAAATTTTCAATCTGAACTTTTTCTTTCTTAAATCTTAGAAGGTGATGAGGTCTCATGGTTTTAGAGCAGTTCAGACTTTCCATTTCTTTATTATGTGTGTGTGACGTACAGTGCTGTTATGTACAAAGTAAATAATGGCTTTTAGATATAAGCAGTCAGATTTGTGAATTTAAATGTAACTATATATTTTTAACTGCAGCCAGATTATTTGATAATGCCCATGTCTCTCTACTCTCACAAAACATGTGGATGTTTTAATTTCATTTTATGATGCGGTATTGCACAAGAGTGTGTAAGCACTTGAAAGTATTCTCACAGATGTAGAGGCATGATGAAGCCAATGCTCAGCCCTTAGACTGGGAGATGGACCCTTGACATGAACATACTCCTGGCAAAATTTGCGTCTGATTAGGGATAGAAAGGAATTTTTACACTAAACATGCTCAACACTTCAGGCAGTGCATTTGGCCAAGGGTGCCTACAACCACAGGCATCAGGTGTGTCCTGGCAGCCAGACACCAAGATGCCCAGTGTGGTGCTTTAGGGAGGCTGTGAGTTCCAGCAGCCTGGCAGAGGCCAGGCAGGGGCTGCAGGCAAGAATGTAGGTGGGTAGAAGTGGGGAAAGTCACAGCAAGCCCCATTCTCACCACTCCTGTCTCACCTTTGGGTGGACACTGCCTCTGGTGAGTACAGAACATGGGTTTCCCTTTTCTTTCTGTTTTAGGCTCAGTCAGCAGGGCGAAAAAGGAGAGAACTTCCTTCTTGGGTCTTTGCCCTGAGTGGAGCCAGAAAAATTCCAAGATTTAGTCAGTTTTGGGCACAGCCTCCATCCCAGTGTTCTAGTGGCTTTGCTTGCACTGGGAGGGGATGCCAGGAAAACATCATGGTGAGCTGCATTTTCAGAAAACATTCACCTGTGCACATGTGCACACCCCCCACCCCCCTCCTTGATGCCTCTTCTTGCAGGCAAGTGTTTCATTGCAGACACAAGGGTGAGATGAGGATAGGGCTGGAGGGGAGAGCAGGACTGCCACTTTAGTCATCAGCCTCCAGGACAGGAACAGTACATGTCTGCTAAAGCAGGTGAATATACCAGCAGGGTGGATGAGATGATTTTGAGGTTACTCAGGAAAAACCCATGTATTTCCTAGGCTTACCCAGGTCTTACCCATCTTGTCACTCATTGTGATCTTACATACCCCTTGATGTGCTTATTTTTATTTTCTAACTGTCATCCATTCTGACTGACAGATGCATGGTCAGAAAACAGGAGTCTGGTCTTCTTGCACACCTTCCTGCAGCCTCAGCCTCATCGTGCTCAGTGTGGAGTGGAGTAACCCGTGCAGTGGGACTACCATGAGTAGCGGATTAAGGATGTCTGACTGCACTCTGGGACTAAAAGCCACCTTGGAGGGATGCTGAGGTGGGGCTCCACCAAGGGGCAGAGAGCACCTTTGAGAGATTTACTCCCCTACTTAGACCCTCATAATTTTTTTTCCTTACCATTGCAGAAAGGCAATTCAATAAATCACCAAAAAGTGCCTGATATGCTCACAAGGAAAAACCATTACCTGCAGGCTTTGTGCATGCATACAGCATCATATCTACACTACAAATGTCACAACCAAATCTTTGAATCAGTCTCCTTCATTTTTTCCAGATGGCAAAAAGACAGTTTTCTACAGCTGTTCCTTAAAACATATTTTTACTTAAATAATGGTGTTCTGCTGAACAATGGTACTCATAAACAAGTAATAATGCTGGAGATCCACTTTTCACTGTTTTAACTGACTACCCAAGACACAGAGAACTGATGAATTTTGTTTACAGGCTCTGACTTTTCTTTGCTTAATTGTGTAATTGATGCTCACAAAAATTGTGTAGAACAGGTTATCAGATGTGGCAGCATTTTCCCCACCCTGAGTAAAGGCTTTGAATTTAATTTGGTTATTTTTTAAAACAAATTAACAGTGAGCTGGAGAACCAGAATTTTGAACATCAAAACTATTGAGACATTTTATTTTGATAATTTCAACACTTTATAAAATGCTCTTGAAAATGTTGAAAAAAGGTCTCTGAATGCAGATTTTCCTGTATAATGCTTTACTTCTGGAAAATCAGGATTTTCTGAGGAAAAAAATTCTGTCATTAGATGTCTCAATTAGCTCCACTGGATATGAGAAGGGTCATTCAAACCTCTTGAAAATGTATTTCTTTGCAAAAATTCTGACATTTAATCAGGGAATTTATGAGGAACAAAAGTCAGATGCAAGTAAAAAGAATCATAGGCCTGCCTTTAACAGTTTGGGGATTTTCATCTTTGTATTTTTTTTGAATATAAGTCCTCAAAGGTTTGACACCCATCCTCCATTTTCCATCCTTCCATCCTCTAGTTCCCTGAAATCATGGCTATAGAAATCATCACCATGTGAGCATCAAGATGATAAAAACAATCTCTAGCAAAAAAGAAGCAAGGCAAAGTTTGAAAAATTTCCATCTGAGCTTTTCTTCCTGTACTGGGACAGATAATTTATTTTTTCTTCTTTGTGCAAAATGGTCTATTGTCTCCTCTTGCAACTTAAACATTTCTTGCACAAAAAATGGGCCAGATCTGCAACATGTGCAACACAGAGCAGGTCAGACAGCAAGACTGGGTTTTGCGTGGAAATACCCCTTTGCTGAACTCCATATTTCTGACCAGAAGCTCAAACTATTTTCAACCAGAATGAAATTGCTGTTTTAAATCAGCAAGAAAGAAGACACTCCCACCACCCACCTGCTATGGAGATTCTTATTACAGAGACAAAAACACTGCAGAAAATTCAGAGGAAATGAAACATCATGCAGCATTTGCAACAAATAAGGCACCTGTAGGAAGCCTCCTTCCCAGGAATCTCTGCTGAAATGTAAATTTGTTTAAGAAGATAAACTCTGTTGTTGCAAACCATTGTATAACCTCTCACCAGAAAAGACTAAAAGTGCCACATAGGCTCATTCTTGCCTCGGTTAATAGCATGTTGTGCCAAAAAAGTGGCTCAGAGATGGGGATACAGTGTAACACTGCCACGAAGAAAGGGAAGGGCATATTTGGCACTAATTTGCCCTGTTTTCAACCCCAACTCCCCAGCATTTGCCACAAGAACCCTACACTGTATGTTCATGGGGCACTACAGGTATCTGCAGCGTGTTAAGAAAACAAACACATACCAAGACATGTATGTCATGTGGACTTGTATTAATTTTACAATGTTTTGAAGGAAAAATGTGCAGTACACTGCTATTCCTTCCTCCCCTTTCCAAACTTTATTGGTCATCTGGGAGGTCGTCCCTGTGTTATATTTTTCTGGGGCCTGCTCACCACCTGGGTGGCGGATGTCGGAAGGGGGCCATACATCCAAGGGCTGAGTTTTGGATCAGCCTGAGGCATCCATGCTCCTGCTGCCTGTTCTTGCAGCACTTCCTCCTGTCCAGGTTTCCCCTGCAACACCTATGTTCACAGTCATTTTTGTAGACAGTGCAAAGCCTAATTTTGGGTTTTGGTGCAACATGAATTTACTACACTGACGAGAAGGTGCTCCAGGTTTTTACTGCAGCGCTGTTGTTTGTGGCACGCACTCAGGCTTGACTTTCTGGAAAGGGTCCTCCAGTTGCTGATAACCTGCCCCAAAATACTGCCATGCTCCCAAGATGAGAGACATTGTATTTTTTAAAGTAATGATTGCTTTGTTTACCTAAATCTAGGTCAAGTGAGGCCTCATTGGAATATTTTCAAGACAATAATCTGAAAAGAAGTTAACAAGCTGCATTGCTGAAGTTGAATTTTCTTAATTGATTTGCAATCTATTGGAATTGCAAAGCACAACTTTCCTTCACTCAAGAGAATATTATACCAACTCACCAGGTCTTTTTGTAAGGATGTGAGACCTTCCACATAAGTAAAAAACTGTTTGTGTGGTATGATTCATTTATGGAGGAGTAACAGAGATTTTTTTAAGGCATAGTGGCCTTAAGACATAGTGGGTGATCCAGCTGCAAGTCATGAAAAGGAATCCTGTATCCTGAGCACGTGTTGAAATATTGGTGCATTCTTTGGTTACACCAAGGATCTCTTGGTCCCCTGTTGTCTCAAGAGACCAAGGGCCTCCAGTCGTTAGAAGCTGCAGAATGCTTTTACCAAGTCCTGCATCCACCTTACACACACAGACCAGCAGTATGGCACAGCAGAGGTTATACAGGTGCCTAACAGGTGGGAAAGGTATCAGTGACATTAATGGCAGAACTGTACTAATGCAGATTTTTGAATACTTCTAAAATGCACTTCTACAGTTTTGCTGGGTGCAATTCTGATCTTAGGTAAGGTCTTACGATCAGAGGGAACTTCTGTGATCAGGCATAAGCAGAAGACATAGGATACTTGTTTTTAAGCCCACAATCAGATTTGCCTGTGCATTTGCAGCCCCAAGCAATTCCCATTAGCTTTAGCAAAGCTAAAGAGTTGAGTGCCACAATTCGGCCACATTAATCTCACCTTTTCCCAAGTGGGCTGTAAGAAGTGGAAATGAAAACAGTTGAGAGAAGATACTGGACTTCTGGGAAAAGGACAGGTTCTGCCAGTCCCAGAGGGAATATATAACACCAGGATTAGAGTTACTAAAGAGTGGCTTAATGAAGCTGGCTGGCTCTAAGCTGGTCATGGTTGTACACATAGGAATAGCACCTGTGTGCCACTAGAGCATGGCAGGCAGTGGTCTTTAGCTTAAGAACAGATCAAATAAAATTAAGACAGTGTCTTCCTACATTAAAAGCTTATTTTTTAAAATTTATATTTAAAGACAGGTTTATTGCTCTTATAAATAGATGTAGGGAATAATGCATGATAGCTTAAGTCCATTAGAAGGTGAATTACATGGATGTTGTTTACTCATCTGAGCCAGCAGAAACTGGCCTGTGAGAAGAGGATGTCTCTGCAAAGCAGTTGACTGTCAGCTTCTTTGGCTGAGAGGCTTCAGGTAGTCTTGCCTGGGTACATCACTGCATATACCTTGGCATTTAAACAGGGCCATTCCTGGGCCTGCAGCCTCAGGTAATGCAGTGGCTCTTCTGCTCTCAGTTGCATCAGACAATCACTTTCTCAAACTGAATCAGCTTCATTTTAAAGCAGTTTGTACTCTTTAGAAGTGCATGCCAGAATCTCACTACCATCTGACAGTTAAAGTCTTTTAATTACCTTTATCCCTGTATTCACAGCTCATTTTATTCATTCCTGCATTAGTGTTACCCTTTAATCACCTTATCCATGCCACAGTGTTTACTGTCTCCAAATATAAAGCAATATTGGTATATCTTTGATCTGTTTTCCCACCCCTTTTTATCTCCCTATCAATCCCTGGAACCCATGCCTTGATTTGGTGTGCATTGGCCTTGTCTGTTCCTGGTTACTGCTTGTATCCCAAGCACTGGCACTGCCCCACAAATAGGTTCAGCTGGGTGACAGTGATTGCCTATACCTTTGCATGCTTTCTTGTGCATTTGACCATCTGACAATCCTTTGGTCACATGTAGCATCACCTCTTCTCTTTCCCATTCATTTCCTCTCAGGTTCTTTGATCCTGTCATGGTTCAGAGGAGCCATCCCAGCAGTCAAGGGATCCATACCCACCTGGCTTCTGCTCCAGCCATCCCACTTTTTTATACTAAGTGAAAGCTGACTAAAGTTAAGCAGAGTGGGAATGTTTTTATTTCTTTAATAAATTAAAGTCAAGACCATTTACATGAATAAAAGTAAGTCCCTTGAGGTTTTTAAACCTTCCAAAAATAGCCCTCAAAATTCATGCAAAGTGAATGCAGCCACAATTTCCACGGAAAGCACCATCAGATGGAGGAGGCTATGCCAGCCAGCACATATACAATGGCTGTTCAGTCCCCTCCACTCTTCTCACCTTGGCAGATTTTGTAGGGAGATGGGGAGAAGGTAATGGTTGGCTCTGACATGATGTCATACCCTCTGCTCAGGAGAAGATCACCAAAACTTTCAAAATGTCTGTTAAAAAATCTCTCACAAGAGGCTATTAAAGAAACTAAGCAGTCACAACAGAACAAGAAGACAGGTGGAGCCAATGATTAGAAATGGACAACAGACAAAAGCATAAGCAAAAGGAGAAATGACTGGGCTTAGACAGGCTGAAAGAGAAACAGGTACAACCCATGCTGTAGAATATCATCACTGAGAATTCTGCAGAAGGAGGTGAACAGTGAGGGGAGTTCTGGGATGTGCAGGGTTACACTGCCCACCAGGTGCCATGCATGGCAACTCTTGGAAAGGATATATGAACCAGTTACAGGAGGTATGGTGCAATTAAAATGAACTTTGATAATTAATAAATAAGACCCCAGCAGAAAGATCTATTAAGTCCTTTAGTAAACTAGCAGTGTTCAAAACCAACCAACCAAAAAATCCTACTGTTTCAAAAGTGAATGCCTTGATATGGCAATGATTGCCACAAGAAGGAGAGCAAAACATATCTTCATCTCGTCTGAAATGATGCATCTCAGCTGACACTCTCTTAGATAACCAGTGAGGATCAAACCTTTTTTGTTGACATAAATACTGAACATGGAGAACAGGAACAATAAGGACATAAGCCAGTGGCTAAAAAGAAGGTGGCACCTGAGAAACAGTTTATTCTGTAATTTGATTACCACTGGAATTTTCAGGATTTTCAGATATGAGACTAAGCAGGTTGTGGCTTGATGGAGTATAACAATTCTTAAACCACTGGAAGATCTTCAGTAAAGTCTGACATGGTACAGCTATTGCTAAAGCTAGAACATACAGATGAACAAATAAGTAATATGTATGTTGTTTTTAAAAGGAATACAAATCTCCCCACTCCAAGCTGTAGAGTATCCACTCCTCTCAGGTTAGTAAGGTGTAGGTGAAAGATCAGGTTATGGAAGGGAAAACTACAATTTTCCCCAATTTTTCTTCTGTATCTGCATATGTTTCTATATGATCATGTGCACAGATGAGCATACTCAATAACTCTTTGCAAAGACTAATGGATCTAGTATGACAGGTTCAGCATCTATGCATTTCCCAAATTAACACACCTGCAAAAAACCAAAAAACAAAAAAACCCACAAATGGTTGTTTGAGTCCCTCTGTCCATCCCTACTGTCAGGCTTGTACAAAGCTGTGTTTCATACAACTTAGATCATTCAGATGCATCACTTAAGCCAGTCATGAGTAGGATGAAGTGTGTGGGGCACTGAGAGAGTATGTTTTGTAGAATGAAGGGCTTCAGGGAAAGGATTGGAAATGGAAAAACAGCCATGATGGACTGTGTTACTCTAGCTGTCAGATGGAGCTTGGAAGTCCACCAGGGTGTCTAGAAAAAGCAGTTTTTTCATATCCTGGTGACTAAGTTCTTTATTTTTTTCCCCTGATGTTTTTCAAAGTCTTTTACGCTTCACTTATACCAAAAAAAAAAAAAAAAAAAGGGAGTTATGTGAACAACTCCTTTTTTTAATACACAAGGTTTTGTCTCCTACTAACCAGGGCAAATGTAGGACTGGTACCAGCACCAAGGGAGCCGCACGCACAGAGAAAGTAAAAAGCTGGCCAGAACATCTCTGGAAATCCATTACTTTTTCAAATTCTGGTTTCTAAGATTATGATTGTTATTATTTTCTGTTATTACAGGCCCTTGGCAACAGTGGAATAGTGCTGGGCATGAGACTAGCAATGGCAATTTCATGCATAGACTAAACAGGCGAGGCGGGTGAATAGGAAAAAGGTTGCAATGTCCAAGGCAGAGATGGGTGATGTTGAGAGCTGAACATGTCTCTTGGATCCCACAGCCTTAATCACAACCTCAGGTTCTCTCACATGCATCTTGCACATATAAAGGTATCACCAGACCCGTTACAAACCCACACCCATGTTGCAGCTCCCCACAGGTCTAAGGCCCCTGCAGTTTCCTGCTGCCTGGACTTGCAGGTAATGTTTAGGTGATCTTTGTACATGATACTTCTCTTCCTCAAAAAATGTCACATGCTAATAAGAGGGAATTTAATCTGTTAGCTGATATGAATAGTTTTTGTTTTTTAACCAGTGAAAATATAAACAATCATCTATTTATGTAGATATACATATTTGTATGTATTTATACACCTACACAAATACATGAAACATACAAAGAAATGTTTCTATTTATTGTATGAAATGACAGAGGTAGTGCAGTGACAATTAAATTGTGCTTGATCTTACAGGGTTGTGGACTTAATAGTGTTTTTTTATCCCACTACTTGGGTAGAGGAACAGGCTGAAAAGACAGATAAACAGCTACTGCCTTGTCATGGGACTGGCAAGTCATACAGGCTTTTCAAAGGAGCTTTTCATTGAGAATACAGTCCTGGACATCAGCACAGATTGGATAAACAGTTTTTTTTGTACCCATAACCCATTGAAATCATCATGATCCATGTGAGCATGCTTTCCAATAGACTCACCTGAATAAGAAGTTGATAAATAGTTTGTATAGGAGGTTTGTCCTGTAGACATGATTTACTCTGGAATTTGCAGAAGTGTGACAGTGGATCTGGCTCAAGGCTTGGAACTGCTAAGCCATCTTGGTGTCAGAAAACCACATTGTTTTTATTGAGTCAGACATGCTAAGCAAAGCTCTTTACATTGCTTTCCTGCAGCTGCAGTCAGCCTCTATGTTTGTGCAATAAGTGTGCTGTCATCATCCATCAGCGTAGGTGGCAAAGAATAGGAGCAGGCCAGACAAGCAGCCAGCTTTCACATCCCTTCTGGGTCTGTCTCATATATAAAAATATACAGTGTTATTGGCCATTGGACAATTCAGATCTCAGCTCACTGGACCTGTTCATTGTTCACAGTGTGGTCGAAGGGCTGTGGTCTGTGTGCAGCAGGAATCCACAAGAGACTGCTCACTCCTTTCTCCTTTAAAATGTCTAGAGCAAATATGGTGCCTTTCTCCATGCTGTCCTAATGAAGTTGAACATATCCAGTTCTGGTCCATCATCTAAGACATCAATAAGTTGTAGATAATCCAGGATCAAACAGCCTAAGTCCTGGGCTATCCATGATCTTCATAATTTCAAGCATTTTTGCAGCACCCATCTAGCACAGCTTTGGGATTCCTCAAAGTAATATTTTTAATAGTTTTACAACAATAATAGGGATAAGATTTGCATAGTTTTCGGAAAAGGTATGTGATGGATGATACAAATGCTTTAGAGCTCTCTGCTGCCTGCCAGCAGTGCTACTTTATAAGACATACTTTGCACAGCTATAAACCATCTTTCTCCATCAGAATAAAACTTGTTCAATGGGGACATAGTTACTGGGTATGTGTGCCACCATGTCTTCATCTGGCCTCCTTAAGGTCACACAGTATGAAAACAGCATGACAAAATTTGTTCTTTCCTGTGACTATTTGTGAAACCTATTTCTAAAGTGGATCTAGTTTTTTCAGTACCACTGGTCAAGGCTCATTTTCTTAAGCTCTAACAATAAACAGGAGTCTCTCACCACAGTGGCAACATAATTTCTGACATCTTTCTGTTGTACTAAGTCAAATAGTTATTCTCTGCACAAGGGTTTTTTTTGTAGCAAAGTTTTATTGATGTGGTGGTTTCTTATAGGAGTGTTATGATACTCTTTGGTGGCATTGAATTTGTGTGTCTGTCAATTATTTGCATGTTTTAATACCTGAAGCTGGTCTCTGCATTGGCTAGGGTATCAGCACATGGAGTATAAATTTTGTCAGGTATGAAATCTAGCAAGAAAATTAAAATTTATTTGTAGGTCAACAAGCACAGGAACTTGGTTCTACAGGCAACTGAGGAGTTTGGTTCTACAGGTGGCTCCAGACATAGCAAATAAAATGACTGGGGTAGTATGAACACTCTAGATAATGGTCCAGCTTCTTTTCTGTAGCCTATGACTGTCCTCCTGATGTAAGAGAAGCCTCAACAATGCTGTGATGACACCTCATCATGTGTTTACTACTGCATCTATGCTTATTCAAGACACTTCCCCTTGGCTCAGTAACTTTTGGTACCTCTTGTGGAGGTAGAGACTTCTGCTGAAATTTAGCCTTATGTCCTGCTCTTCCATAGTGGTTTGCACTGAGCTTTCTTCATTGGAGCAGCCAGGCCATTTGCACTGTGCCACGTGCATTTGTGAGGGGTGCATATTTTCCCTTGTTAGCTAGTAATTCACAGAGCTTATGGATGTGTGTTAATCTTACTGTTATTTTCCATTAATCATTATTACACACAACGGAACTGCTGACTTACTGTACTCTGGGTTATCATTTGCATGCTTATTACGTCCAACTTAGTCTCATCAGTGATGGTTAAAAACTTCTGCCAGATCTAGATCGAGTGGGAATGCAATCAAATCCTTTCCATTTGCCGTGCTCTGACTGACATGTAATGATCTGCTATTTTAAAGATGTAGCACAATTTTTGTTGGCTCACCTGGCTATTTTCCACACTGCTGATATTTATACTGTTCATCTACCACATTTATTTTTTGTTAAAAATAAAATTATTTAAAACTAAGAATGTGCTATTGTGTTTGTCTCTGGCAAGGAGGAATGCCTTAGGATGCAGACCTGCCAGCAAATTCGGTGTGGTGTTTATACACTCTGCTGTCACCAATCTCACCCATATCATTCCCTCTCCAGTCACTCTCTCAGGTATTCCTGGCTGATTTAACTGTGGGTTATTCTTTACCTTTCCAGGACATAAGCTACCCCCCGGTATCTGACTGCCAGTCTTAGTTCTGTTGCTCAGCATTGGTACATTGGTTTTTCTATACTGATGTGTTTTTCTATACTGTACCTGTGTGGCTGTAACCATGCTGGCCAGCAGAAAGTCTAACACAGTAAGCTCTGGTTTGCTGATCTCTGTATCAGCAAATATAAGTATTTCAAGAGGAACACAGAGCTTGTCCTGGCTATAGGGCAGACAGGGAGATGCAGCTGAACTTGCAAGACAGTCAGCCTTCTTGGTAGATGCCTGGGCTAGCAGCCAGAGGACTCAGGTTTAATTTACAGTTAAGTCATCTATGTTTATTTCTCAGAAAATACATATTTAAAAAATTCTGAAATTAAAACATGGCTAAAACTCTCTACAGTAAACAGAGGTCTTTAGAGGAAAGAATGGCTGCCAGCTTTGCTTTTTGTTCAAGCTGTAACAGATTTGAAGTTTATTTTATACGCAAGGCTTAAAAGATGCTTGGGACAATTCTTCAAAAGGAACTGCACATCTGTGGAAGCACTCACTGAATACTTCAGATAGTGCTAAATCTGGGTTGGATACCCCAGAGATCAAGTCAAAGAGAAAAGTGATTGTTTTGCTTTTGATATCTACACCCAACCCCCTTTAAATTGGGTGACATTTCAGCTGCAGGCACATTATCAGTAGCCTGAGATCAGAATAGCTGTCAAGTACTTTCAATTCAGAATAAAAAACAAACAAGCAATAGAGGTCATGAGTTAAAAATGTAGGACATGCTGTTAAGCTTCTCAAACCTCATTGTTCTCCCACAGAAAGGAAACTGTAGTATCTCTCCATATAACTTACATATCAAGGTGGTGAAGGAAGCCCTAACAGAGACCAACCAGTATTCCAAAAAATGCCTCTGCTGTGTAATTATTTGAAAAATGAAACTCTGTAGGACAGGGAAGTTAACAGGACAGATAAATTTTTCTCAGGGTTCTCATATCTATGTCTTCAGCAGAAACTGTGTGAAACTGGTCTGTCCCCATCCTCATAGGATAGGAACAAAACGACTTCATGCTGACTCTGTTGAGTCTCCCACATCATGCAGTCTGGGACATCCTGGCACAGAGGGACAAATTGCATTTTGCAGTGCAGAGATCTAGTTTCTCTTTTCAAAACTCCAGAGTTCTTATGTGATAGAGTGAGTAAAATTTTACTGATTTTTGTCTTAATGATAATTTCCTCTCAAACACATTTTTGTTAGGAATGAGAGAAGGTTTTGTTAGTGTTAAAAGGAGAGGAAGCCCCTTCACCAGACTTCGGCTGAATGAAGAGTCCATGAAGACTTCTGCTTGTCTTAATTCCCCTGTGTTGTTCTATACATGAGTGCTGAGGATTTATGCTTCTAGAGTATGGCTGGTGTCTCCAACACTACTTTCTGACCTAACAAATCTCAGTCCTCACTCTCTAAGCTCCTTTCTTTCAAGGGCCCTGGAAGACCCTAGATGTTCATATCCCATCCTGCTGTCTTCTGAATACTCAGAATCACTTCAATTTTATCGCTTTTTTTTTTTTTTTTTTTTTTTTTTTTTTTTTTTTTTTTTTTTTTTTTTTTTTTAAAGCCCACCAGTTAGGAATTCGCCGTTAGGAATCAAGGGAAATGGTAATCTATTCCAAGCAGCCCGTGCAGGTGCTATCTTCAATGTGAGAAATCCCTCCCCTGTCTATCAGTGAACATACTTCACCCTGTCAGGAAGGATTTCAGGTCTTTAGTGTAATTCCCTGTTCTGGCATCCAAGCAAGACTTAGCAAATCTTCATGGAAATAATTTCCTGCTGTTCACAAGGTATGAATGAAGATACTTCTTAAGCCCCCTGTAGACCTTCATAAGCTTTACACATTTCTATCACAATATTTGAAAGTGTATCAGACAAGTAACACAAAGCAGAATGAAAAATTGCCATAGCCTGCCAAAAGTGTGCTGATTATCCAAACCTACCAACCACAGTCCAACAGGTGCACTCCATTGAGTTTCCTGATTCTGCAAGGTCCTGAAGGGAGCTGAGGGCTAGTCAGCTCGACCCTGCTGTAGAGCCTAGAAGAGCTTTGGTGACCTGAACTTTAATGGAGATCACTGAGCTCAGTTCCAGAGTTCACTGCATATTCCTTCCATGTTCTTTCCCTGGCTCGCAGGAAAAATGGAGGGATAGCTTGCCTTCTCTTAAAGCCCTTCATTCCACCAGTCCTCTGAGCATATGTAATAGCTTACAGAAGCTGATTTGAGGAGGCCTGCTAGCTAGTGTAGGTGAAAAATAGCCATCTCTTGTCTGGGATGGAGAGTGTGTAGGGAGCTCCCTCTATTGATTTTCCAGCTCTTAGGAGAAAGGTGGAGTTGTCAGTGTCCTTCTCTGGGGAGAAGCATGAATCTTTGAGTGAAATCCATGCTAACAATATTCTCTCAGTGTAATGGCTTCTTAGGCACTGGGATGCACTCATATCACCTAATTGTTGACATCTTGAAGCTGTGTGCTAATCTAGTTGCTTGGCCTCAGTGGAGAGAAATGGCTGTCTTCAGTTGATTCATTCAAGCTGTCATGGGCATTTGTTTTAGGAAAAGTTGCCCTTGGAAGGCAAGCATCACTGTATTCACTCTAGGTTGGATGTTGAGTTTTTAGGCAGTCTGAGAAGTTGGGATCCCATACCAGATAACTTCTTCTGACTGACCTCTTAAGAAAGAGTATTTCTCGACTTTTTGTTTTCTTTCTTTTTCTCTAACATGAAAGAAAATCGGTTTGCAGTAAAACACTGCCATACTTTAAGGATTATGCAGTTCCTATGTTAAAATGTTTCTTTAGAAACTGTGGTCTAAAAACTATAAACTGAACAGCAGTTTAGCTGTTGGCCTTGCTAATCAAACTACAATATGTTTAATTTCTCTTAGTTTTCCTGTATTTTTGCTAGAAACTATATATGAATTTTTCTTACAATGTCTGTTTATGGGGTCTATCATGTATCTGGGAATGTAGGAACTATACTGTTACCCCACAACTTCACGAGTTAGCTCTGAGTCATATGTTTGGTTTTTTTCTGGGTACAGGTTAAGGACAAAGAGATTAATTTGCAAGAATGAAAAATGAAGGTTAAGAGTGTGAGGTGCTCAGAGGCTATGAGAATTGGGAACCAGGTTTAGGGCCTGCAGGGAGAAAGAAATGAAATAACTTTTGCTATGACAAGGGAGCAGCTGCTATTGTACTGTAATAGTAAAATAAGTTACTAATATTCCATTAAAGGATGAGATGGTGTTGCTGAAAGACATACCACAAAAAAGAGAAACAGCTTTGCTGCAGAAAATTAAGTTGTGTCTTATGCTGCAAGACACAACATCGCACAGGCAACAGGAAATATTCCCTATAGTAGGGAATATTAGGGATTAGAGAGAAAGCCATGCCTTGCATGGAGTGAGAGGCCGCATCTCAGTGGGGATGAGTGGGGAGAGATGGGAGATTCCTTGATTTTGAAGTGTGCTTTCCTCTTCTGCTCACTGCAGTCCTGGTGAAGGATGCCATCCTGCTTTTCTGACGAGTGCTCTTCAAAGCCTTCCCTCTTTGCCAGGGGTGCTGAGAAGGCCACAGGCTTAGTCTGTTTTACCAGTGGGCAGCCCTATGTTTAAGGTGGGAGTCTTGGCTTAAACGGAACGCAGGCAGCCACCTGTGGAAGCCACTGCCATTTTGAGAGACATTCTTCAGCATTCACTAACCACAGGATTAAAACGACAGCTGCTGCTCAGGGGATGCATAGGGAGGTTACATCAGGGCTCTTGTGCCGGGGGTCCGAGGGCACCCACAGCAGCAGCCCCGGGCCCCACTAGGTGTCCCCCGCTGTGTGCGCAAGATGAGCGGCTGCGGGAGCGGACCGGGGGTCGCAGCATCCCGACGCGGGTATCGCAGCACCGTGGCCCGGGCTCAGTCATTCACTAGGAGATTTTTGCTCCCTCGTTTCCAGCCTTAGGTCAAACTTGAAAGCAGTTTCTCTAACAACGGATTGTTAACACAAAATAAAGCTCTGATCTGAACTGTCCCAATTTTACTTCACTCAAATCTGTGGTGTGGCTGGACCCCGTAGGGGACTAGGGAATTCATTAGCCTTTCAATAATCGTAATTTTTTTAAGCTATGGAAGTGGTTTTCCAAGATGATCCTCAGAAGAGAATGCAGAAGACACTGGTCCTCCACCAGGGTGACTATAGAGACTGTCTGGGCTGAAGTCCAGCTCCTGGATGGATATGGCCAAAGCATGTGCACATACAGAGGTATGACAGCACAAACAGTAAAAAGAACAGCCAAATATTCAAAAGCAAAATTAGACATTTTAAAACTTTAGTAGTGAGGATAATTTTCCACTGAAAAGTTTCGTAAAGGTATTGATGGAACCTCCACCCCTTGACATTCCTGATAATGTTTCTGTTAAGACTGGATGTTCTCCTAAAAGCCAAGCTTCAGTTTCACTCAATATGAAAAAGGAATAAATTTCTGAAAAATTTATGCTAAGAAAAAAGTCAAATGGCAAACTCTTCTGCTTCTAAAGTCAATAAATCTGACAATGCTTCTCCCTGTAATGTCTGGTATAAAAAAGAAAGATGATACAGCAAGAAAAAAAATAGTAAGACGGCACTGGGATGATAACTCGAACAGAAGTGAGTGAAAAGGTATATGTTTTTTGCTGAGGCTGTCAATATAAAACCACAATACATGTTCTCCAAGCACCAGTACCAAACTCTTCAATATCCAAAAAAGAGCATTGTCCCTTAGGATACAGCTTTGGCAGAGTGGAGACAACCAACATGGACGAAATGATGCAAACCGCCCCTCTTTCTAAATGGGCTGAAACACAGCAGCCACATTAACACCCCACAAAAGCAGGACAGGGGAAGAGATCCCAGCATACATAGCAGCCTAAATATTAAAGTCCTCATCCTGCATTTACTGCAGCACAATAAATATAAAGATGAGGGAGAAAGTGAAAGGTGCAAGGGGAAAGTATGATTCTATGCTTGCATGCTGAGAGTCAAAAGAATGCTCTTTCAGCTCCCAGAGGTGGCAGGTGAAAGAGGACAATGTTTGAATTAATTCTAGTTTTTATTTCTTAACCTATGATAATAACCTGATTTTTCTTCTTATGAGGACTTTCATGTAAAACCTTATGGCTGAGTACAGACATAAGTGTACTCATCCACAGGTATGTAACACAGAAATACAGCTCTTGAAGACCAGATGTGCATTCAGGAGCATCATCCAAGGGAATTAGGATATCCACTGGGAATTATTGTGTTTCTAATTTGTGCTAAAGTAGTATCTTTGAACCTTTGTCTGAAAAGATATCCCTATCCCAGTGTTTTATACAGTAGGAGTTCACTGGTGTAGCATGGGCTTGGGAAATTTGCATATGGTCAGACCCTGAAATATTTTTGTGTTTTTACAACTTGTCCGAGCACAACATAGCAAAATATTTTGCCCAAACTATAGCAAAATTTGTAAAAGTCCTCCTTGGACAACAAATGGGGGCATATATTTTAAGATGGCAGGATATTTACCAGATTAGTCCTGTGAGAACAAAGTGAGATGTTTCTATTGCTACATTGCATCATTTAATGTATCACTACCATGTTGTCTTACATCATCCTGGTGCCTGGTGGCCCCACCGAGAAGGGAAATGTCACTGTGCCCGGCATGTACCATCCTTGAAAAGCAGAGGAGGAGAGGTGGTGGTGTTAGGGAAGAAGGGAAAGCAATTTCAGATGTCTGTATGGGACTTTTAAACCAGTAGGAATAAGTAACTGGAATGAAGATTTTTCACAGAAAGAGACTGTTGTATGGGGATACTGAAAGGAAAGTGCTAGGACACAGCTCACCTCAGAGACATTCATAACTGCACCCCTCTTTCAGGATCAGGAGGTTCATTGCTATCTTAAAGGTGAGAAAACCAAAAAGTGCAAGCAGGAATGTTCAAAACAGAAAGAGCAAACCTCCTGCTATGCTGAACACCTGGAGTTTGAGTGGGTCTATTGCTCTGCCTGTGCAGAGAAGAGCAAGCGAACGAAGCTGCTAATGGAGTGCCTGGTTTTGGCTAGGCTACAAAACCCATTGAAATGGCAGAGCCAAGACAGTGACAATATTTTGGCATGACTTTTGGTCAAAGTGACCCTATATATAATTTTATGTATTTATTTTTCTATATGTATACAGTCACCTCAATGACTTGGCATGCTTTCTAGTCATGCCAGCCAAAACAGACCTTTTCTATTTGGCTCTACCTTCAAACTTTCTGGCATGTCAGCTTCTACAAGGAAAGATGGCTAGCAGAGGAGTCTTTGGTCTGAGCCTTTTTTTTGCTGCAGTCATCAGGGCACAGAAGGAAGAATCTATGTTTATTTTTGCCTAATAGATAAAGACAGTAAAGACAATAAGAAAAAGACCTAGCAGGAAACAGTAGAGTAGGTGTTACTTTTAAAACCAAGTAGTGTGTGAAGTTTTTAAACATAACAGCATAAAACTGCATATAGTTTAAAGATATCTAATGAAATCAGTTAGTAGAACAGTCTCATCTGAAAATACCTGTAAGTATAAGAGTAAGAACCAGCAGAGATCCACTTTCAGCTTCATGAATGACTAATACTGCATTATGGGTGTAATATTTAATGCTTATGGTTTGTCTGTGTGCTCACTATCTAAGGGCACAGCAGTCACAAACTGTAAAATTTTAGAGGAGCATCATCTCAGATCCTGCATAAAAAACAGAAACAGAGATGGTCCAGAGATACCCAAAGTGAGGCAATTCTTTTTAAGAACTGAAAAGCAGAAATGTCAGAGGAGCTTAGTAGTTCCTATCTCATGGACAAAGATACCTTTCATGAGCACAAGAGCATGCATGTTTGAAAGAGCTACAGCTTGAGGAAAGGGAATGGAAAATATTATGTCAGGAACTCATCCTTCATTTTTAATGACATTTCACTCTAACATGGGAACTTGATTTCCTGGGGCAAGCAGCAATGAGATGCTATGATGGTCAGCTGGATAAAAAAAAATTAAAAAATTAGAATATGCATCTCCTTCCCAGTATCAGGCTTGGATCCTGGGCATGTTGCTTACAGATCTATAGAGTATCCTTCTGAATCTGACCCTTGCAGACAAGCCCCAGTGCACAACTCTTACAGGAATGATTCTTTGAGCGAGCTGCTTATTGTTCATTATTATGAACACACCAGAATGAACTGACTGCAGCCAGGACTGCTGTCCTGTGGTGTAGGGGTGTTGTCACTTGCTTCATGGTCTGGAAGGACAACACTTTAAAACCATGTTTAATATAGAATATATGACAACAGCAATAACAAAAAAGAAGTAATAAGAAATTCACAGGTCTAAGACCTTTTAAAATTAAGGCAAATAGAGGTATGGGCATCTTTATTGAAGCTTAAAACATTTGATTTGGGAAGAACAGGATATACTGTACTACTCTGCTGACTCTTCTTGTGAATCAATAGTTTTTAATATCCATAATAACATTTTATATTAATAATTTAATATTTGTGATATAAAAGATAGCCTTCAGATAGTTCTGAAAAAATTCTCTAATGCATTTTCAGAAATAGCCATGGGCACAGTCTTTAAGAAAATGTTTTGTCTGTTTATAAGCAACACTAAGGAGAAACACAGCCTGAAGCCAAACCAGGGTTATCTGTTGTTCATTTCTGAAGGTTCAGTGAAGCACCTGAGTCACAGAGTCACTGAAGTGTTTCTGAAAGGGACCACTGGCAGTCATCTAGGTCAGCTTTGCCTTGGAGCTGGACTATTATTTACACTAGGTCAGATTGGAGAGAGCTGCTTTCCATTGTGGACTGAAAGAACAAAATGCTGATATGACATTCTGGTGCTGTCCAGTTACTCAAAGACAGATTATTAGTTTCACACTAATCTTGCGAGATGAAGGTATATAATTATTACATATGATGGAAATTAAAATGTAAGTCTGACTGCCCTTAAGAAATATAAAGGCTTTGCTCCACCTCTGGGCTGTGAAAACATGTCCTGACATACTCTTTAACCCTTTTAAGGTGTCATGTTGGGCGTCCCATAAAAATATTGCTAGCAATTTTTAACCAACTTCATCATTCCCTGATTGTACCTAAAGATATTCAAATAGAGTACCTTCATATAAAATCTCCCAAATACCTGCTTTGCCAACACAAATTGTACTCTGTTATTGTTCAATCTGGCATAAGATTTGGACACCATCCTAGTAAGGAGCAGAGATAATGCCACTTGTCTGAGTTCTACTGTCCCTGTACATGCTTACAGTCTGGGCAAACAGAAGGGAAAAATGTCATCTTAAACTTCAGCAGGTATTTTAGGTCAGCAGATGCTAAAATTTCTTAACCTTTGAAGGACACGGGCTGATAAAGCTGGCAATTACTGTGAGATACGCATCTAGTTAACCCTGGCATTGTGTTTATCATGTGTAGAAGCTGAACAGTGAATAGCTGTGAGGACAATTTTTAAACTCTTTTAATACTGGCCTTAGCTGTGACATCTGTGCTGCCACCAGTATTTTAGTGAGGAGAGACACAGAGCAAATCACAGTTCTGTGTCAGTCATCCTGTCCCCTACACAGCACTGAAGTAATAGATTCTTGGTTTTGCTGATCTCCTCTTCCCCTTTGCTGTTGGGTCTTTCTCACCCTGTGTCAGCACTTTGAGAACTGGCATGGCGTGAGCCTCACAGATAGATCTGGCTCGTGCACATGCAGATGCTACATTTGTGTTTGAGTTTGTATTTACTTGCAAGATGGCCATAAGGCAGATATTTGGGGTAGTGTCCACCACTGGGTTACAGCAAAAGAGAGCAAGTGTGTTCATTCGGATCATGGGTTCAATTTACATTGTCAATCCTTCAGTATACTCTGCTGTCCATCACAAGGATCCAGCTGGAGCCAAAACATTTCCCCTCACCTCCTTGTTGCTTGATTTGCAGTAATTATTGGAGCTCCTTCTTTCCTCCATACATGCCTGGTGGACTAGACAGTGAGCAATGATGCAGGCAGCAGATGTCCAAGCACCTGCTGCAAGGTCTTGACTCTCAGCATGGCACTACAAGAACTGATAATTTGTAAATGTGATAACTTGTACTCCGAGGACACCATCCAGTGTTGTCTTCTCTTCTTGGCCTGTAACATCTTAGAGCTCCTCTGGCTGCTGGGTAGGGGTGAGATGATGAGCCCTGAACTCAACCCTAGAGTAACAAACCGGTAAAGAGCTGTTGCATCTTTCAGTGACCTCCACTGGCTGCAAACCTGAGGGCTCTTTAACATGGTCAAGCCAGGAATATGGCCAGCCTGGTGTTCTAATGGAGAAAAATAAACTAATTATCAAACCCACTACATGCAGCATGATTTTGACATTAGTGATGCCTAAGGATTACAGTGTATTTTGTGGATTTTTAGAATTACATAAATTGAATGGATTTTCCTAGGTTGCTCACATTTTTAGGTGGTGTTTAGAGATCACTGGACACTTTCTCACACATTTCTGAATTTTGCCAAGGACACAGTGTTCTGAAGAAGCAAGATAGCTTGAAGACAAAATAGAAGAGAACCATTAGAGCTCGTGGAGAGGTTCCAAGGGGCACTTCTGAGTTTTCTGAGGGTGGGCACCAGGGGAAATGGGTACTACAGGTTGGTTTTTAGATATCATATGTGATAATTACTGAAGTCAAAAAAACTATAACATCACTGAACCACACACGTGCATACTTTGGGTGTGCACCTGAAAGCTTCCAAATAAAGGTATTTCTCAATCTATCTTCACTAATGTTGTTTTTTTCCTTTTTTTCTAGGAATTTAGGCATCATTAGAATAAAATGAACCGTATCTGTTTAAACCACCTGTGAATCTTCCCATAATTTTTAGGATCACAGCAAACCACTCTGAAGATGGTTCAGATATAGTATCGAACAGAATTCGGCCAGTAACTGTAACCAAAGTCAGAATGTTTATTACCAGTTAATTTGTACATATGCCTGTGGCTCTTATTCTTGGAAACAACCAAGTGAGTGACTGTGAGTCCCTGAGTGACTGTGAAATGCAGCTATTTCTGCTGCAGAAAGTACATTTTTCCTGTGGTAGACCAACTCATCTTGGAAGCTGCTCAGCTGATGTAGCTTTTTGTCGAATGTCCTTTATTCCTGTGTTGGAGCTTCTGGCATAATGTGATAGATAATGCAGTTGTATGGCACCTGCATCCACTTTATTGTAGCTGTAGGACAGGGGATCAAATTTAGTCTGGGTGTGAGCAAAGAAAATTCTGCTGCTGCAGGGAAATGTCCTTGTCATATACAGGTCGTGTTCTTCTCCCACAGAACGAAGACAGGGAACTGAATCTGTGACACTATTTTAAACCATCAGGAAGAAGTAAATAACTGGTCTGCAATTTCCGGACACATTCTACTGGGAGCTCTTAAGGCTATTTGAGCATTTTGAACTACATTGTTTCCCCCTGAGCTGAAAAATTCTTCCCTGCCATTCTGCACCTTCTATTGATCATGGTTCAAGGATCAAAGTAAAGTGCGTTCTGTGAGAAGCAAAGGTTAAAGTAATTCACAAAGTTACTTGACTACTGGGAGTTTAAGGGCAAGCATTTGGGCAGCAAATACAGTTTAGAGTCCTTGTGTCATGCTGTCTGTCCATCCTCTGTCATCTGTCCTAAAAATACGTTTGCTGTTGCAAGAACTGCATCATGCATTAAAAAAAATCAGCACAGGGTTTCAAAAACATCAAAAAAGCCACTGCCTGGGTGTCAATTCCATAGATGTTTTAATCAATATGACATTTTTCCTGCATTCTTTATTTATTGATAAGCCTTTCCAGGGTGCCCATCGCTGTAGTATCTGAGGCCACTCAAGCTGTGACCCCACTGCATTCCTTGGGAGGCATGGAAAGGTCTCAGGGGTTTATCTCTGCTGCTTGGGAGCTCACCCATCACTAACTGAAATAGTGCTAAGTGTGCAACCTGCTGATACCCAAAGCACCACTGGCAGTGAAGGTGGAGTGATTATAACAGTATTTGACTTGCTGTGATATGAGACACAGTACTTAAAAAATGGTCAGAGGGAGATTGAATGGAAAAGACAGTAAAGCAGAAGCTGTTAATCCCTTTAACGTGTGTATGGTAATTGGTATAGAAGCTCATGTACCTACTTGACTAACTGAGTGAAAGAATCACTCACAGAATGACAGAATGGATCAGGTTGGAAGAGACCACCGTGGGAGATCTGGTACAACCCTCCTGCTCGAGCAGGGTCTTCCTAGAGCACAAGGCTCAGTATCACATCCACATGGTTCCTGAATATCAAGTGAGCCTCTCTGGGCAATCTGTTCCAGTGTGTGGTCATCTGCACAGTAAAGAAGTTCTTCTTCATGTTCAGGTGGAACTTCCTGTGCATCTGTTTCTGCCCATTGCTTCCTGTCCTATTGCTTGGTACCACTGAAAAGAGCCTGGCTCCATACTCCTAACACTCTCTCTCTTCAGATACAGGCATTGGTGAGGTCCCCTCTCAGTCATCACTTCTCAAGGCTGAACAGGCCCAACTTTCCAAGCCTTTCCTCATAAGAAAGGTGCTCCATTCCCTTCATCATCTTTGTTGCCCTCTGTTGGACCTGCTTCAGGAGCTCCCTATCTCTGTAGTACTGGGAAACCCAGAACCAGACACTGCTCTGGATGTGGCCTCACCAGGGCTGCGTAGAGGAGCGGTATCACCTCCCTTGACCTGCTGGCATTGCTCTTCCTAATACACCCCAGTATACCTCTGGCCTTCTTTGTTGACCACCAGGACCCCCAGGTCCTTTGCAGAGCTGCTTTCCATCAAATCAGTCCCCAGTCTGTGCTGGTGCCTGAGGTTATTCCTTCCCAGGTGCAAGGCCCAGCACTTGCCTTTATTGAATTTCAGATGGTTCTTCTCTGCCCATCTCTCCAGCCTGTTGAGGTCCTTCTGAAGGGCTGCACAGCCCTCTGGGGTACCAGCCACTCCTCCCAGCTTTGTGGCATCAGTGAACTTGCTGAGGAGGCACCTGTCCTTCATCCAAGTCATTGATGAATAAGCTAAAAACACTGGGCCAAATATTGAACATCGGGAGACACCACTACTAACAAGCCTCCAACTAGACCCTGTACCACTGATCGTGACCCTCTGAGATCTGCCATTCAGCCACTTCTCAATTCACCTCTCTGTCCACTCACCCAGTCCACACTTGCTGAGTTTGCCTGTGAGAATGTTCTGAGAGACAGTGCCAAAAGCCTTGCTGAAGTTGAGACAATATCCACTGCTCTCCCCGTATCCTTCTAGGTAGCTGTTTCATCATAGAAGGCAGTCAGGTTGGTCAAGCATACTTTACCTTTAGTGAATCCATGCTGACTACTCCTGATCACCTTCTTGTCATCCATGTGAATAGGGATGGCCTCCAGAATGAGGAGCTCCATCACCTTTGCAGGGATTGAGGTGAGGCTGATGGGGCAGTAGTTCTCTGGGTCCTCCTTCTTGCCCTTTTTGAAGACTGGGGTGACATTTGCTTTCTTCCAGTCCTCAGGCATCTCTCCTGACCTCCACAGCCTTTCAAAGATGATCATGAGCAGCCTCACTGTGTGTCCACCAGCTCTCTGAGCACTCATGCATGCATCCCCTCAGGGCCCATGGGCTTGTTAGATGTCAAGTTTGCCTGTGTTCTCTAACCCAGTTCCTCCTTGACCAGGGGAGGATTCTTGGGAAGGGAAAGTCTTTCTTCCAACATTCCTTTACCCTGGTCTCCTGGGTCAGAGATTCCTGAGGGCTGGTCTTGTCGGTGAAGAGCAGTGCAAAGATGGCATTCAGTAACTCTGCCTTCTCTGTGTCCTCTGTTACTGGAGTCCCTCCTCCATTTAGTAACAGACCCACATTATCCTTTGTAATTCTTTTGTTACTGCTGTATTTGAAGAAGCCCTTCTAGGTGTCCTTGACATGCTTGACCAGATTTAATTCCAGATGGGCCTTAGTCTTCCAGTGCTATTTTTGTTCAAGACCACTATTGGTATTTTAAAAGGTTCTAATAAAAGCAAGAACCTAAACTAAAACTAATCCAAAACTCACATAATTTCTGGGTTTTCCCATTTCTGACAACAGCAAAAAATTTGCAGCTTAGAAAAACTCCCAGGAGAGGAAATATTATTTATAGTTCAGCCTTTTTTTTCTTCACAATACCATATTTCTGGTAAGCACATACTAAGAAATAAATTGAAAAATAATAATAACAAAAAATTATGAGAACTTTACACCTCTGTGAATACCATTTTCTTTTCTGTTACCAGTCCTGAATATGGAACTGGGAAACAGGTGTCATAAATCCACAAAATAATTATTCCCTGTTTGCTATAGTACATTTTATTTTTATTCCCTGGATGTTATTTTATGTTAAATCTGCAAGTTCTCTTGTTAGATTTTAGTTTTCACCCCAGCAAATGAGGACATAGCACATAACCACTCTTGCCACAGAGATTTCTTTTCCAAAGCTTAACTACTCTCTGGTTATGTTCATAGAAGTTTTAAATATTTCTGAGAGGCCTTGGTAACCATGAATTTTTTGCCACAAACTTGCTTTTTGATTGGAAATAATTGGTCTATCAGGATCAAAATCTTCAGATGTTCTGCCATTAAAGGTTAAACTGACTTCCATGTAAAACCTAGTAAGATTTTTGCTTTTAAGGTCCAGGTAACCTGTCCTTCTCTGTCACGTCCTTGGGGAAAAAGAACTTCAGACTTTCATGATGTTTGCCTTGGACTGGAGAGTTGGAAATAAATGAATTTTTGAACTATGACAAAACCTGTTGCTTTCAGTAGTGAGGTCCTGTTTTCACCATTGTCCTGTGTACCTACTGCACATAAAGAGGAATATGTTAACTGCCGTAAGGAGAATGTAGTCTAGCAGTGATGGAAGAGATCAGAGGGAATAAAAGCAGGTACAGCAGATGTACAAATCTGTAGCCAGCCTCACAAAATGTTCCAGAAGAGATAGTTCAGCAGAATAGAGCCTTGCAGACAAGCTCAGAGAAGCCCTACCATGGATTTATCTTTTATCTCCTACATTTTAGATGGCAGTATGGCAATCGCTTGGTTACATTTTTGCACTATCAGACCTGTACTGCTTCCTCCAGACAAGCTCTCTCAGCCACGGTAAGAGCTGCAGGTTGTAATGGGACAGTGACTGTCCAGCCATGCTGAACAAAAGAGAGTTGAGCAGAGGCACCCAGGCTGGTGCTCATGAGCACAGATACATGCAGTCATCTTAAGTGTGGGCCTGAAAATAATATGGCTTTGTTAGCCTACCTCCAAATCTCTGCTAAAGTGGATTACCTTTGACCATACTATGCTGCTTCCATCTCTGAACTAACATTCTTCCCATTTGCTTGACATCTCTGAGCCATGCTCCACTGAATGGGCTAGTCAGAGTAAAATTTCCCTCCACTGAAAGAACACCACTTTTCAGAATATCAGTGAACAGGAACATGAGTGTGCATAACCTCCGGGACGGTTGTCTGTGGAGAATGAATAATCTGAGTTTAAATCAGGTGGAACTGCTGTTTCTCTGTCCCACTATGATCACAATCAGCATCTGTAAGACCTTTTCTGCAGTAAACCCTGGTTTTTGATCTCAAATTTTTTTCTTAGTAGTCATTATTATTTTGTTTCTAGTTCTTTGCCATTGTCTTCATATAAAGATTCAAGCAGATGTGTAAAAATAATTCTCTTTTTTGATTCCAAAGACTTTGAGCAGTAATATGAGCCAGGGCTGTATTTAGAAAGCTGATACAGTTAAAGTTTGAGGAGCTAAATGATGGTTCAAGATATGCACCATATGCACCATAGGAGAGCGGGAGGGAGAGGACAAGTTACACTCCCAGTGGAAGCAGGGTATTTAGCACAGCATGGAGGCTTATTCCAGCAGGTAATTTGAATGCATTTACCCTGCCTTGGACTGCTGCCCCAGCTCTTATTACATCTGAATGGGGAGCAGGCCAGGCTATTTCTCCACCAGAGGTGACCAAGCTCTGCCTAGCACAGATGCAGGGGTGACCAGGTTAGCAAGGTGGGGAGCAGCACCATGCTGGGTTGGAGACGCACTGATTCACTATTTCCAGCAGGTGGTTTTTGCCAGTGCAGCTCCTCAGGCACTTGTTAGAAGTGAAAATGGCTTTGCCTACGGGCAATTTCTCTAAGGAGAGCAGCTGTTTTCATAGAAATGATTAAAATCTGTACCAATGAGACATTTTATCAGAGTTCTGGCCAGAACCCCCTCTGCTTAGCTACTCCTGTGAATCTAGCTGCAGGTGTTTCAAGAGGGAGAGCTGAGAGAAGGAAAAAAGCAAGGCTTAGCCGAAAGTAAGCATGACTAACAAATTACTCATAATTGAGGTTTGTTAATTGCATAGAACCCAATTAAACCTTTCCACATCTGAAATGGAATAACTTATGCTCACAGCAGAGCTGTTTAGCTATTAGACATTTCTGGTGACACTTGTCTGTTGATTTGCTTTTAGATAACTTCTTGGCTTCTGGCCAGCCAGCACTGAGCTAAGAGGCTTTTTGTACATGTGTTTGCAGCACATTTTCACAAAGGGTTGCCAAAGTCTGGCCCATGATGACTAGTGAGTGGATTTATTACATTATTATTTCAGATTGTTATATTATTATTATGCATGACTGACATTGTGAAATTCTTATGTTGCAGAACTATGTAGAGTTAATATAAACCAGTAAGCCAGAGAGGCATTTTTTGTAAAATTCCAACTTAAAGTGCAAATTTTATGTAATCAAAAACTCATGATTTTATGCAGCATATACTAAAATGAGACTACCTCCCTAAACATGTTGCCTCAAAGTGGACCTAGAAAAAAAATCTTTCCCATGATTCCAAAAAAATGCGGATGACCAAAAATACACCATTTCCAAGTGTGTGTGCCTCTTCCCTTCTTAGTTCCAGCTGAGACCACAAGTGGAAATACCAAAATACCACAGAAATGTAGTTCTTGTGGTACTTCCAGCCCCAGCAGAAGCAGGAAGTATTAGAAATCTTCCAATAAATCATGTTTTCATGAGATTTCTAGTCCAGCATTGCAAGCTCAAAAGGTTTGAATAACAAATCCAGCTCTGCTTGTCCACCTCACCCTCAGGAGATTTACCTTTGCATTCAAGGACTGTTCTGTCTGAAATGCTGCTGATATTCCTTCTAAGTCATAAAACATCTTCAATTTCACATTAAATTCAGCAATAAATTGGATTAGAAGTTGTTATGAAAGGCAGATTTAACTTTGGCCTTCCATTTCTACTCACTGCAGGACAATTGTTGTTTGATTTTGGTTTTTTTCCAGGACAAAGGCAACTGCAAGACTCAGCAGTTTGAATGCCCATGGTAGAAGAGCTGTAGCCTGTTCTCTGGGTGCATACCTGGGCAGGGACAGGTAAGAAACAGTATCATAGCATGGAGAAGAAAAAGTGAACACAACCTGACCTGCACCTGAACTGGCCATGGCTGAAGAGAGAGGACCTCCAGGATGAGCTGGGGAGTAAAAGAACTTGAAGACCCATAGGAAGAGCTGTTTCTCTGGTGTACCCTGACCTGCCCCTGGTAAACAGCTCTTCCTTGTTGTACAAAACTCACCGAGCCCAGCACCAGCTTTTTCTCTTACATGTCACAACCTGTAAGACACTGGCTTTTGTGGCCGGCTGAGCAGTTGAGAAGGGCTCACCAGATCTCCTCAAGTCTATATGATGGTGGCAGTATTGGGCATTTTTTTTCCTGTCCTTTCAGAATGAAGCCTTGCTGAAACGTCAGTAAGAAATCAGGTCACTGTGATCGCACTGAAGAGGCTTTCATTGTATGTAGGTTGAAATTTCACCACAGATAGATCACAAGATTTTGATGACCTTGTGATCTCTTTTGTGAGTGGTGGTTGTACAACAGATCCCCATGTAAGATAAGACAACATGAAGGTTTACACAAAGTAGGAAAGTTTACTACAGATATGACTTGCCACTCTCCTCCCTTACAGAGATAGCAACTACATTTCAGGCTCAGAAAAAAAATTAAGCAAAAAAAAAAAAAAAAGCTCAAGATTTTTATTCTCTTTTGAGGTTGAGTTTGATGCCAGATCTGCAGTTTTCAACTCTTAAGGTCTCTCTCTGTACCAGGAAGATCACTGGTTGAAAGCAGCAATTATTAGCAAATATTTCTTTGCTCTCCAGCGACTGATACTGAGCACACCATGAATGGGATATAACCATGGTGACCACTTCTGTGGCAAGAGCTTTCTTCCATGTTCCCTTCACGCTGCTACTGAACAAGTGTGAGATAGCTGTGAGAGCTACCTTTGCACAGCTAACCTCCCAGGTTACTGGGAAAAGAGGAAAAGAAGGAAGGCACAGATCACCTCCCAGTGTTTCGACCACGCATTTTGAGAAAACATTTCAGTGTCTGTGTTGGAGGATGTGACTGGACATACCCCCTTCACCTCCTCATATGTGGTTTTGCTGGGCAGATGTAATCTCTGCTTTCTGCAGGCTGCACTTTTAGCATTTCCCAACCCTCTGGTGCCTGCAGGCTGTTATTTTGCTTGGTGCAGGCTGTCATGGAGGGAAACACATGCTCATGCAGAAACATTACTTTTGTTCTTGTGCTTTTGTTCCCCTCATTTAAAATGTGAACCTATCTGCTTGCTTTTTTTGTATGGAAACAACCCCTAGCTATTTCCTGAGTCAGAAGTCTGAAGAGACACAGACCTTTGAAACATTTTCTTGGTGTGTGGGCAAAAGCTAACAATAACTTTGTTAAAAGGTACATGACCAATTCTTGCTGGTACTCAGATTGCAAACTGTTTTGGCTGCTTGCACTCACAAATGGTTTGTCCATTTCTGATTTCTTTTGCATCTAGTGTCAGATCTTGTGAACATTTATATTCAATTAAAAATAGAACAGAAATTTTTTTGCTGACCACATGAAATTCTTGAAGAGTACACACACACACACACACACATATAGATTAAGAAAGAATTCTTTTTTAATAGCATGGCCTGCATGGACAATAAAATGCCCACTAAATATAGTTAATATTATAAGTTCCCATAAGACATATTAGGTTTCAGAGTTTTAGAACCTGGCTATAAACAGTGACTTTCAATACCCCTGAGAATATAATTTTTCCTTAGAAAAAGATGTGTTGATCTGGCCACCTATTGTCCCTCAAACAGGAAGCCTTTCCATAAATGTTGGGTACAATGATGTGTTTATTAGTTTTGATTCACTATTCTAGTTAATAATGCCCTTCCTCCCTTTCTTTTAATCAGAGATGTGTTCTGGGATGTGTTGCACATTCTTCTGCTTAAAAATTGCATTAGAAAACAAAAAAAAAAATATAGGGGAGAGATGATGTTTGTTTGGAAATAATGATTTGGGGTTAGCCTCCTGTTCCAAAATTTTGTGATGAGAAGAATGTTGAGGGATTACCAATATGCCCTTCATAAATAGACTGAAGGGATATTAACATGCTAAGACACTGGCTTCAGAAGTGAACAGGATTGCTAAGGTAACAAAGGTATGACAGTGATGGTGAGAGCTGCAGACAGTGCCATGCTGGGGCAGGTGTGTGGGGCCTAATGCACAGCTAAAATCTAAATCACTTACAGTGAAGAGATGAGCCAGCAGTGATAGTAAATGGTTACAATCCAGTGAGGCCTGGCACAGAAGTTTAATAGCTGATGGTTGCTCCACAGCAAGTAGTATGTCTAGAAAATCATCTGAAAAGCAATCAGGGACTGCTTGGCACTACTGGAATCACTTAACACCCACCTTGGAGCAGCCATTGGTGCAGCAAGGAATCAAACCCCACTCAGAACTGCAGATGGGATCCTTTCCCGGGTCTGGTCACAGCCATGGGAAGGTTGTACTGCTCTCACAACTTTGTATCTCTTTTTTTAACTAGCCAGAAGAAGGTTACTGTAAATTTGGTTTCTTTCATTCTTAGTAAGCGGACTAATTAGTTCTGAGTTTCCTGAGGAACCAAAGGATAATTTGAAAAAAAACCAGGGGAGTTCCTGGCCTCTGTACACTTCTGGGCTTTTTCAAGGTATTTCGCAGAACAAATTGATCTGGACCTATCTTGCAATCTTCTCTTCTTATTTGTATGGACAAGTTGGGAAAGTTTTTACTGGAATCACTCATCTGCGTTCAAGAAGGTTACTTCTTAAGGGGAATGCTGAAGTTCAATACTCTTCCCAGGCTGGCAGACTACTCTTTTGTAAAATCTGTGCTTGAGGCTGTTCAGCTCAGATTGTCTGCTTGTTCCCTTTGGAGACACTTGGGGAAATTGTCTAAAAGATGTGTGAGAAATTTATGCTGTGCTACGGTAAAGACACTTATGGAAGTTTATGCTCTTGGATCTTGAACTCTCATCTGCTGCTATATAACTCAGCATGGAGGAATATGATCCCAAAACCATGGAGAGAATTTTCAGATCTGTCCAAGTTTCTGTGATAAATGTGAGAGGTCAGTTTAAAAAGAAGCTGACTATTTATCTGCAAGAGGTGAAAGACAGCTTTATCATCTATTTCTTAAGAGTTGGTGCCTCTAAAGGTGTGGGGTATATTGTGGAAAACATCTTGGTGTCACCAGTGATGGTGGGAGAGTAGGAAAACTTCAGAAGGAAAGTTTAGGAACTGAGTTCTGGTCACAAGGATCTCAGCAGAAGGCTAAGCAGGCAGAAAAGTCTAAGCCAGGGTGATTCAGGAAGTTATACAGGGGGAGATACAAAGTCAGGAGAGAGAGATTTATTGGGAAAAAAGCACATGCCTACAACTGGATGAGGTTACTGAAAGAAAAGGTATAGGAGATGACCTTTGTTAGCACTCACTGCTGAGTGGTGAGAATCTGGATTTACCAAGACAGAGTTAGATGGATTGGCTAGTTGGGTAGGGGAGGAACTGGAAGAAGGCATAGTCATGAAAGTTGTGGGAGGACAGTACATGGTGGACTGGGTCACGGAAGATGAGAGCAGAACAGTCTTGAGAAGAGGAAATAAAGAACAATTACAGAATCTCCAGGTAAAGCCAGCTGAAACAAGTCTGTCTGAAAGTTCACCCACAGTGGTGACAGAGCTCCTGCTGCTTTGAGGAACACGTATTCCATCAAAAGAAAATTGAAGCATACAAACACATTTTTATGCTTTCTCAAGAAAAGCAACACAGTGTGGAGAATTCAGCCCATGTCTTCAGTCAGTCATCCCTCTAGAAATTGTCTTTTGACAGATAACTCCACTCTTAATGTCATCTACATACTGCTGTAATTGGCCTGGTAGAAGTGCCAAGATGGGCAACAAGGGGTAAGATTTGGTATGTTACCACAAGTAAATGTCTCAGCTGTATGCTGTACTTCCTGTGGTCTGCCTGCTGCTCTTGGGAATGTTACAGTGGCTTTTAGTACAAAAAGGAACAAATATATCCAGACTTGTAGCTGTATAATAAACCCTCACAGAGTCTTCCAGACAGTATTTTGATGGTGTATTTAGAGTCTTTCAAATATGACCTTTTAACTACTGATGCCATCCTGTAACTTTCACAAAAGTGACCGTGTCAACTGCATCACATGGCTGAAGCTAGACTGATTTTCAGCCATGTGATGCTATTTTATCACCCTCAGGACAAAGGTTAAGTCCTTCCTTTCTTTTCTCTGATAAGCACCACTTTCTTTGGTCCTCTTACTTTGATATTGCTAAAACTCTTGATGACCACTGAGTTCTGAGTTTTGTAATCCACCATGCATTTCTCTGATGAAGAACCCTGCTGTTGTTCTGCATGTAACAGAAATACCTTCACACAATGAAGCAATCATTCTTCCCCGGCAGGGTCTGAATGTCTTGATTCTCATCCTGCAGCAGGTTTGGCAGGCAACAAATCCCCCAGCTTGCACAGGGCAGTGGCCAGAATAATCTTTCTGCATTTTTAAACATTCTTTAATGCTAGTTTCTCTGCATTCAAATGGTAACTTTAGCTGACATAGAGTTTTGTAGAATATTTGAATTGTAGCCTATTGAAACTGTACCATACTGCATTTGTGAATATCTTTGTTACAGTATAAATGTACTATTTTTCCTTTTATTTATTATCATATGGGCATGTTTTTAATACCTGTTCTGTGACTTATTTGGAGGCTACAGTTTCATTTTTCTGTAGATGGAGCATGTGTATTATTAGAAGCTTTAATACAAAGTGGGCAACATAGAGATAAAGGCTTATATTTTTTGAACCAAACTAATCCAGCCTGTGGACTGAATGGACGGAAGAAAATTAATGCAGTATTGCATTAGCTACTATATGATCATGTAACTAGGTAAATGAGCATGGTGCTAATAACACCAAGGTTGTGGGTTGATCCCGGTATGGGTCTTTCAGTTAAGAGCTGGACTTGATGATCCTTGTGGGTCCCTTCTAACTCAGAATATTCTGTGAATATTCTGTGACATATAAATAAACAAGTGCTGGATGCACTGTTGGACTACCATGAATTTACTGAAGTTGAGGGCATTTAATCTGTGTTTTTTTCATTGTAGATTTCATGATTGCACAGGCATAAATTCAGTCTCTTCTTAACTGAAATCCAACATAGAACTAATTACACTTTATAACAGATTTTTTTTTAAGTAGGTCAGGTTTAAAATGTGAGTTTTAAATATTCACTTTCCTTTCAGTTCTGGAAAGAAATCAAGAAAAATCAGGAGCAAAACCCAACACTAACAGCAGCTATCCAAAACCTGGACAGATGCTATGTAAAAATATAACATTAAAAAAGAAATTATGGCAGCCCAACTTGCTGTTTGCAGCGTGCATTAACCACACTGGATGCCCACTGGTGTGAAGGGTGTGATGCTCCACTGAGCAGTGGCATGTCCCCACTGCCTATGATGATGCCTCGCTGCTCTGCTGATACTGGTGGAGGCTGACTTGAGGGGACTTCTTGAGACTGACAGAGCACAGCGTGGCCTCTGGGCACCAGGCTGGGACTTACCAAGAGGAAAGGCAATTATGCTTCTCCTTGTGCCGTCTATCCCCTTGTTTCCCCATCACTTAAGACCCCAAGCACTGCCCAGCCCAGCCCATACCCACTTGCAATGGGGATACTCCTTCCTGGCCTTGTGCCCAAGCACTGGATAATTATGTTTTATGGATATCAAGACAGGGGTTGGAGCAGAGAGGGGAATATGGGTGAGGGGATGGTGGCTTACAAGAATTGGCATCAGAGGAGATCTGGGGGCCAGATCTGCCTCAAGATCTAGCTTAATGGCTTCTCCCAATTCGCAGCTGTGTAACTCGTGCTGGAGTCAGGTTCATAATATCTCATGCATGTGATTCACATGAGTGTTAAGGCCACTGGATACAATTACACATTTATTTTTACCTACCACTAAGGGACTTTCCATTCAGTACGACATAAGCTGGTTGCCCTTGCTCTGTACTGTTTCACTAGTATTTTTCCTGACAATTCCTGTCGAAGAAACACAAGACAGAGAGAGACTTAATGTTATGTGAAAGGATTTTCCTAGGGCAACTGTATTCAGTCTTTGCTCAAACTGAACGAATAACTTTGATCTGTCAACTGTGAAAAGTAAACTGGGTGCGACCTTCCGTCATCGGCTAATCGTCTCAGTTAATGACATCTGTTAACTTTGTTCTGATATTAGATCATGGTCTTTCTTTGTACTGTCAAGATTTTTCATCCAAGGTCTAATTATTTCACTTTATGTGTATACGGATATCTTGGGAGTCAGTTGCACCTAGTACGAAGATCATTTTTTCTATTTTGAATTTCCAAAACTGATTACAGTGGTCAGATCAACGTGGCCTTTTAATGGATAAAATTCATCAGCTTTAAGTCCAACATTGTGTCTCAGTCCCTCTCTTCCTCTCAGTTTCCTTTAGGAACCAAATTTACTTTTAGTGCGGAGGGAAGGAGAAGGGAGAATTGTTTGTGTCCCAGTAAAGTTTGATATTTCAAAAGAGTGACTTCATGTGACTTGTTACATCTGAACTGTCCCACAGGAAGGAAGAAGAAAATAATGGTTTTCGGTCTGTCCCTTTCCCTTTCGAAGATTTTAAACTTTTAATAGTGACAAAGGCATGGGTAGATGGCATTTTGGGGGATTAATGGCCATTTGAGGTTAATGCCCTAAGGCCCTCTGTCCCTCAGCATTTTCCAAACAGTGATTAATCTCCAGGGGAATGTGTGTGCCCTGATCACTACTCCTGATAATGCTCATCCTTATAGTATGGATCAAAACACATAGACTTATCGTAGTAATGGCCATGTCCTCACCTCCCAGGCTTTGTTTAGTTCAGTCAGCCACAGCTTAAGCTTCTGGTATCTGGTCACATTCAGTTCAACAGGCATTTTCTCCCTTTGGACCCAATCCCGCAACGTGCCCAGTGCTGCTCAAGAGTGTTTTGAGAACACTGTCTTGTCCTGTGGTAACTCTGGGGAAATTTCCCCTTAGAATGTTGGGGCACTCTATCCCCTCTCCCCGTCCTGTGCAATAGCACTGAGGGGCGTGAGACCACCAAAATGAGCAAAGTCAAGGAGTGGGAACTGGCCTTTGGGGCAAGGGGGCTGTGGCCAGATTGGTGGCAGAAGAAACATTGTATGATCGTGAGCTCTTGCACTTGTTTTCTTTTTCCATAATGTTGACTGTGACCAGCTAACTCTTCCTCTGTTGCTATAATGTAGGCACTCCTCTCTGCCAGGTTTGGACGAAAGAAAAATGGTCACTTAAGTGAATTCATCATCCATAGAAGACCAGTGCCTGTCCCTATGTCAGCCCATACTGGCCTCATGACTAGGTGTAATATTTTTCAGGTGCTTTCCTGGAGATAGCACAGGATTGTAAGGTGCAGAATACCCCACTAGCTCTTAAAGATAGGCCAGGTGCTATCTCTGTATTAGGGGACTGTTTTCTCAGGTATATTTCTGAGTACCTTATCTGGTCTACTTTTTAGTTTCTGAAGTAATTTATTCTGCATCACCTCCTTTGGGAGATTATTCCATAGTCTAATAGTACTCAGTGGGATCCAGTGTCATTTCAATTAGCATTTCATGCACTTGCGGTAGGCATATCTAGTTCAATATATGGTTGTAAGTAACACTCACAGGTAAGGAAAAAAGGTATGGAAGGTATCAAGACTGCTATATGTAAAGACTTTAAATTCTATGAGAGTCTGAAATAAAAGTTTCAGTACATTCCTGACTCTTTAAAAACATATTACATGCTGAGAAGTAATAGAATTAAAAATAAAACCTCAATGGCCACATTTGCTACTTCTGTCCCTGTGTTTGAGTCAATGTAATGTTTTTTGTGGTATCTAATCTCTCTTTGAGCAGCTCCCTGAGCTGTCCACTGGGTTTTCAACATGCATTCTTTCCATGTTAGGAAAAGGATTGTGTCTGGTGGTTCTCTTATGCCTCTAGAAGACCTTAAAAGTGAATTTTGCCACTATTAGATCTTTATGGTCAGTTAAAAGCATATGAATGGGTGCAAGACTGTGATTATAATTGCAGAGAACAGTGTTTTTGTTGGTTTGTTTTTTTTTTTTTTTAGTTTATAGACACTGCAAATATTATCTTTTTACCTTATTTTTGGTCTTGATAGAACCTTTAAATACAACAATAATAACTCTTGCAACTGATATTCTCTGTTACATTTACACGCCACTTTATTGTACATACATAGAGCTTTTCACAGCTCACCAAGCATTTTTTAATTTATTCAGCCTTTTGATAATTGTGATGGGCTACCATAGAATTAGCAAAGTGATAATCACTGATCATTTCTGAGCATATTCCAAAATCTAGTTTGAAAGCATGGAGTCTATTAATATAATTCATAATGAATTATAGCCACTCTTGGTGACAATAAAAGAAAATGTAAAGCCATTAGCAACTTGCCAGAATGGTGGAGTAATAGCCAGTCAGGGCTATTGGGAGCTATGGGGCTATTTGGAAACAAATGCTTATTTCACCAGCAGCAAAGTGAAACAAGCTGCACAGGCCTACTCTACCTTTTATTTTCCCCCTTAAGCTCTCCCTCCTCTTTTTTCTCTCCCTCTATCCTGCAGACCGTATTTGTGAAAGAAAGCCTAGAAACGGAGCATGTGAAGATTCATCCACATACGTCAGAGGGAGAGTCTTTCATCATGGCATTAGTAGCTAACTCTTCTCTCTTATCCCATTTCCAAACGCACCTTTTCTGGCTCAGTTTATAAAAACATTCACTATTTTTGGAGAAGAAAGATCCCCAGTATTAAATAGGCATCCTAAATCACCATGAGTCCTGACTTTCCTAGAGGAATACATTTAAGAAGATCTAACTTCGAGCCTTATTTTGCTTTTAAGCATTTTACCTGTTTATTACATGTTTATTTTAACCATCTCATGTACTGTGTGAAAATCTATGAATTGGTTCATTATTCTGTGTTTTCCAACTGTCTGATCATTAAGGTTGTGTTTTGTTTTTCTCTATTCTTTATTTAAAACAAACCCCAAACATCACAAACTTGATCTTGCCCAACCTGAGAAGCCCATAAGCACTGACATTAACCCGTCTGTCAAGAACCTTTCCCCAAAAGGTCCAGTATTAAAGATCCAGACAGTTCGTGTCTGATGCAAGTTACAGGAGTTAATAAAGGAGATAAACTCAACTGGAGAGTTTTAATCTGTTTGGTAGGATTTCTCTTAGTGACTGAAAGCCACTTCAGGGCTGTCCTTTTTCTTTCAATGTCCTGTTTAAAATTATGGGAATACCACTGAAACACTTGTTGGTGGGAACTGCCTGGTGAAAACAGGACTGTTGCCACTACTAGATCAGGTCAGATATAACATTGTCAAGATTAATTTTAATTTAATCAATTCTAGCACATTGCTGGGTAACTGGATTCTTACTGGATCTCCCTCTTGCAGTGAATAAAATGTTATCTGCATTTTTTAAGGTCTTGTTCTAGCTAATCCTGTTGGCTTGTACAAATCCAGGCCAGTGAGAGTCACGCTGACCCTTTCTAGCAGGCAGAAACAGCACACAGGCACAGGCTGGGAACATTTGGAAAGCTGCCATTTCCACTCCCAGAAGAATATTTGGTATGAGGAGGCAGAAATATAAGAGCAGTTATGCTCGGCTGGACCACAGGGCCAATATCCAGCAATTACTGCAGTGGATGCTTTGGGGAGAGTATAAAGAGACCATACTTGTGGTGGCTGGGGTTAAAAAAGAAATTTGAATGTTTCCCTTTCTACAACACAGAAAGAAAATCAGCATTAGTATCACAAACAGAAATATTTAAGACTGCCCTCCCTGTATGTACAAATATGTGTTGCAAATGCAATCTCATGAAGAGAAGTTTTGGAAAAGAAGAAAAAGGAAAGGAGAGGAAGGCTATCATAGCTCCCAATATTATCATCAGAAATCCCACACCCTGCCAATCCAACCCTCCAGAACACTCACTTTGCAAAGCCTATTCAGTGAGTTATCCAATGAGATATCCTCTGAGCGAGGTGGTTCATCCTCAACTTTTCAGCTGTGGACACAGAGGTGAGTAGTTCCCATAGAACAGCTTGAGAACTGCCAGGGAGCCTACCTGGTGTGTTCTGGTAGTTAGTTAGTAGGAAAAACTGCCTTGGACATCTGCAATTTAAGGGGAAAAATATGTAAAACTCTATTTTGGATACGTCTCTGAGAGCAAAGTGGGTAAAACTGGATGCAGTGCAAGGGGAGTGGGGGAGCGGGTCAAAGCCCAGTCTTGTCTTGACAGGAAGTGCCGGAAGAGGGGACAGCCATGAGGGACCCAAACTGCTTGGATGTCCTGTGAGAGGTGATGACCATACAAACTCGAAGATGGAGAAGAGGTTAGGAGCTTCATGGGGGAGAGGGAGGAATCAGACCCCTGGAGAAGCTCTCTTTGCAGTTGGTGAGGTAGTATGAATAAACCTTCTGTGAGAAGATACTATGCAGAAATAGCAATCATATGCACCTTAATGAAATTGGCAATCAGAATGCAAGAAGAGTTGGGCATGAGAGTCCCAATATTTTGCCAAAAGGCAAACTTAGTCCGATACCTGTGATGAGTGGATTTCATGCTGCTAAACAGTATGCTCATGACCAGGGGAAGTAATTCCAACAGGTACCAAACATGCAAATCATGAGATGCAGGATGATGATGCTTACATGGAATAATTGGCTTATACTGACTTAATTTTCTCTTCCAAATTCCCAGTGAGTATGGGTTTTTCTTTGCACCATCCTTCCTTTTTATTCTTTACAGACCTCTGTTCTTCTAATGTGTCCTTTCTTTTTCTTTTATTCTCCCCATGCTGCTGTCTCTACTTTCTTCAATGTCTTTCTCTTTGATGTTGCATTTTTCTACAGACACTTTGGAAGTTTTGTCTAAGATCTCTTATTGCTTTCTGTAGAGATGGGCTGATTTTCTTAGTTTATTCATTAAGACTTACTCTTGTATCCCAACTCACCACCTCTCCCTTGGTGTCATAATGTCTTTTTATGCTGTTTAATGCTATTGATTCCTAGTGTAACCTGTGCAGATTGTTTTTGGCCACATCTTCTTTTCTGTGTTCTGTCTTTTGTCTGTTCTTTCTGTTGAATCCAGTAGGAACATGTGCTTCAAACAAACAGAATAGATCAAATTCTGCCTATATATTCTACTTCTAGTGCCTGGTCTCAAGACTCTCTCACCACCATGAGTACTTTACATTACTGGTGTCTGACCAAGTGCCTTTATCTGCTTCATTTGTAAAATGAATGGTTAGGACATTTTAAATTATTCTGCCGTGCTAAGCAATATTGGAGACCTCAGGCTACAAACCCATTTTTTTCTTTTAATGAGCTAACTTCATTGAAATGCAACTCATAAAATGCCATCATTGCAAAAAGGCTGATTTTCAAACTTTGGGTTTATGGCATTAAATGTCACATTACTTCTAAAGATGTCTAAGACGTATTGTAATTATTTTAGGAACTCAGCCACCCTTCACATCGCTGGATTTCAGAAGAGTGGAGGGTTTTTAACTTTTTGACTCCATAAGTGTAGAGTCTTTATAGACATTATCTAAAGTGCAGATATGAGCTCGTATGAGAGACTCTTTTGTCATTCACATTTATTTCCCTTTGATTTCAAAGTAATTCAAAGCTGCCTGTAGTCTTAGAAGAGCAAGTTCTTGTGCTGTATTTGTTACATCTTCACTGACAGCTAATTGCTCTCACAGGCCTAAATGGGGCTGTGTCCCTCTCACTTGGCTGTAACTGCTCTCACCCCAGAGGCAGTCTAGAGTGAGTCACAAGTTCCAACTCACTTGTTCTCTCTGGTTTTTTTTCTGCAATGGATGATGGGTACCATTTAGCAATTAGCAATAAAAAAAAAAAAGATCATGTTGAAATAACATTATGAAACAGAAGAGAGGATTTCTGAAGAGTCAGTTATGTTGTTCCATCAGATTGAATGGGGTAAAGGCTGAATGGGTAAATAGTGAACATGCTCTGAGGAAGACTTGGCTAAAGCCACTGATTTCTGTCTCAGTATCACAACAGTAACCTCGGCCTAATGCTTGACTTGGAAGAAGTGCCCCCATGTAATAAAGCAGAATATGGCCAAACACCTCCTGACTGGTCTTGTGTGAGTTGCAAGGGGACTGATCTCCTATTGCTATCGCTTCTTTTATACTAAGCCAATGTTGAAAAAGATCCATTATCTCTCCTGAAAAGATTAGGGAGTTTTGCTGTGCTCTGAGAAGGTGCACCAACCCTTGAACTGATTCTGACTCTTTCATGCCACCTGAGTGCTTCAGAAACCAGGTACTTTGGCTGCAGGTGTCCATCAGGTAGAGACTTCCCAAGGGAGTGAGAATTATCAAATAGTGGAGAAGTCATGGAGCTGCCTGCAGCCTCACACAGGCAGGACCACAGTGGAGTCTGCGTTGCGTGGACATCCCAGCCCTCCTAGGCTGCCAGAGTCACTGCTCCACAGGGAAATGCACAGTCCGTGCACAGTCAGATTCCCTGTCACAGAATGACTCCCATGGGCTTTTCTGCACAGAGAGCATCCCCAGTCATGGAAGTTTTATTTATCCACTCACACTGTCATTGATATCACTCTTAGCAAGGAAACATTTTGGGGCAAGAACTGCTTCTCTGAATCATACAACCCTAAGGACTGAAGTCACTTCTGTAAAATTAAGCTTTCCCCCCTTCTCTATATTTTCTATATATATTGTCTCTGTAGTCCATTTTCTCCAAATAGTTTCAATAAGATCAGTTACTCCATAAATACTTTCAGGTATTGTATATTGGTGTCCAAGTGCAAACCTAAAAGTTGAAGTCCCACTTCCCTCTTTGCAAATAATACAGAAGACCTGTATAAGTGATCATTTGGAGAGAAGTCAGTTTCCATTGTAATACTGGTTACTTTTGCAAGGTGACACACTGCTGCTTACCTGGTCATCTCACAAAATCCCTTGGCTTCTCGATGTATTTTGAGAGAGTACCTCATCATGGAAGAAAGCATAAGCTGAGCTCCTGTGGTCGGGCCTGGGCAGAGGAGCCTCCACATTTGCTGTATCCTGTGCTACCAGCTCTGCTTCACCAGTCCATTGTGCCCCGTGTTGGTGAGGACCTGTAGGGGAGGGGAGGGAGTCTTACTGATGGTGAGCTTGCTGCCTGTGGGGAAATTGCTGAGGGATGGAGGTGGTAAAGCTCCTTCTTAGTTAGATGATCTGCAAAATGCATTCTTCCTCGGGATCTTTACTCCCTGAGATGAGTAGGATGTTGTGAAAGACATAATATGCAAATTATCTCTATTGTAGGTGAAAAAAGCCCCTGAATTCCTGACAAGGTTACCCTTTTCTGCCAGTGACCTATTCCTCTTCCCCTCATGTAGTAGGTGAAGCCAATTTCTTGTGTTTTGTGCAGGGCTAGAAGACTTGATTGTTCTGCAGCTTCTCTGCTTTCTTCTCTTTCACCCTCTCTTCAGAGAAAGGTGAGAATCCAGATAGATTTAAAGTCACCACCTGGTACTGTCCTCAAATCTTGCTGCATATCTTTGCTCTGATTCTGATTATCAGTGCTGGTTTGGCTAAGGCTGAAGTGCTGATCCTAGTATTTCTTCGGACTCTGGTTAGGGGATTCTTATAGCATGTTGCTGATTTTCATGGGGTTTTTTGGATCTAAGTGTGTAGCAAGAGAAAAAAGGAAAGCTATCCTCCCATTAGTAGCCTAGTAGCACCCTCATGGTACAGAGGGATCTCACATTAGATCTTCTAATGCTGCGGGACAGGAATTGGTGAGAGTGAATTTCACTCCAAGTCCTTGAATGGGACCTCTTTATGGCACCAGTAAGCTGTCCAAGCACATAGTTCAGCCTCAAAGATAGAAAAATGGATAGAACTGGCTTTACAAAATTCAGTGCTCTTGGTATATAAAGTGATTTGTGAACTCTAAGTTGATTAGTTTGTGATCCAAGGGTGTAGGCAGGGTTCAGTTATGTAAACACAGGTACTTGCTGCTGCTTTCCATGGTCTGCAGCATCCTGCTTGGCCTCTGCCCATGAGTCTTGTCTGCCAGCTGTGGTTTGAAGTATTGTGCACTGGAGGGCACCTCAAAGAGTGCCAGGCATGTGTGTTCAGGTGAGACAAGGTGTGATGACTAACACCCTGGAACAAAAGGACACAAATGTGAGAAGGTTTAGTTCTCCTCTGGGTACCATCACAACCACTTGAAATAGATGAATTATCTTGGCATACCTTGCAGCTTCAGGAGACATCATGCTGCTTGGAATCTCATGATGCTACCACTAGGGGCTTGCATTCAATGCAAAGCCTCACCCCAGAAATCCCTCTTTGTCCTTGGGGAGAAATTCCTCCTTCTTTCTCCACCCCCAATCCCACCCAGCTGTGCAGCACACACAGCTCCCTGCAAGCACAGGCTGTGCACTAAGTCCAAGCAATAAGTGACTTGGTCAAAGGCACAGTATTTACAGGCTCTCAGGAGGCTCATTGGAAAAATCTGTGTATTAATTAATGTATAATAAGACAGCACAATATCTTCAAGGATTTCTTGTATCCTTCTCCTGGTGCTTGGGTTTAATATTTCTCCTTACAGCAGTCTCCATATATCTTCTGTAGTGTGGTGGAATCAGTGCCTTGGAGAATTTATTTTTTTTTTAATTCTAGCTGCCAGACAGCTATAGACCAATTAATCTACAAGTATGCACATTTGGGGATGATATTCTCCAGTGACTCAGCAATGTAACAGATGGCAAAATATTTCATATTTATTTCCATTCCTTTTCTATATTGGAAATGAACCCAGACATTTTATTTTTTTTGACAGTCAGACAACATCTGCTGAGAACACTGTCAGCTGAATTACAACCTCCCTGGCAGGTAGTTGGGTAGACAGCATGAATTACTTTCAGCTATTCTGTATGTGCTTAAATGTCTTTCTCTACTGCATTATTTTCATTATAATTGCTGTATTTATGGATGCTGACTAGCTTTACATTGTATCTCTGAGAATTTAAGTTTAGTCATATAAAGATTTGATGCATTAAGATGCTGTGCATTAAGTTGCGATATCAATGGATTTATTCATACTCACTCGTTAGCCAAGACCAATTAAAGGAAGGGATATTTTGGAGGAAACAGGCCAGGGGTTTGGAGGAGATGCACTTCACTGCCATGGAAGGAACGCAAGTGTGGGAGTGACTTGGAGGATTTAGTCCCAGGAGCTGGTGTAATCCAGACATATCACAGTCTGAGATATCTGAGCCGAGCAAGAAGCTGCCAAGTGCTCTCTCTCCTGGTGCAAGCAGCATATTAGACTTCTGGCAGTTCCCAAACAAAATTTTTCCTGGGGAAACAGGTGTGGAAATTGTGGCCTTCCATGGTGAGAGGATGAGGAGCCTGAGCATTGGAGGAAGCCTGGTCTGGGAGAGGAATTTGGTATTTTTCTGCAAACATAGAAGCTCCCTGAGCAGCAGCATTAGCAATTTCATCTAGGCTTGTTGTCCTGTGTCTTGTATTCCTTAGCTCAGTGCAGCTAACTCTATTCCTGCCCACCTGAGCACTATCCACACTGCCAGTCTACTCTGCAACAGCACAGTACATTCTGCCTCTGGTTCTATTCCCTCTTCACAGTACTCTAAGGTCTCTTATGGGTTTTGTTGCTGTTAAGCAAGACACTGTGTGTGATGATCAGAGACACATACATATTTATTTTCTAGAGAACATATGGCTGTGGACTGACCAGCTGCTGCCAAACAGATTGAACAACAGCTGAGTTCTCCTTGTGTTTCCATCCATTTCAGATTTTCAGCAAATATGTGTGAGTGTCCTCTAAGAAGTCTACTGTCTGCCAAATGCAATTAGGGGAAACTGATGGACAGATAGGACAGACAGGGTAAGCACAGTTGTGGAAAACTAGGTTAAGAATCAGTGTAAACAAGTGAGTAATGAGGGAAATATTTGCAAAACGTTAGTTTAATTGCTTGAGTTCTGTGCTATCCTTTAACTGACTTTATTCTATTTCTTCTCTGGGACAGGAATTAGATGTCCTCTCTTTATTTGGTACTTAACATAGATTGATCACAACATAGGTATGAAGTTACATCCACTCAACCATATGCATATGTGTGTGTATTTATACATATGTGCACAAAGGTATCAAAACCCAAGGGTGAAAACTGCTGTTAGCTATTAAAAACTTGAAATTTTTTAAGCAGGATTGCACTTTCAAACTGAATAAAAGGAGAGTATACAAGTAGATAAAGTGAAAAACACAGGCTTAAGTGATGGGTTTAAGCAAAGAAATACGCTGATGCCCTCATGCTTGTCTGTGGGTACTGGTCTGGATGCCTGGCAAGTGACACACTGCATGTGGCAATGGCATCACGAGTTGCTGAGCCTCAGGTAAGGCTTGATGAGTGCCTTTGTCTGTTCAGGTACCATGGGACATGCAGACAATGGCATGGCATACTGGTGGTTTATTTTGTGGTGTGAAACTAAGCCATTTGCATTTGCCAGGAGCTGAGCCTCTAATGAGGTGACTCGTAGGTCAGAGGCTTTGGATGTCCTGCCTTGTGCTGTATCTGTGAGCTCTTGACAAAGCTTTGAGGAACTTTATGTTCTGCATTGCTCACTTGCATTAAATTAAAAACCTAGGCTCAGTAGTACTGAAGCTGGCTACACAGTCATTGCTCAAGGACCAGACAGATAAAGACCTCTGTATGTATTCAAGGCCTCCATCATAAAATGATTTACAGAATCACAGAATATTCTGAGTTGGAAGGGACCCACAAGGATCAGTGAGTCCAGCTCTTCAGTGAACGGCCCATATGGGGATCAAACCTGTGACCTTGGCATTATTAGCACCGTGCTTGAGTCATGCTGTTTTCCAGAGGTTTAAATTAGCCCCTACATTTAAAAAAAACACAGAAATTACCAGCGTTACTCAGAAAAATGGGGTGTCTGTTTGGTCCCTCTCCTTGTCAAAAAAAAAAAAAGTTTTCCAGTTGCGAAAGAGAAATTTCTTCAATTCAGTGGAAACTGCAAATAAATACCTACATGTGAAGTAAAGCACTGCCATCAGGTACCCAGTTACTTGCAGTTCTTCACATATACTTCTGTTTGGTGTTGTTTTATTAGGTTATGAAGGTTTAAAGACAAACAGTGGTGTTCCTTTTAACGAGGAAACACAGCACTGTTCAAATTTTGTAAAACGAGGAAGACTGATCAAGTTCAGAAGTTTCCATGGCCACCTAACACCTGCTGAAATGATCTGTGGGTGTACCACTTGATCCAAAATCACCTGGGGCAAAATTACAGTGGTACAGGGACTATGAGGTGGCTGTTAAATGGACTCAAATTCATATACACTATGTCCACAAATGCATAATTGTAGTAAGAATTTTACATTTTCCACCTCTAGTGAAAAGATGGAAAATAAAATAATTCAATATAAAAGCCCAGTTAAAAGGCTGTTCCACTTCCTCTGAAAACAGGGAGGGAAAAACTATTAGAAGGCAGGAGTATTTGGTAGCTGGAAAGAATGGTGGTGCCATTAATGAAAGAACCCTAAAAGGCTGAAAGAGAAAAATATGCATGGAAAATCTGCAGAGCATGAAATACAAACTCCATCAGTCATGTAGTCTGTTTAAACCAGTGTCTTGTCTTCCACAGGAAATCAGTAGAACTGGAGGACTTAGCACTACCTAGATAGTGTCAACAAAAGCAGCGATGAAAAATAGTGTGGATCAAGGGGTGACATGTATAGATCTTGTAGCTAGGGTTTAGGGAGTTGCTGCAGCAAAGTATGTTCTTTTAATTACTCCTCTCACATCCCTTAGATAAAAACAACACAGAGGAGTAATCTCAAGAGGAATATAGTTCTTTCTAAATGTGAAAGATATTAAACAATTCTTCTGCCCCTTGAGATTGTAAAAGCTCTTTTCACTGTAAAGTTTGCAAACTATCTCCTGTTCCTGTACTTCTGTGAAGAAAGCAAAGGCAAACAAGTCTGGGAATCATATGGAGAAGGGTTTCTTTTGTCTGTGGATCTTTCTGACCCAGGGAAGCTTTCTGGGCCAGGAAGAATGTGAAATATTCCCTTGGTGGGTCTTGACCTTCATTGTGCCTTTCCCAGACCACTGGTAAGAAGATAACAATTTTGTCATATCAGAATGTGGCTGGAATACAGTGATTTTACCAGAATGTAATGAAAATAAAAACACTCTGATGAAGATGTGTCTGCATTTGGTAGATAGTTATCTTTTTCTATCTTATCCTTCCTGTATTGCTATGAAGAGACAAATTCAGTCTGTGAGTGAGGGTGCCACGCACAAGTTAGGTGTGAGGCACTGCAAAGCAAAGGCTCAAGGAAGTCTGTAGCAAAGAACAGCAGACATCACCAGTGTGGGGTTTCTCAAATAAGGTGCCAAAATGTAAACAGAAGACAGTTTCACTTACATTCTTCCAAACATAGTACATTGTATGTGATGTAAATTAGCAATGTTGTGATTTGGAACAGAAGCCCAGTAAGAAGAGTGGCTGAGCACAGGTAAGGTGGGAGCTGATATAACACTGAGGAAGATAAAAGTGTTTCTTCTGTCTTATTGCTGGAAGTCTGGGGAGTGAGGCTATCAACATGACATTCCTCATCTGTACTTCAGGTTTGTTATATTGTTATTCTGTTTTATTTGATCTTACAACAAATCAATGCATCCTGTTGAGTACAGCAGCCTGGGGTCTTGCCTGTTACTGCTTGACCAGGTTAAATTGCCACTGACCTGTCTTGTACTCCTTCTGTAAGCAATTACAACAGTACAAAGCAGATGCAAAGCTCTGAATCTCTACACCTCCCTGCATGAGACTGAGGTGAGCTCAAGAGGTATAGGAAAGATCCCCACTGCAGAGAGGACTGTTGACTTTGCAGTTTGGCTGGAGTAAGAAATAGGATACGTGCTGCCTGACTGACAGCGTAGAAATAACCCTGCCCTTGCCAATGCTTGTACATGAGCCAACCTGTCTGCATGTGAACCGTCCTTTAGAAATTGCTGAAATATTTTATTTGTACAGAGCAAATATGTGCTTGAAGGACCGAGTCAAAATGGCAACCCCAGGTATTAGTCATGTAGCATGGTACAAGATGTGTCATGAGAAGATGTAGCTATAGTCTTTGGTGGCATGAACAGTGAGAGGCACAACTCAAAAGACATACCTGAGGGTTTCTGGAGGAATTTTTAATAGAGAGCCTGATCCTGCATGCTTGCCTTGCCCAATTCCCTGTGTCATGGAGATGGGGCAAGCAGAGAAGAAGAGAAACAGGGTGAGGGCAAACTTCTAAAGGGATCCACAGTTGAGTGGGGCTTCATGCCGTCCTACCATTCTGGTTGCTGCAGTAATTTCCCCCAAAAGTTTTAAGAGGCAAGACTGTGGTTCTGTCTTCTTGCTTCATGTGGGAGACTGTGGCAGGCATGTGAAAAAGCAGCAGCAGATCCAGAAGATCCTCTGAAAGCCATCTGATGCTGAGTGCTCTCCCATGAGACTGGCAACAGCACCGTGCTCAACATGCATGACATGGCTGGTGTGGGTCTGCAAGAGCCAAGGTCTGTGGGTCCCATAGGTCCCTTATTTACCTCTTACTCACTCCAGCATGATGATATCTCTGTAACACAAGTGTGGGGACACAGAAGTCTGAGCTAATGACTTATACAAATTGAGCTCCTTGCATTAAGCCAAGAAGCTTTAAATTGTGCAGAATTCACATTGAAGGGTGTTGTCTGCCTCAGGTTTCAGAAAGACATACCTACTGAAGTGGGTTTAATACTTTACAGATTGAAACAATCACCATATGTCTTTCAAAATCCTGTTTCTGTGCCTGAGCTACCATTTCTAGGCTATTTGGGATTAAGGCTGCTGCGAATGTTTAAAAGTCAGCATGTGTAGATTAGAATTAGAAATATATGAAATATGGAGATGCTTAGAATTTCCCTTTCACTTCCACCTTCAATATTCAGGTATCATTTAATTATAATTATTTTGCCTCAATTATTTCTAGTACCTAACTACAGAGAATCAGGCTGCAGTCAAGTTTTTTTTAAAAGACTGTATTTGTGTTTATTCTGTGTTTTGTTTTTTTTTTTTCACCACAACTTGAGATATCCTTCTGTTAGAAGGTGGTGTAAGACTCCTTTCCTGATGTTTTGGTGCATTGTTATAAAAGGAATTATCACGTTGCAATTTCAATAACCTGCCTTCAGGATCAGTTAGCGAGAAATGGTAGGTCATAAAGAAGCAAAACCTTGTTAAACTTAATATCCTCAGTGACAAAATAGGAAGGGTAAGAGGAGTTCTAAAAAAATTTGGAGGTTTTGTTTTTAAACAGCTTTGAAAATTTTCATCTAATTTGAAATGTAAATTTCAGATGGTTAACCTGCTTTCTGTAACACAGAAAGTTTGTTCATAAGGTGAAAATCCACTGTGTGCCAAGATTCAGGTTAAAAAATGTTTTTATGGCTATCTAATAAACTCTGAAAATAGGGGTTTATAATGGAAATGCTGACTGACTCCTTACTCTAACAAGACTGGCGGATGCTGCTGTAATGTACTGTGTAATTTATAGGAGTCACCTGTTAAGCCATCTGGGACAGAGAGTTTCCCAACTTCTAAAATGTTGGTAACCTGATTAGCCTTACGACTTTCATTTTACAATGATACCAAATGCAGCCTATGCCAAGCCATTGTATTCTTGGGCCATCGTTTCATATTTATCCAAGAAAGTTAAAGAGAGCCTTTTTAATTACCCCAATAAGAGTAGTGGTGGAGGTTAGAAGGGTGATGCTGGTGCTTTGATTTATTATTTATAGGTGTCATATGGAATGAGTCCTGAAGTAAAATAAAAGTTTTTGGTGTTACTATTCAACCAGGGAAAGTGTTGGGGTTTTTAAAAGGGAGCTGGGACCTTTAAAAATTGGTTGTGCTATATTAGTCCATTGGGCCTTCCACAGACTGTAGAAAGAAGGATAATGGATGATAGTGGGGGACATTTATAGGCATCATGTAGAAAAGCTCTACCTCTAAGTTTATGGGAATAACAATGTCTCTTGCAGTAGTAAACACTTTAATTTTCCTTAAAAGCCAATGAGCAATGAGAAGCAAATTTAGTTCATCACTCATTTGTTTTTTTTTTTTCTTCAAGCGTTTTTTCTCATCTATAATCATTTTCCCAGGTTCTTTATTCAGTTTCATAGTACTTTGAATGAAGAGGTGTTTGTCAGCAGTACTTTCAACTCAGCGTTTGGGATTCTTCATGTGATTTAGCATGGAGAATCGCAGCTGCTTTGCTAAAAGAGACATCCATTTTTGCAGATGTTGTGATGAAGCTAAAGCAGTGAACTTCAGGTGCTCATTAAAGATATTTTGCATGCAAATTATAGCAATGTTAGCCTTTTCCCCCGCATTGCAATTGTAATACTTAACATTTTGCACTCCTGTTGAAGTGTCTATGAATGTAACTTGACATTTTCACCCCAACTGTTGCAAGGTGTTGCTCAATACTCTCAAACAGATGCTAAAATCCAGTGAACATCCAGCTAGCAGTAGTCTTCAGACAGCCTGACAGACAAGCTCTGGCCTTGTAGTAGAGCCAGATGTTTCTGGGCAGCCACTCGGAGACTGTGGAGCCGACTCCTATGGGAATAACGAGCATCCCAAACCTCAGTGCTTTCCACACCATATGTAAGAGGCATGTTGCCCAGCTTTGTCCTCCCTGAATACATGTAGGGCAGATGAAACATTTATGAAAAATAAATCTGAATGAGAATTCCAGGGAAAGGAAAACACCATAGTCCACAGTCAGTTCTCCACCCTCAGGAAGCAGGTGAAGAAGCAACTGAAACATCCAAACCAGACAGCAATCCCATTGCTTAACGTGATACTGGCAAGTGCTCAAGATTGATGGTGATAGGGATGCAATGAGATTATACATATACTGGCACAGATTCATATTCCCTTGTACCTTCTCTTCATTTTCATATTTAAGTTTTTATGTGTCCTTCAGACATGTCGACATTCTACCAAGATAATCATAGCATTAGTTTGTCTGCTGCTTGAAAATATTTGAGGATTTGGGAGTTATAGTGGACACACTGCTGAGGATTAGCTTTCAGTGCAATGCTATGGAAAAGGAAGCTGGTGCATATCGAGTCAATATAAGGAGATGATATCTCCTCTCCACATATTATTTATAGGGCTGGAGAACTGTATTCTTGTACTGGAATGCAAAGTGGAGAGATGGGCCATTAGCATGTGAAGATATAAAAAGCTTAACCTAAATGTGTGTTTGACCATTTAATAACTTAAATCTTTCATTCATTGAAAATACATAACATTAAGGATTCTAACCTCAAGAACAAAGGCAGAGCAAAACCCTGAATGCAGTTTAGCACTGAACAGATACAGAAGAGAAATTAAGCAAATATTTACATGATGCTAGAAAAATAACTGAGCTACCAAAGGAAACACTGAGTTCTACATCTCCTGAAAACTTCATACCCAGACTTGTAGGAGAATGCACATTAAGCCAAAAAAATTGTGGGGTATACAAAGATAAGTGAATGGAATTATGGTCAGTGTTGTACTTTTGGTCTTTAGGAGCAGGAGCAGAAAGGAAGATGAGCTTGAAAGGGCAGGGCAGGCTTAAAAGAATACAGAACACAGGCAGCAACTGGTGGTGATCGTAACTATTTTTTTCCTATTCCTTGCACTATCTTTTTAATGATGGCAAGAAACTATGTAACGTTACATAACCAAAAGAGTGAAAAGAATTTTCCTCAAAAGTACTTAGGACACTAAGCAGATGGCAGGAACCTAATCCAATCCAAAGAAGGAAGAAATGAAATCATTCAGTCAGTTACATTCACTGGGGAAACACTCTGATTCTCTCAGATCTAATGGAAAAAGAAAATAAAACTTTACTGAAACTTCCACGCATGTGTAATTTTATTACAGCAGAGCAGTCAGTTGTCTCTTGTTTTCTTAAGCAGATATTATTTTAAAATTTGCTTTATTTTTTTTTATTACCTTTGAAAGCTTTCTCAGCAGTTTCTTTTCATTGTTCATATTGATTGAACAGATACCAACACAGAAACTCTGTAGTTTGTAGCTGTGTGAGATCAGATGACCTGCAAACTCTGTCTACTTGCTTTTGCTCTTATATTTTTCCATGGGAGTCAGCAGAAATCATGGTTGAGCACTTACAACTGCCCACAAAGAAAGTCTAGGAAATGCACTTCACCAAATCTTTCTCAACATAATATCATGGGAAAGAGTTGGAAAGAGGAAAACAGTGGGGCAGAGCTAATTCAGTCTGTAACTGCCTGGCAGTCAGATGCTTCACACTCCTTTGGCCTATTTTGGGTCTGCGGTAACTCTAGGATTGTAGGTGACCACCTTTGGAAGTGTATCTTTCCCTCTCCTTCCTTCTAAAATATGACCTCCCTCATATTGTCTCAGAAGATGAATTTTTCATCCCCAGCCAAAGCTTCCACAATACCTCAAATGCCCACCTTTAGGCTCCTAGGGAAATTATGGACAAACATGTCTTTGCTGAGCTGTATTACATGTCACTTATCCTCACTGCTCTCCCCAGGGACAGATGCTCCCCCTGATGAGATATCTGGAGGTGCAAAGCAGAATATGCAGTAAGGGTGTGGTTACTGCTAATAGTTTGCTCTCCGAAAAATAATTTTTCCCCTTAAAATTAAGACTTGTTTAATTTGCACCATTCAGTTAATGGTAAGGCACAACTTAAAACCTAGTTGACTTTCCAGGACACACATAGTAACTATCAGGGCAGGGCAGGATGTCACACATATAAGTAGAAAGCAGAATGTTTTATCTTCAAATTTTCACACTACTACAAAGAAAACAAACTTTAAAAAAATACTCAGAATATAATTTCAAAAGTGTTTTACTTAGAGTTTAGTGTTCTTTTTATTTTATAAATTAATTAAAAACAAAGACGGTGCATCTAGCAACAATTACTGAGCAGGTTTTGCAAAAAATTTGTTTTTCACAGTACAGTATTTCTCTTCCAGTTCCTCATTGTGGAGAACTGGGATTTATTTATTGTGCTGGATAAAAATATTGAACTAATAGTAGGCAATTTTGTATGACTTCATATTATCATAATGAATTCATTTTCAAATCAGATTCAATCAAACCTTAGTTTATAATAATAAAATCCAGATTTGCATGCCTCTAGGGATATATTCTAACAAAATCACAGACTTCAGGAGGTAATTAAAGTACATTCTGTATACAATATGTGATTTCAAAGTTTCCCTTCTGTATCATATAATCGGTGCTCAGAGAAGGTGTGGAGTTTGGGTGGAACTGGTTGAATAATAATATTTTAAAAAAAAAAGAGAGAAAAGACTGCATTGTAGGTTTTGGCTCAGTCCTACAGAAAGGCTGTTGTATAAACTACACTTCATCCCAGGAGTAACCCTGGGAACATGGCACTCAAACTATCTCAGAAAAATGTGACTCGGTGTACTTCTACGCTGCACAGCCAGTCGATTGTCACCTACTGTGACCTTTCTCAAATGTGCCAGAGCACATGTGCATTCTGTGTTTACAGGGACATGTCATATGGTCCTTGGACCACACTTTAAATCACTTTCCAGCCTAGGAAATTATGTGGTTTTGCTGTGCCATGGTCTCCATTTCCCATTGGCATCTTGGGCTCTAATCTGTACCTTAAAATCCACTTTTACAGCTGTATGCCTTTGGGAAACAGGGCATGCCTTACATTTCATTGACCTGAGAAAGTCAGGGAGATGTCCTCACAGTGGTCAGTAGGCAGGGCTCGTCTGGTGAGCAGAGTGGGATGTGGGAGTGGGATGGCTGGAGAATGGCCTTGCATCCCAGCAGTGAGAGGAGGGGTGGAACGGCCCATGAGAGAGCTGCCTTTGGCTGGTTTCTTCATTTAGGCTTCATTTAGCCTTGGTTCTCTAACCTGATATATCTAGAAGGTGATTTGTTTCCTCCTAAAACATGTGTCTAGTGCCAATGAGATGAATTTCCATCTGGAGATGGTCTCCTCCTTCCACTCCAAGCTCAGAAAAATAGCTGGGACCAAGCAAACAACTCACTGACCTAAAATCAGAGGAGGTGGAGTCCCACTTGCTGAAGGTAGTGTAGAGCCTCAGATAGGGCAGTGTGCCCAAGGACAGAGGTGTGTAACCTTGCAGTTAAAAACCTGTGGTTTATTTAGTCTCCAGTTTTCTTCTCTTGGCTGGTGTGCATTAGGTTTTGTTATGTTGCTGTCATATTAAAGTCTTCAAGCATTTTTTTTCCTAGATGGCCTCTGTGGTGCTGTCAAGGATGAACTTCTTGAGTGTTCTTATCCTCCAAGTGCTGTCAAGGGCTTCCTAAGGGTCTTTATCTCCAATTCCCATGGGATGGCCCAGGACAGCCCAACCCACTCCTAATCGGTTCTGATCAGAGGGTCTCCCAAAAGAGAGGATCCCTTTGCAAAAGGAGCTGGTGCCTTGAGATGTACCTGCCCAGAGCCAACCCAAGCCCAGCAGCACCCAGATGTCCCCTGGCAGTTTGGAATAACCTTGAGCTCATCTTCTGCCACTTTTCCATTACTTTAAAGTAGGTCTGTCTTCAGATATTTCAGCCAATGTGCAAACTGCCTGTTGATTCTGTCCTAGAGATTAGTAAATGCTGCCAGCAACGAGGCTTTCATATCAGTCTACAGGCCACCTACATATTACCACTGTAAAATACAATTTTCAAGAATTGTTTTTCTCTAATTTGGAGGTGTTTATCGACCATTTCAACATTTTCTGTGTCACTTTCCCCCTTTTTTTAATTAACCAAAGAATCCACAGGACAAGACGTAGAATTTCCTGTTAAGGAAATTGGAATAAAATACTTATTTTTGGGCCTCGTTAATCACTACAGTTTTAGTGCCTCTGGGGATCTGTGGTTTCATCCTCCCCAGCGGTCCATACTCCTGAACCCACTGTATCTCCTGGAAAGTGCAGAGGTCAGTCTGTGTCTTGGCTGTCTTATTCTGCACTCTGCTATTACCAGAGGTGCTGCTTGCTGATTTTGTGTTAAAACCCAGAGTTTGTCTTGTCAATTTTCTTAGCTTTGTAGTGAGCATTTTAACAAAGCATTTAACATTTCAGCAAATTAAATCTTCATTTACAGCAACTTATATATTTTATATTTGTTGAGTTCCTTGCCCTTCATAATCAGCCTGTTGTTTTTCATGGTTGAATAAGTATAAATAATTGGCACATTAAAAAAAAATTGATATCTCCTACTGAATGTTATTGATGCTGAAAAGGAGGCTGGATCAATCAAATAGTTTTTTGCAATTACTTTCTCAGTTCTATTCGGTGAAACTTTCTAACAGACTTGAGAAACATGGAGAAGGCCAGTCACAGCTTTTTTTTTAGGAAAAGAAATATCTCCCCATCTCCCTCTGATTTTTCCCTGAGGGTCTATTTATTTAGTGCTGAGCTTTGCCAGACCACTTGATGCTTCTATTCTAACACACAAAAGCAGCTACAGTATATTAAATGATTCAAAGATACATTTTGAAGTAATTAAATGCAGAGCAGTGATGCAGAAAATTAGTCAAAATTAGTGTAAAATTATGATAACCACTGTGCTGAGTCTTGAGTACAGTGGAAGATGAAATGGTAGTGGAAAAAAAAAAAGGAAGGATTATGTTTTAAGTCACAATCTTGGAAGTCAAAAGACCAATGTTCAGTCCTAGTGTGACCTCAAGCAACTCACTTAACTTCATCTTGCAAGCTGGGATAACCACTGTCTGTTATGAAAAAGGAAATGTACCGATTGTTATAAAGTACTTCTAGATGCTGTGATATAAAATGCAGTGACACCAGGGCCAGTAGGATTTCCTTTCTTAGAAAGGTCTAGGAAAAATGAGTATTTACATAGTTTATTTACTTTGGAAAGCATCCTCGAGGATATTTTCAATGGTAAAGTGAGATGCTCCTTAGCTTATGGCAGAACTTCACCATCCCTGACTCTATCCACATCCTGAGAAATTGTGTTTATTCTATGTTTCATATGTAGAACTGTTGCTCCTTCCTCCTCTCCATACCACTTCCTGTGCTCAGGGTGTAATGATGAGCAGGATGGAGGACAAAGCTCTGGTTGTGAACCAAGGCATAAGGCACAGCCTTGGCTGAGAGTGCTGATGGAGCAGGACTTGTGAGACAATGCCCTCTGTGAATTGTCCTCTGTCTGGGACACAACCTGCCTGCTCCCTCTCAAAGCCACTGGCCTGGAACATGCCTCAGTGAAGTGGATGGGGTTGGGATAGCTCCTTCCAGAGGTGCAAAAGGGAACTGAAAGTGTTTTGTGTTAAAACTGTGGTTTTGGTGTGCATGATGGTGTGCATCCAGTGCAGGCACACGCTAAGGGCCAGAGGTTTGAATAGAGTCAGAACTCAGCTCTGGGCTGGCCTTCAAAGGAGTGCCAGGAGACCAGTATAGACACCCATGAGAGCAGTATAGATATCCATATATACAGGTCCATACTATCTCTGGACCTTTTCTTTCTGTGAAACGCAACCACATTCTGCTCTGACCAGGTTACTCTAATGGTCTTGTCTGCAAGGCTGGGCATTCCTGGGCTTTTCCTGCTGTCTCTTACCTGGTGAACTGACCATGGGCTCCTTGGAGAAAAGATTGCTATTAGTTCTGTATTTGTCCAATGCCTCCTGCATTGAGGTTCTGGCCCTTGCCAGTTTTTAGATCATTATTATAATGCAGGTGAAAATTACATGCCCTACATAAAGCTTGTTTCCACCAAAGCTGTTACTCCCAGAGGGTTTATACATGTGTAATTCCTAGAGCAGGAGGCTCTGAATGATACAGGTTTAGAGACAATCTATTGATGCCTGATGGAAAAGACAGGCTAAATCACACTTCATTTTCATGTTGTTACCAAATATAAATATTTCAATTGTTTTCATGAATTAAAAAATAAATTTGGTGGGGTTAGTGACAAAACAGTTACATTGAATGTGTCCTGGATGAAAGGCAAATTCCAGTCTAGTATGCTCAGGGTAGGCTCTGGACACATCAGAAAGAGGATAGCAAACAAGGCTGCAAATAAACTAATGCTATAGATAACTTGATACTGGGACAAAATTTTGGGGAGATCTTGTTTCTTCCAGACCTAAGAAGCAGAATCTTCTGACGTGTAGTAGGAGCCAACAATAGAAACAACTCTGACACCCTGGCTTGGCTATAGGAGTTCAAAAGGGCAAGGTTAAGTGCTTGCTGCAGCGCCTTCAGGCTATGTCAGTCACTGAAACAAGAGGCACACTGGAAAAGCAGGGGAAAGGGGGAAACGCTGTGGTGAGGAGAACAAGGTGTTGGTGATGCGTCACATGCAGGTGACCAATTTTGTATAGTCCAGGACAAGCTGATTCCTATTTTGAGCAAGATATTTCTAAGAAAGTGGTGGTGAATCGTTGGAGAGGAACCCTTATTGAGATGGGAGTCATCTTGATTTGTCCGTGCACTATCAGTAACATTTTCTGTTCCAATACAATGAAGAGTGTTTGGGAAGTGCATCTGGTAACCAGGAACCAGCTGATTATGTTTTCTTTCCCAGAGCAGACGTATTACAGGTTGTGTAGCCACTGTTGTTATGGGGGACCTCAACCTTGCCAAGGCCACCTGGCCATGAGATTCGGTTCAGTTTTGGACCTCTCAGTCCAATGAGTTCCTCCTCTTTCATCCAAACAGCCCTCAATACTCAGGACATATGCTGTAGCCTTATGGATGGCTCCATACTGACACTCATGGCCCTACTTGGGCACTAAAGGCAAAGTAGAGCAAGATGGAAGGGCAGGCAAGAAAGGCAAAGAGCAGTGAAAGAGAAATGCAATGTGCTGGAAGGACAATGGGAATGGGAATGGGAGAAGAGACTGTAGAAGCTCAATAAGATATATAATTACAGTAAACAGTTTAAGTAGCATGAAGCTATTCTGACAAAAGTGGGAAGAATTTAGAAGAAGTAAATAAAGGAAGATCAGAAAGATCACAAGATGGAAGAAAGCAGAAGAAAGACCAGTTAGGTTAAAGCCAGAGACAGTGAGGAAAGAAGGCATGGTGGGGAGAAGGAAGAAACTCTTGAATGGCTGGCAGTGCGTCAAGGAAGAGCAGCACACACCGAAAGGCCACGAGTGACCAGAGCAGGGCGGTGATGTGGGCTGCTGATGGAGAGGGCAAGAAGGTACAGCAGTGGGAGCTCTGCACAAGGGTTGTCTTCTGCAGGCCCCTTCCACTGGCAATATTCAACGGAAGTCTGATATCACTGGTCAGTGAGGGGTCTTGGGATTTAGCTCTTTAAGTCATAACATGCTGATGTAACACAGCTGTCAAATTGTGTAATTTACATTCATATAACCCCTGTTATTCCAGTCTGGACTAAGAAAAGATTGCACTGTGCCAAAACCTTTCCTGCTTGAAACATGATGAAATATCACCTCACTAACACTGCATGTAGTAATTAAAGTACACTAATTAATTAGCTGAGAGCCCAAAGGTTAAGCACACATAGATTACCCACTGTAATTTGGGGGGAGGGCAATAGGCATACATATAAAATATTTAATCTAGGGTTCCCAATGGGAACATTTCCTTCTCTCTCTCTCAAGTTTCTCTTCACCACTTCTTTGAAGCTGCATTAAGATGTGTTTACCCAATTACAGACATAGCACAAATGCCACATATGCTCTGTAAAATCCTGTCTAGAAATCACCATGTCATTTTTCCTTGGACCTTCTTCACTTGTGACTGTTTCCTGATCTGTTCCCTAGGCAAAGACACATGGGAAGATAATGCAGCGTGAGATTACAAACTGTGATGGTTCAGAGGCAGCTCGGGCTTCAGGCTGCCTTTTAGCTTTGGGTCTACAGCATCCTCAGAGCAGGAAGGCACAGGAGCTCAGTGATGCACAGTGTTAAGTGATGTGGTCATGGCTGCACAACCCTTTGCAGAACTGTGTCTGCCTTATTATTATCTGCATGCAATTTTCTGTTTGTATTGTTCCAATGTATAGAGACCCCGGTAAAGAATTTGAGGTTCCTTGTTGCTCCATGCTGTATCAAGTTGTACAGTCTCTAAAGCATATGCCCCAGAAGGCTTACAATTTGCATGATTTATTTGGCATAGAGGAGTAATTTATTTACTCCTTTCTGGTTCTTTGCTCCCTGCTACCCACTTGTGAAATGTTTATGTGAGCTCCTCTCTGCTAGCTGGTACTTCTTTAGTTGAATTATTTGAACTTTGAAAATAAATCCTTTCTTTCACTGATGGATTTCCAGTAGTGTTTCTCACGTGTTTCTCCTCAGCTATTTATCTTTGTAAAAAGGTCTGAAGCATTCCCACTGGGAAATCATTATGAATTTGTTGGAAGACAAGGTTCTGGTCCATTTTTATCTAAAATCACCATGATTTGATTATGGGGACATGGGGGGGGCCTGGAAGCTTTAGGTCAAAATTCTCACCTCTCTGCTGATCCTCCCAGCAACAAGCCAGCCTGGGACTTTTTAAGGGGAAAGAAAGCTGGGCTGTAAGATAGCCAAGGTAATTGAACCCGACTGCCACACAGCAGATGGGACTTAGTCTGCCAAGTCCCATGTAGAAGGGAAGAGGCTGCTTCTCATACGTCTCTAGCAGCGTTTTGTGAGTGATTCACCATGTAAATGCCTTGAGCATATGATGAGTCCAGTCTGTGTCTCAGCTCTAGTTTGCATTATTTCCACCCCTGTAAGTATAAAGTCAGACAGGTCCCAAGGGTCAAAGCCAACATCTGAAGTGCCACCTGGAAAGTGCTGAAGTTACCTACTCTTGAGAAGAGGATGACTCCATCATAGCATACTGTCATGTTTCCCACCAAACCCCAGCTCCACGCCATGATGCCATGGATGTCTTGCCTCAAGGCAAGTCATGCACAGATAGAAAGACTTGAGAAGAAACAGCTTGCTAAATGGGATGGGGAAACTCATGCGGATGGAAATGGACTTCTACCTTCACTAACAGAAAGTCCAACACACTGGGGGTCACTTTATGTGTGATTAATTTTGCTTTCTTGTATGACGATGGAGTAGGTTTTCTTTGCTCCTCTTCTTTTGGTCTGTTTGATTTCCCATTAATATGAAGTCCCCATTGTAAGGTTGAAGTAAATTATGCCCTTCAGCGTTTGCTGAATTGTGGATTCACAGCACGTTTCAGGTCTGAGTCTTACCATGGAGCTGAAGCATGCCAAATGGTAAAATGCAGACAGTGTCCCAGTCCTTCTGAGTTTTGCATTATCATGATGTCTGTGTATTTCTCTAAAACAGCTATATGCAAAGGGATGAATTTATTATTGTACTTATCCTCTGCTTCTCAACATAGGAAATTGTTTCTCAGAAGTAATCTTCCCACAGAAGGTCGCATTTGATGGATTTACTCCAGAAATTTGGCCAAGATAAATTTTGAAAGTGAAGTCATAATTTACCCATGAAATTTCAGGTACAAGATCTCTTTTTCAAGCTTCACTGGTGTTTTAAAGTTAAGTAAAGGTTTGTGCTTATTTAATTTACCTTTGATGATTGACTTTTGGGCTTAACACTGAGAAAAATGAGAACAAATGTCTTACTGTGACGTATATGTTTATTTAAAAAAAAACACTTCACACACAAAATTTAGGGCTAAACCCAAAACCAACAACAAGACATGTGAGATAAGTGTGGAGAAAGATTTTTGTTCCATCCTTCTGTCAAAGTGCATCATTCCATGTATGGGATAAACTGGTTGAAGAGCCTGCATGTTTTTACCTGAGAAATCAAGATAAAATATATACAGAGCAATTTGCTGCTCAGAGGGTTGTCACCAGAGAGCCCTTAGTATCAGGTCTCGTCTCATGAGACGAGGTCTAGATGAAAGGGCATGAAGTTCTGGTGCAGCAGCACGTGGGGTTTGCTTGGATGGCCTCGGTACAGCTCCCTGCTGTCTTCCAGACCCCTTCAACAAGACAGGGTGCAGAGACATGAGGAGGTCACTGGAAGGCAAGTCATGGTGCATCCTTTGATGTCTGCAGCTCTCACATTACCAGCCCATCCCAAAAGGAAGGCATCAAGAGTGGTGTTGCCTCTGCATTACCACCAGTTTTCCACTGTGCAGTGTAGTGGTCTCCCTGCTCAGCACATTGGCTACTGTCAATCCCTTTCCAAGGGACTCAGCTCCCTTATAATACTTTTGAGATCTGTAGACCCTCACATCAAACTCTAAATGGATGGAAAAGTTGCAGCACCTAGATGCACTCCAGGATACAATCCTCAGCCAAGTTAGGTGTCTAACTATGCTTTTTCCTTCCTACTGTTGTGCTTTGGCCTCTTCCTAGGTTAAAGTGTGTATCCCAACAATAAACATCTTTGTAAGTGAACTGATACAAAACACTCATGAATTATTTTTGGAAATACGGCTGTGTTCACTAGAAAACCTTCTCTAGTGAGTGTCAGTTAAGATGGGGAGGTGAGCTGTAAACCTGACTCCTAATTTTCTTATGCTGCTTCAGGTAAACCCCTGTGTGTGGGAGGTGAGATTGCTGTGGCAGAAATGCCTAAACTCACTTTGCCTTGAGATGGGCTGCAGTCCCCACCAGTGTGTCCTCTTGCTCTTCAGGGCTAGGAGCAAGTGAAGTGCACGTTGTCTAATTTCAACTTCACCTCTTTCATCTATTTGACCATTTCTTTGAAAGTGTTTCATTTTCCTGATTTCACACCTTCTGAGTACTGACTGGCTAAATAGAAAATGACGTGATTTATGGGAAAGTAACAGAGAAGTAACAAAAACCACTTTTTTTTTTTAAATGTGGTTTTTGTTACCATAAAAAGGCACTGGATGGGAATCCTGAGTACACTTTAGTAATTCCCAGTTACTAATAAGAAACAATCCAGCAACTTGTGGTACTTAAGATTTCAGGAGAAGCAACAAATTACTTTGACTTCTTCTGATCCACATCAACAAGACCACAAACCACTGATATCCTAAAAAATGGTGCATACAGAAAACTTACTATATGGTTTTATGAAGGAGTCATTGTTTTTAAAACAAAATGAATGTGGAAAGGACAAATTTTGGCAAATAATTACATCTGTAATGGAAAACATACTGGCTCATTAAACTACACTCTTAATCTTCCTCACTTATTTATCAGCTTTTGATGGAGCTGAGTCTGGGATTTATATTCTGTTCAATGTCTCACAGAACTTTTGTCCAGTAAAAAAAGGTCATCTGTAAATCTTGCATAGGCAAGTGTAACATTTTCCTAACATAACATCATCTTTAAAAAAAAGGGAAAAAAAAGACACAGCAGTAAAAGTTAAAAGCTGCTCTAAACCTAAGAAAATACATTTGGTCAGCTGAGCCCACATTAAGCTTGACTTGCCTCATTTGGAAACAGCTGAAACTGGGTAATCTTGAGCTTGTAGTGAGAAATATCAATTTAACGTGTTGTTGGTGTGCTAAAGGCTGCCCGTTTCTAATTAAAAATCCACCGTGTTTTTATGGTGGTATTCTGGAGGGTGTCTTGATTTGCTGATGAATGCTGACAGGACTATTAAAGCTGTGAAACAACATCACTTCAACATGGCACAGAATGAAAGAAAAAGCACTGCCATACTGCTCTTGGGTGTTATTATCCTGATTAAAATTGGAGCCAAAGTGAAAATCATCCCTGGGCAATGCATTTATTTATTTATTTATTCATTTAAAATTACTTCATGGTATTGGTAGCTGTGTTTCCTGACAGGAACCCTTAAGGCACTGTGATTAAGTGAAGGAGCATTTCTTATTAACCCCTCTTGTTTGTGCCTAGAAGCACAGACGAAGAATAACTGAGGGTGCTGTGTGACAGTATGAATATGCAATACCAGGAGTTGAAGGGGACCCTGACTCTTACTGTTTCCTTACATTCTTGACTATTAAAATCCTTTTCTCAGCACAGTTTGGAGAGGCATGTCAGCAGGCCTTTGAAGTTCAATGGGAAAAGAGTCACCTGTATAGAACACGGCCTCTCATTTGTTGCCTAAAATTGCCTATGACAAGCTGAAAATACCTATTTTCCCTTTTTTGGCCATGTATTCAAAAATCTAGAAGTCATTCAAATAATGATTTGATCCATAAGCTAAGCAACCAAGCCAGCTTGAGGTTTTGGGGCCAAATCAAACATTTCTCAGGCCCTTCTGTGTAAGATGTGGGAACTGGCATGTTAGAAATAAAGTAGACTTTGCATAAGATCCAAACAACCCTTTTATTTTTTATGCATGATTATAGGGTAATTTTAATTAACTTTTTTCCTGTCCTCAGCCAGCACATGAACAGAGTGCATGGCAGAGTTGAGCGTGGACAGAGAATTGGGCATGGCTGGGGAGTTGGGAGGAAAGAAGAATGCTGGCTGGAGATGGGGCTGGCACCAGGAGTGGATAGTGCCTTCAGCCCTGAGTGAAGGAGGCCTTCTCCAAGCCTTGTAAGGAATGGGACAACAAGATTAACCTGATAACCAATGTAGACATGGGAACAAATAAAAGCTCATTTTCCATCCAGTCAAGATATTGATAAAATTAACTGAAGCAAAAAGGTATGTGAGGAAAAGCACTATTTATTTGTCTATACATCAGTGCCCCTTACCTGGTAATAAATCTGTGTGCATTGCTATCACTGGATGCTGCCCACAGAACTCACATGCCTGGAATGCAAAGGTCCCTGAATGTAACCTATTTAGGAAGAGTCAAGAGGGAAAGAGGAATGGCAGGCCACATAAAATGGGCTGTTAACTCTCTCTGAGTCACTGGGCATCCTCTCCCTTCCCCTCTTCTCCTCCCTTGCTCCGCTACACAGTTTGCACTCTGGTTTCAGAGGAGTTGTGGCTGGAGAAGGTGGTGCCAGGAGAAAACAGCTGCCTTGGTCCCAGCAACTGATGGGTTTCCCTGAAGTGTGCATGGCTGTGATGGTACAGCATGAAATGCCCTTCACCCAGGCACAGTCACCAGACAGAATGTGGTCTCAGTAGACAGGAGCTCCTGTCTGGCACAGCTGCTTGGGACTGCATTCAGGTTTCAGCACAGTGGAGAAGGGATGGACAAGCAGTAGCTTTATCCTTAATGTCTCCTGATACTTTGAGTAATGAGTTTGTGTGTGTTGCTTGTTATTGTAGATTCCTGTGTAGAAGAGTGTAGAAGATGGAGATGCTCATCCCTTTGAAGGGCCTGCTGAAGTCTGGAGATGACATAGAAAAAATCCACTCAAATCTTTTGAGGAGCAAAATTAGAATCTGGCCCTATGAGGCATTATGTGAAATGCCTGCACATGGGAAAGAGTCTGCTTATATCTTTTGCAGTTCTTTCCTCCTGGCATGGTTCACATGAGGTCACAAAAAGCACACCGAATGCTTTGCTGTGAAAAAACAGGAGATCCTTGTAATAAGCTTTCAACAGAATTCACAAAGACACTGTAGAAGGGTTTTTTAATGCCTCCCTATACTGTGTGCTGGAATGAAAAAAACCCATAAGATTTTGGAAGTTTCAATTTGAATGACATGTTGGATCTCCCATTCTGTCAACACTAAAATACTGCAGCCTTTTCAAGACATCCTGAATTTTAAACAATATAGCAGAGTGCAACAGTGTAACAGATTTAATCTTAGTGGATAGAGAAGAAATAATCACAGAACGATATGTCATAATTAGACCACAAGAAGGTTATAACCAGATTACTATGTGGAGATAGAATAAACTTTAAAACATATATTCTGTATTATACTAATAGACTTGATTGTAAATAAATAATAAGAAGTCCAAAAGCCTGATAATAGAAATAAAGAAAAATAAATCACAGAAATAAATTGAACCAAAACCAGAAGGAAAGATGTTTGTAAGCTTAGGAACAAAAATAGTGTTGGCCACTGAGAGGAGAAATGGAAGAATTGTCAATTATAGTGAAGGAATAATAGAAGTGTTAAGCAAATATAGCAACCACTCTGACAGCAAAAAGTGCTCTAGGAAGACCCTGCTTGAGCAGGGCGGTTGGACCAGATGCCCCACTGTGGTCCCTTCCAACCTGACCCATGCTCTGATTCTGTGAAGTACTTCTGTTATGTATTGGGGGAAAAGCCATGGGAATTAATCATGTTACATGTTGATCCTGATACTGAGACACTTTTCAGTCCAATGTTTCTCAAAGGATGTTAAACAGCAGCTGCTAAAGCCAGGTATTTTAAAATGGGCATGGCTAGGTAATTTGAATCTGAGAGTTTTATAAGAACTTGCTGGAGAAGTCTTTGGATGATTAATGGTACTTTTCAGTAAATCTTGGAACATTACAAAGCTTTAGAGGGCACAGCAAAAATTAAAGACATACTATAACAGAGGAGTAAAATTGCAGCCTTTTACCTTTAAGCTTTTGACCTTTATACTGATCACATGACAAACCACAGAATTGTTGGTGAAATTCTTAATAAATAAAGAATAGAGGAAGTTAATATAATTAATTTCAAATCCATAATTTTCAGGGAAAATCTCTGAAACTAACCTGTCATTTGGTATTTTTTTTTTTTCATATGCTTAAAATTTGAAGGAAAAGTAAGTCTTGTAAAATGTTGGATAATATACTGTGTAGCATTCTAATCAAGAACAATGTAATTTACTCCCTGGAATGTACTAAATTGATTAGATGCCATAATATTATAATAAATGGATCATGACTCCTGAATATTTTTAGTTGCATCTTCTCACTGTAGGTCTTCTTCAATTTTTTGAACTGAAGATCTGAAAGGAAATCATTGCAGGGAAGATTTGCAACCAATGTGGACAGTGGGGAGGGGTAAGTAACAGAGACAGGCAACTAATAAAAAAGAGATAGGTCTTCTGAATCAAGCACATCAGTGAAGGTAATGCCACACTTCTGTGAAAAAAGAAAATGACCCTTGCTTGTGAGATAGATGGCTCTGACTTGTCAAAAACAACTCTCCAAAGGATTCTGTCAGGCAGAGTAAACTAAATAAGCTGATCAGATCCTTCAGTGTACAAAGAGGGAATCACAGGTAGGTACGGGGAGATTGGAAGTGGTGAAAGATTAGATCTTCTGGTGAAAGACTCATGGGGTTCAGGCTGATTATTTTAATAAAAAGGGAAGTTAGAATTTAAGGGAAAGATTTGAGGTACTTTTGCTACATAGAATTGATTCTGTTGCCTGAAAACTCCAGTTAACCAATGCTAAGAGTTAGAGCTCTGGTACCATATGACACAAAACAACTTAAGCTGTAGGCTGACAGTTTTGAAGTAGAAATAACATTAAAATATTTTTAGAGAGAGGTTTTTGGGTTTTTTTGAGCTATATTACATGAATGTGGCACATTTTCTTCAGTGAACACACTAGAATCAGAATTTTTAAAATATATGGTCTCCTTCAAACATTTATTGTAGGGACATTTTAAGTGTTATTTTATGTGAGAACATCAAAGCAGAAGAACATATCTAACTGCACTGGTGTAATAAATATATTAATCTACTGGATGAATAGCTGAGTTTATAATGGTGTCTGGAAGGCTGGAACTGGTAGGGAAGAATGTGCAGAAAGGAATGAAAAGCTAAGGAATCTGGAGAGGCAAAGAGAATGTATCTGTTCTGAGCTGGAGAGTGGGTGAAAGGTTTTTGGATCAATTCAGGTTATGCTGCATGTCAGCGACCACCAGAGTATGCTGTGAAGCTTTGAATGGACATGTGCTTCCCACATGTTGCTGGTCTTCCTTGTCCAGAGAAAATCTGCAAAGTGTTCTAGGCCTTTGCATGTCTGATCCCATCTTGGTCCAATTCTGTTGGAACAGGTACATTTCGTTCTTGCTCTGGGGCCTTCTTCCTTCATGTCACAAGGCAGAGCACTGACTTTGAAGCCCTCATTCCCACAAATACTAGCTAATGGCACTACTAATACCATGTTGCTTATCTTTTTTTCTCTTTCTTAAAAACCCAAGCTAGCAGTCAGTCAGCCTTTCCCCAGCCTCAATCACTCTCATAATTTTTATTGAAAGAACTGCACCTAAAGCTGAAAAAGCAGTTGCTCAAAAACTTGGAAGTAGTGGGAATAATTTGTCTTCCTTAAATTTGTGTGAAATGAGGCAACCTGTAGTCATCCTTTCCCAAGGAAAGAAGCTCTTGTCTGTAGGGCACTTGCTCCTCTGGCTGCAGAAGTTACTAAACTGGACTAAATGCTACCGATGACTGTAGGAAGAGGAAGGATAGTCCTGTGATTAGAGCAGCTACATGCTGCTCTGAAGAGTTGCTTTCTACCTTTGCCTTTTCTGCAGGAGGCATCTTAACTTCTGCAATCCTCATGTGACTTCAGCAGAGTTCTGGTGGGTGGCAGGTTGTAATCTGCAGTGACATACAACAAGAGAAAATAGAGTGAATTTCAGCTAAGCATCAGGCAAATGCCCATGAAATAAGTGAAGTTACAGACTTGCATATGTAGGAATACAGTTGAAGACTGCCACTTGAGACTGCTGTGGCAGCCACATGGCCAGTGCTGAAGAATCAATGTTGTAGGAGCATCCTGTGCTGTCAACAAGACAGAGCAGGTGAATTACTAGCCCTTTCTCTGTGCTGTGTTGATTTTTTAACTTCTTTTTTTTTTTTTTTTCCTTTCTGGTGACACGAAGGGGCTTTCCCCATGTGCAGATGGGCATATGCTCATATATGAAGAGGATTGGTTAATAGAATATAATAGAACATTTCAAGGTGGAAGGGACCCACAATGACCATCTAGTTGAACTGCCTGACCACATCAGGCCTAATCAAAAGTTAGAGTATGTTTTTAAGGGTTTTGTCCAAATGCCTTTTGAACACTGACAGACTTGGGGCATCCAACATCTCTAGGAAGCCTGTTCTAGTGTTAGACCACCCTCTCATTAAAAGTGCTCCTTAATGTCCTGTCTAAGCCTGCCCTGGTGCAGCTTTGAACCATTCCCACATGTCCTAGGTCTCCTCTGGGCACTTTCAAGGACCTTCACATCCTTGTGAGGCCCAGAACAGCACACAGTGCTCAAGGTGAGGCTGCACCAACGCTGGGCACAGTGGGACAGTCACCTCTGCTGACTAGCTGGTGATGCTGAGTTTGGTGCATCCCAGAGGGGGTTTGCCCAGGCACACTGCTGACTCCTACTGAGCCTGCTGCTGACCAGCACCTTCAGATCCTTTCCTGCAGGGCTTCTCTCCAGCCATGCCATCCCAAGTGCAGAATCCAGCATTCAGACTTGTTAATTTATGCCATTAATCACTGCCCCATGCTACAAGCAATCTAGATCCCTCCACAAGGCATCTTGTCCTTCAAGAGAGTCAGTGACACCTCCTAGTTTGATATCATCAGCGAACCTGCTAATGGTGTACTGAACTCCTACATCCACATAGTTAATAAATATACTGAACAGAACTGGGTCTGGAATTGAGCCCTGAGGAACACTGCTGGGACAGGTCACCAGGCAAAAAGGATCCCATTCGCTGCAACCCTTTGAGCTCTGATCTTCTGCCCAGCTCATCATGAACACACTCATCCCACAGCTGGACAATTTGTCCTGAAGGGTGCTGTGAATTATGTGACCCTGAGATAAGCTCAGAGCATGGTGTTAGTAACGTCAAGGTTGTGCATTCGATCCCTGTATGGGCCAGTCATTAGAGAGCCAGACTCAATGGTCCTTGGGGGTCCCTTCCAACTCAGTATATTCTGTGATTGTCATTCTGTGACAGTATCAAAAGCTTTGCTATAATTCAGAAAACCTGTATCCATAGCCTTCCCTTCATCCACTGGGTGGGTCACCTTATCACAGAAGGATAATCAAATTAGTTAAAAAGGTCTTTCCCTTTGTGAGCCCATGTTGACTGTGCCTGATGATTGAATTGTTCTTTAAATACCTTTCAGAGATCACTTCAGTCTACCCTGATGAAACTTGCTGTCCATGAGAAACCATCTGTGCTACCTGCAACACTTTGAAGATGCAGTTGTGCTGGTTTTGTCTGGGATAGAGTTAGTTTTCTTCACAGTAGCTAGTATGGGGCTGTGTTTTGAATTTGTGCTGAAAGCAGTGTTGGTAATTCTGGGATGTTTTCAGTATTGCTGAGCAGTGCTTACACAGCATCAAGGCCTTTTCTGCTTCTCGTAACACCCCCCAAATGAGTAGGCTGGGGGTGCACAAGGGCTTGGGAAGGGACATAGCTGGGACAGCTGACAAAAGGGATATCCCAAACCATATGGTGTCGTGCTCAGTGTATAAAGCTGGGAGAAGAAGGAAGGGGAGGATGTTTGGAGTGATAGCATTTGTCGTCCTAAATCACTGTTACATGTGATGGGGCCCTGCCCTCCTGGAGATGGCTGAACGCCTGCCTACCTATTGGAAACAGTGAATTAATTCCTTGTTTTGCTTTGCTTGCATGCACAGCTTTGTTTTACCCATTAAATTGTCTTTATTCCTGCCCATGAATTTTCTCACTTTCAGCCTTCTAATTCTCCCTCCTATCCCACTGTGGAAGAGTGAGTGAGTGGCTGCATGGGGTTGAGCTGCTGGCTGGGATTAAACCATGACAAGAGCTCATGAGAAAGCTGGAAATATATTGCTAGGGATATATATTTAAATATTGACGAGAAAAATAGAAGCCTCAGGCTCTCTTTAAGAACCAAGATGCCTTTGTACTCACAGCTGGCCTAGAGAATGGCTTTTTACTGAGAAGCCTGAGGCTTCAATAAGAGGATAATATAATTCTGTAAATAAAAGATTGTTAACTATGTCTCTTTTCTTTTTTTTGCAATGCAGTATCCAAATTATTAATCCAACTATTCTAAATAGATTCAGTATTCCTATGCCTTAGTTGTTTTGTGAACAATAATTTTAGAATCTATAGATTTTCTCATATTAAGGGCTGGGTTTTCCTTCCCTGTATCTTTGACAGTGGATCCTATTCCCAGTGAGGATATGACAATGTATCCTAGGAGTCTTTCTGGAATGCCAGAAGATGAGGTCTTGCCAATAAATGCAGCCATGGATGAAAGTGGAGAAAGGAAAAGATTTGCCCACAGCTCCCATGAGACTCAACAGCCCCCAGTGTTTTTTTAAATATGTATTTTGTATTTTATATGCTTACAATTTTTGTTTTGTTTTGATGGTGTGTCCACTTGCCCAGCCTCTTTTTATAATGCTTTTTTTTAATGATTAAAGTGCCATTTTTCTGTAAGTGTTAATATAGTCAAAACTATTGGAATTTCCACTGAAATTGGTTTCCTTCTGGTGAAAAGGAAGGTAACACTGGACACACTCTTTTGCAGAACTAGCTCTTTGTTACAAAACTACAAGCCCATTGTAGTAACTTTGAAATGTTTTCCATGGAATTTTCAGGCAAACCAACCACTTCTTAGGAACTGGGAAATGCTCCCAAGTGCCACAAGACTTAGGTGCTGAAGTTCGCTGCCAGGGGCTAAAGAGGTGCTGCAACAATACAGCAGGAGGCTCCACATACATGCACCTATATCAGCATCAATCAGCAAAGTGAAACTGCCTTTGGAGATTATTTAGACATGTCTGTGCTGTGCCTTGCAATGCTGAGTTTATAGAAAGGCCCAGCCAGAAAAGCACTCTACACCGAGATATCATAACAAAAGTGACATCCAGGGTAGTAAAATAAATATTTAATTTCTTCATCTTCCCATATCCATCGCAGACATCCAGCTAACTCTAATAATACTTTACACTATAATACTTTACAGATAGAACTATTCCAAATAATATAATTGTTTTGATAGATACTTGTAAGTTCATTTTACACTCTTTGCCCACTGATGGCTTTCCAGTTATGGGACCATGTTAGGCTGTTTTTGCATGCTGCAAATGTATCAAACCCAAAAGCCATAGTAGCTTTTGAAACACTAACAATATCACTCAGTGCTTATATTACCCTTTACGTCTTCGGAGCCTTTTATGAACAGCCATGAATGAAATAGGGTAATAGCTTTACTGTATTGCAAACCTGCTTTGCTGTTCCTCCAGCTGCTTCAGTGGGTCTCATGCTGGTGCTTGTGAGAACACACTGATGCTTCAGATGACTAACTGCTGAAACCGGGCTGTGACGAGGGGTGATTTTCCCTGTATCTTGCCCAAAGGCAAATCAGACACTACATATCAACATTTTTGAAAGACTCTGCCAGCAGATGTGTATTCAACATCATCAGGTGCCATGTGCCCAAGGGGGTCCTCCTCCCTCTGCTGTCACCTGTGTTTGGACTGCAAGGTCTTTGGGTGCCACACAGCATCTTTTAGCTTGGCAGTGTTCAGAGCAGCTTTGGTGCACGGCTTGGAACTTGTAGGAGTGTAACACAAGTTACTACAAATTGTCATCAAGGAAGACTTTTCCAGATGCTAATAGTGGGAAAAAATCATAGTGTCTTATACAGAGGGGAACACCCATATTCTTTGGACCTCACTTTGCAGCTCAGTTGTTCATGATGGTGGCCCTGCCCTTGGCCTACAGAGGTGTCCCCCATTCCTGTTGTCCAGATCATGGAGGAAGAAACAAAGGTCAGCTGGAGCAGGGGAGAAGCAAATGGTGTGGAAAATGCCCAGTAACCCTTCAGCTCTCCAAAAGCTCTCTTGCAAAAGGAGAGACTGAGATTACTGAGGTGCCTGGGCTGTGTCCTCCTTCCATCTGCAGGCTTGTCTGCTTGCAAGGGATGGGAGCTGATTTTGGCTGCTTCCTGCTCCCAAGGTGCCTCCACCTTCTCCACAGGAGTCCCCAGGGGGCATCCT
>VXBX01009094.1:483946-498325 GCA_013400415.1 Scytalopus superciliaris
TTCTTCAATTTAAAAATCGACCAGGTGTATTACACTAATGCACACTCTCATGTCCTTTCAGAGTTTGGTATCAAGTATTACCTCAGAGCATCCCTCCTCTCCTTACTGCTTTACCATACTACTGGAGTCAGAAAGTTTCCTTTCCAGCAGTGGGTCTGGAGATGCAGTGCAGGAAACTGCCTCGTGGTTGTTTGATGGTTAATTAGCACTCTGCATTTTAACTTGCTATTTTGGCTTAATGTATTGAAGAAAGGGAGGCAAGGCAGCACTGACAACAGCTGAAGTGCTAACTCCTGGTATTTGTCCTCTTGTGCTTTGAGCCAGCATACAATAGAAGAAACAGGGCAACAGTGAAGCTGAAAGTCAATTGGCTATGCCAGTTTTGCAATCGTGGTTTATTTATCTATTGCTTGAAGTATTCTGGACAAAACATGATGACATTTTCAGTTTTAGCAAAAAAAAAAATCTTCCAAAATACCTGACACAGAAAAACCAATGGCAAAATTTACAGGTTTTGATAAAAATAAAGATTTTTTTCCCCAATTCCATGTTTTTATTTGTTTGTTCCTGTAAAAGTTGCTGAAAAAAACCCCCAAAGTTCCATGTGAAACAATTATGGGACTTCTTTCGTCTTGGAGTTTTGTTGATACAAAGTAGCCTTAGATCATTGTGCAGAACGTCACACACAGACAATATAAACTGTTTATAATATAAAAATCCTCATAGATTAAAGGAAAGAATAAAAAGTAGAAATTGAGAAAACTGTCAACATCAATATAGTGGAAAGATTCTTGTTCACTTGTGCTCGTGTTAACTGTTGTGCAACTTTGGGACATTCCAGAAGCCTACAAAGTATTACTTCATTTGCTATTCATTCAGCTAAAGATGTGTTTCAGCAGTTCTTCTCTCCCTCTAACAGTGACCCTTATGAACTTTGCTGGCTAATTTAATTTTATGTTTTACTGAGACCTGGATAATTTCTGGGATCATTTTTTTTTTTTTTCATTTCACTTCCCCAACCTGTATATAAAGCTGGTGCCAACATCTGTGAGATACTTTGCAGCTCTTGATGACACACTGCATGGTCTTAGCCAGATGTGGCAAGTTTTGCTTTCTCTGTGCCTGGCCAAAGGCATGGTTAGGACACAAAGGATTGTTCATGTTGCAAGCACTTGGAAAGGATTGCCAAAATTAAGTATGTTTCTGGAAAGCAGGGTTGCCCAGGATCCCCTGATTGGGTTTAGGCAACTTTTGATTTCATCACTGGACAATCTATTACAATGCTAAATTACCTCTTGGTGAATTTTTTCTTTACATTCTGGTTAAATCCCTCTCATTCCAATTTGCAGCTGGGATCTCTCATCTTCCTGACATGTCCCAAGATAGACCCTTGAGGAGCTCCTCACCAGGCACTATGTAGGATACTACCCAGTAACAACTACCCTTTGAAATGGACAGTCCAAACAACTTTTCCTCTGTCCTGTAGCCCAACCATCAGGACCATAAAGACTTACCTTGGATATAAGAATGCTGCAGGAGGCTGTGTGGACAGTGTTGCTAAAGAAAGCTTTACCTCCATTGGGAAATGACTCCTGAAAAGGGTGCTGTTCTTGGGGCTACGCTTTAAAGGGACAATTTTTAAGAGAGCTAATGGAGATTGCCTAGAGAAATGGAAATTTCTCTGCTGATTTCTAGGGGGTTTTATTTTAGAACATGACATGGTACATTGAAGTTCCCTTCTGAGAGTAGTTCAATCAACTATTCCCTTGATACAAGGTGAAGGATGATAAAGTTCTGGAGGTTTCATCTAAAGCATGCAGTAGTAAAGGTCCAACCTTTTAAAACCTGAATGGGACATTGTTTATACCATCAAAGAGGAAACTGCTGCCCAGCTGTAGTGGTACTTTCTCTGAAGGCAAGGACATTATCCTGCAGGTGAGGTTACATGCTTGTGTATGTGTTTTAGGATTGGTTCTGCATTACCATGGGATAGTTATAAAACCACGCAGATAGTTCTGCAGAGGAATTTGATTTTTCAAAATGTTCTTCTTTGCCTGTCTGATTTTTAAAAACTGGAAACATAATCTGGGAAACAGGGCCACAAAGTCATTACAAAAGCCCTGCACAGCACAACTCTTGCTGTTTTTGGCTTTTCTGTCTCCTTCATATGCCAATTCCTTCCTAGCTATGCTTATCAGGGGATCATAAGCATTTTCCATCACATTTGATTTTTGAACCTAGAATTCAGTATTCTGCAACACAGAATATTGGAACAGCTTTAATTTGCTAAGTTTAGGCATATCCTGAATATCTAAATATTATTAAACATATGGTCCCTTTGATTTTTCCTTTCGAGTGACATAGAATGAATTTGTAGAAGAGAAATCAGTACTTCAGTTATCCATAATGCATCTGTTTATGTTTCCAACTGGTGCACTTTATCACCAAGTCATTGGTTTATATTACAAAATGATGGCTGTGTAATAAGTAGTTAGCAGAAACCACAGGCACGTCTTTGAAATAACACTAATGGCCATTTTTGATTAAATATACGAGGCTTTGTGAAAATTATTTGATGAAGAAATGTATTTTCTTTCTTCCTGTTAACAGTGAGCATGTTGAAGCCCTTTAATCTCTGCTGCACAACTAAACATTTTTTTTTCTTATTTGGGATTTGAGTTTGAACTAGCAAGAACCATTTAATAATTAAGAGAATTTAAAGCAAGTGAATTTTATCAGGGAAGCACTAATTAACAATAGTTGGTAACACTGGGAATTAGTAATTTTCCTTTTTCTATACTCATCTAGTCTATGGTAGCAAGGATTCTCTTCTGCTAGCTGAATTTGTATATGTAAGAATCAATAAATAATAGTAAATTATAAAGGATGCTGGAAGGCCCAAGCATGATGACATTTTTAAGACTAAGATTTGCTCTGAAGGGATTAAATGTCTAGGTTTTTATGAAAAGTGCAGCCAGTCCTTAGCAATTTACCACACTTCACATTGGATACGTTTTCTGGCATTTCCCAAGTACATCTTCAATCCAGTTTCTAAGCTAAAATTAAATGTAAATTGGATCTGCAGTTAAAGATGTGATCCTTGGACAAGTTTTACGTTTATGTCTGTTAAATGCTTTTGCTTAAAAAAGACACTTCCTCTATAGTTCAGCTGCAATGCATTGTGCAAAATGGTATTTTGCACAGGATACATTTGAAAAATAAATTATGATTAATTTTTTATGCACTATTGTTTTTACCTCCTATTACAAGCAGTTTTGCTGATGCTACATCTTTTCAATCTTGTTCTCAGAAAATTTTGTTAGACTTTGGCTACTTTTTTACAGTTTTTTTTCACCCAAGTGAAGATTACTTGCATACTGCAGGGGAAAGGTTGTTTTGGGAAAGTTCTTACTGAACATTTTCAGCTTTAAGAAATAGGTTCATTAAATTTTTCCTTCTTCATATTTTTGATGCTATGGGAAAAATCCCCCAACCTTAATTCAGAGTCCCACCACGCTTTGCTATTAGGGCTGTAAGTATGGCCTTTGTTACAAGACAGAACTCTTCATGACATAAAATTTAATGTCTATATGGAAGAAAGAAGTCCTACATGATTTGGATCCACTTCTAAAATGTTTGTCCTGTGAGTTGAAAGGGATATGAAAAGGATCTTGTAATAAAATACCATATCTAATAAAATCAGTAAATGCTACTTAAATGTTAGTTATGCAGGCAAAATGAATGTCAATGCTCCCTGAATGTTGAGTACTCCACTACTTTAGTTTATTTCTAGCCAAATTTACCAGATTTAGGTGAAATAGCAACCTCCTACAATTTCCATGACGGCATTTCATTTGAGATGAATGGCTCAAATCAATGCTCCTGCTGCAGGAAAGCCTAGAAGACCTGGGCTGCCCAAATGGCACATGTAACCTGTTCAGATCACCAGTCCCTGCTGTTTTGTGGCTTCTGGGATGTCCCTCAGAACAGAGAGATAGGCTGAGATTATTTTGGTGGGGAGGAACGGTAAACAGGGGACAAAGGACACCAGCCTGTAGAAAACCAGACTCATTAATTCTGTTGACAGTGGAGCAGGGTGCACATAATGATGACTTAAGCTACAAAATCCTTATGGTCTTAAGGTGACTCTGACATTCACAGCCTCTCATCTGCAGTTAAGGTGTGTATAGTAGTTATGGGAGAACAGTGCCAGAGTTTTCTTCTCCTTGGCCCGTACAATTCCACCGTGTTCAGAGAAACGGTGCAGGAGCACAGCCAAGAGTTTAGACACTGAGATTCAGGGCTCTCCATCCTATCTTTAGGAGCATCAGCAGGTAAAAATGCATAAAGTGTCTTTAAAAATACCTTTAACCTAATCTGGAACCAGTGTAATAAAATCATTCCATTATAACTACCTAATTATTTTGTTACATTATCATACCTAATTATGTAGAATGCTTAAGGGTCTTGTCCATGCATTTCTTACCTGAACTAATTTGACTTTTTAAAAAAGTATAATCTTAACTCTGTTTTATTTTTTAATTTTCTACCTATGAAAGTCATGGTTGATATTTTTCGTTTTTCTCCAGTTAGTGAGTGTTTCATCAGAGAATCCAATGTAATCTCCCTGCTCTCAAGCAATATGATGGGAGGAGCATTAGGCTTACTAAATTGTTTTCTAGGAAAGCTGAAATTCAAGATTTCTTGGATGAGGATGTTATGGACCAGAAAATAATAGGAATAATATCAAGATGGGTATAATATTTTTAATCAGGGATACACTGACAGTGTTTCCATGTGTAGCATTTGTACTATATGATCTTGTCAACATGGCCTAATGGCAACAGGAGTTTTGGTTTTTTGTCTTCCTTGCATCCAGGGATTTTGCCTGGATGCATTTGTTATCCATAACTACTTCATTAGTGTGAAGATTCACATGGAGGTGCTCTAGGGACCTCTCTTCAGAAAGCTACCATTGGAGAGGTGGATGTTGAATATCCTCAGAGGAAAGAGATTCACACTGAGAGAATTTCATCCGTGAGAATATAATGCGGGTGCTCCCTGGGGTCTCTACGCTTGCATGAATAGGAAGGATTAAAGGTTCAGGCTTATAGCCCATTTGTCATGAAATCCTCTAATGATGACAGAAACTGTAGACTAGCCTCATATAGAATATCTATAAAGAGCAGAGTGAAAAGGATATAGTGAGGCAATGGTGCATGACCCTAATTTTAGAAGTATTGAAAGTGGGAGAATTCGAGGAGTTTACAACAGTAACAGAATATTGGGGTTTGGTTTTCCATTCTCCCACCAGTGCAAAACCCAAGCACTAAAGACTGTGTCTTGAAAAACTCATATGAGCATCTGGATATACTCACCCTTCTTTTGTCTCCTCAGCACCCTCTAGAAAAAAACAAAAACATTAGTGGATAAACTTAAGATAACTCAAAAGCAACAACATGTAATGGTAAGAAAGCAAGAGGGCATTAAATGCCCAGCAGAAGCCAGGGTTGGGAGCACCATGATGCTCCTGCCTGTCTGCTTTGTCAAGATGGGTATCAGTGCCCAGGATTGTGGAGGCACCTGCTGAGAGTGCCCATCTGTTGGTGACCTGGGACCTACTTGGGTCCCCTGCTTGACCCTGATTGTGAGCCATGCCAAGGCTCAGATGGTCCAGGATTGATGCAGTTAGCTGCTCTCTTTCGTTACAGATGGAAACATTTTGATTTTCCCCCTTGCTGAAAAAATGTTGGAAATTTGAAATGTGCATTTCATGTTTCAGCTGGAACTCAATATCCCACAAAATGGAAATACCCTGCCTTTGTCTAGCTGCAGCCTGGAAGAAGGGGAATGTACGAGAGAGGTGGAGCCTGATGTTCAGATGAGAAAATGGATGTCAGACTCCAGTGCTGCAGGTCCTCTATAGAAATAGAGGTGTATTCCCTAATGTGAACATTTTGTGGTTTAGCCAATAAAAATAAGTTCTTTGCATCTTTTTGCTGAACACCTGGAATTTTTCAAAGGGATATCTATACCAGCCAGGTTTAGTTAGAGGTCTGCAAAACACCAGTGGCAGGCTGGAGTGAGGGAGGGAAAGCAAGGTGTTTCAGGACACAAAGCAGCCCTCCTATGCCAGGTTGCCTATTTAAAGTATAAACTCATATGAGCAAGGATAATCTTCTTCTGTGTGTGGTGTGGTGTCCAGCGAGCTGTTACAAATCTATAATAATCTGTGTATACTGGCTTGCCAGGCATAGGGGTTTTTTTACACCAGATTTTTCTTGTGAAATCATGACATGATGCTATGTGTCTGTATCCAGGCATTGCAGCACTGTTACCTGCTGCCTGTGAAGGACAGGAGTGTGGACACATGCAACTGCAAATGTGAACTGTACTTCTATGAGAACTAGTCTTTTTAAAAGAGAAAGAAACCTCTCAAATTTGCCAAGAAGATTAAGCCTAACATCTGAGTTTCAAGGAGCTCATGGGTATTTTTCAGGCTATTTACCATGATAGGAGGCATACCTTACTTCATGTACTCTCAGCTGACTCATGGGCTCTCAAAAACATGACCCTGCAGATATGGAAATTTTTAAGTTCCTTGTTTAAGAATGGACTGAAGGAAGCTCCTGAACTGAAAAAGTATAAAGTGTTTGTTCAGTGGACTACCCAGAAAGATTTTCACTTCTGTGATTTTTCCTGCTTACCCTGACAACTGTCAAAGACGTCCTGGGGGCCATGAGGCAAAGCATCGCCAGCAGGTTGAGGGAGGGGATTGTCCCACTCTGCTCTGCACTGGGGCTGCCTCACCTTGAATGTTGTGTGCAGTTTGGGGCACTACAATAAAAAAAAATAAAATTGAACTGTTAGTGTCCAAAGAAGGGCAATGAGGATGGTTCAAGGCACCTGAGGTGAAGCCACATGAGGAGTGGCTGAGGGCAGTTGGTGTGTTCAGCCTGGAGAAGAGGAGACTCAGGGGAGAGCTCATTGCAGTTACAACTTCCTTGTGAGGGGAAGAGGAGGGACAGACATTGATCTTTTCTCTGTGGTGACCAGTGACAGGACCCAAGTGAAGGGCCTGAAGATGTGTCAGGGGAGGTTTAGGTTAGATATTAGGAAAAGTTCATCCAGAGAGTGGCTGGGCACTGGAACAGACTTCCCAGGGAAGTGGTCACAGCATCAAGCCTGACAGATTTCAAGAAGCATTTAGATGATACTCTCAGACACATGGTGTGAGTCTTGGAGATTGTTCTGTGCAGGGCCCAGAGTTGGACTTGATGATCCTTGTGCGTCTCTTCCAACTCAGCATACTCTGTGATTCTGTGATCCTTGTTTTCAACAGGAAATGCCTCCATTAATTTAATAATTTAATAGCTTGATTTCAGTGGTACACACTACAATTTTAATTTTATAGTTTGCAGTTAAGAAGTAACATCTGAACTTGTCACAGTGAAAATGGGATTTCCCACTGTTCATACATTTTTTGTATTTTCTTATATAAATATTGTTTTATTATAGAAAGGAATCATGTTATTAATCTTCACTGTGTTTCTGGACTGTTGATTACCTGGGGTACTTAAGCCCAGAAGCTGCTGTTAAGTGGCATTGATGCATTGTGTTTGAGCAGCTTATGGCCATTTATGTGCTCATGAGTCTGCAGAAGAAATGGAGCTTAGAGTACGGTTATATCCACCCCATATTTGACATCAGTGGGAATCTAAATCGTTCTGCCTGGGGGGGTTGATAACTTGAAACATGGCTCTTTGGTGAGACAAACACACCAAAAATCAGATTGTTACTTGTGTGATTACTTGCCGGTCATGTTTTCCTAAGCAGATGGTCTGTGCTTTCTGTGAGCAAACAGCTATTTAAGGAGCTATCCTGCCTGGTTTTAGGGACTGGACTTCATACATTTGTAAGGTTTGCTGTGTTATATAACTCAGTCCTTCAAAGTTTTCCGTTTTTATAGTTCACAGCTGATTAAAGCTGACCTGGCAAGGGACCAGAAAGCCTTTGAGAGGATTAGTGGTTATTAGTGTCATTGCCTCTTCTACTGTAAAAGTGGCTGTGTTATGAGCGGCTGAGCAGGCATCGCCCGGGCACAGCTCACCCCTCGGAGCTCGGCGGGGCGGGGGAAGCCGCGGCTGCCCTTCGCTCCCCAGGGTGTGAAAGAGCCCTGCTGGTTGTTTGTAAACACCAGGGAGCTCCTTTGCAGGCGCGGGGCTTGGCGGCTGGTCCAGGCCGCCGGTGCCAGGATGCTGGGGCTGCGCTGCCATCCCCCTCCGAGTGTCCCGACTCACCTGGGTGGCGGCGGGAGGTAGGGAAATCACTCAACACCCGCCTCTATAGCGCTTTGTCTCCCTTTCTTCTCTTTCTGCTTTGTACGCTGCAGTGAAGAGTTGGCTGGAGCTGAACTTTTTACCTTGGAGGCTAAGTATTTTGTGTGTTGGAGAAAATGGCCATTAAAATGATTTGTGAAATAAATACTATCACCGGGGCAGGTGTTGGACCTGTAAACAGTTAATTACCAGAGCTCTGCAGATGTCGACTATTTCTTCTGAGACATCTGCCAGCTAATATTATCTGATAGCAGCTCATTCAGTTGATGAATCTGTCATTTTGCAATTTAGCTACCAGAATGCGTGCTGGGTCGATCAGCTCACAAGCCTGTGTTTAGAAGAGCTTCACAATCTGCAATCATCTGGGGACATTAAAGCTATAATGCAATTAATAATTTACCATGATCCTGACATGAAAGAAACAGTAGAAAAATCAAAACATGTCGGTTTTCTGTGCCTTTGAGACTCATGTGAACGTTGTTTTTAAACAGTGGTACCCGTAATAAAAGCCCAGTCCAGCCTAAGTGTCAGCAAACAGCAGAAGATGGGGCACTTTGTTAGGAGAAGATTTAACTAAAGCTTATTTGTAGACACTTGGTGAAATAATATTTATGTTCAACATCTGTGTGCAGCACTTTTCACCTTGTTCGTGCTCTGATAATTATTGTGGAACTTTGTTTTAGGTAAATCAATTTTGCTCTAAAAGACATACATGATGCTCACAAGTAACAATGGGGAGAAATAGGGGACTGTGTTTAAAATAGACATGATTCATATTTAGTTTTGTACTGGATGGCATTTTGAAGTATTCAAATTAAAACTGTTTTGTAATTGAAAAACATAACAATACTTGTGAGCTGATCCATGGAATACTGTTTTTTTCTGTTAATCACATTCAAGTAGATCTTAACACCCCCCATAACAATTTCAGCTATGTTTAGTATTTTTGCTATTTAGTAGAACAAAAGACGATTTGTACCTGAGGAGAGTGCATTCACTCAACAAGCCTGGGAAGAAACCATGGAATTTGAATGGGATTTTATATAAGGCAAAAAGAAAAAGAGAAATGTGTTGTCTTAAAAAAGCATTAGCATCAAGGAGTCTGTGGTGGAGTTGCAATTGAGTCATAATCTCTTAAAAAACCCCCCACTAAAGCAGATAACTAATTTGCTCTGTAGTCAGGCTGCTCAGGTTACTCCCTTGATGTTTTGGGCTGTGGGGACCCTCCTTCAGGACTTTGTTGCTCTTGGTGGCCGCAGCCGTGGGGCCAGGGATGAATAGGATGGAGTGGCAGGAGGGTAAATGTGAGAGCTTTGTGTTTTCAGACAGTTCTTTTGCTTCTAGGAAAGTTAATTAGGAAGTGAAACCTTAAGCAGTTGACAGTGTGCATTGTTGGCTGCTAGTGCTCTGTGACAAATACCACTGAAAGGTACTTCACTTTCTTTTGTAAACAGAAAGGTAAGGAATTTGCACAAAAATGTATTGGTGAAGATCTGCTTTTCATCATGGCCTAACCACATAGTAAACAACAGAAATAACTTGTTTTAATAAAGTATGGTGTTGAAACATTTATCAGCAAGCTCTTTCTCTCTATTTCAAGGGTATGTTTAGGTAAGAGGAACTGTTGCCTTAAAGAAACCCAATCTGAAATTTTGTTATAACATTTTCTTCAGGTCAAGGTCAGGAAACTTAAGGAAAAGTTTGACTTTTGGGCCATCATACAATTATGCCTGAGTTGATTAATACAGTATGCTGAAACAGCCATCTAAGAATTTTGGAGTATTTTAAATGTATCCCAAATAGTAGTTACTCACATAAAATTGTTCTAGTAGTCACATTATAAAAAGGATGACTTCAGTTTTATTATCTTTTTTTGCATGTAACCGTGCACAATTATGAGGCAAGTGTAATAATCCATGTATTTTAATTTCTCTCTATAACAATAAAAAGATTAACATACCTTTCTCCTATAGGCTAAGTTCCCTTGAATGGCATCATTATAAGTCTCTGGAGAATTAATAAAATAGGCCTGGGGACTTCAGAGTTTAAGCCTGTTAAAACAGTTCTGTGTAGTACTTCATTTGAATTAGACTTTACTGATGTACTTGTGAAACCAAATGGACAACAGTGTGGAGGTGGCTCAAATGCATGAGAGATGTCCATTTCAGAATAAAGGTAGCTGTGTTTTGTCCTGCATTTCCAACCTTTGCAGGTGGAGCAGTCCTGCACACAGGCTTTCACAGCATAAACGATAGAGAGTAACACAGCAAAACATTAATTATGTGAAGACTGTATAAAGGGCATGGCGTTTTTGGAAGTAATATATGAAACTCAATAAACAGTCACTGCAGATGGCTGCTCTGAGGGGCTGGAAAACAGGGAGGAGGGAATGGCATTAAGACCTGTATGTTTACAATATCTTCATGCAGGCTGGTGCTTAGTTCCATGGAGAGAATGGTGCAAAGGATATTTTCTAAGCAAGACCCAGGCTCTTTGCAGCCTCTGTCCCCTTGCACTGCCTGGACTGTGGCTGTGTAGAGATGTCCTGTCTTTGCAGCTCACTGCTTATCCATGTTGTCCCCGTCCCCTTGCTCGTGCCCATTAACCTCAGTCGCTGTGGTAACACCACAGTTTCCTCAGCCACACCGATCTTTTACAATGGCTTTCCCTTTTGCCAGTTTTTCTTACGGAAAGGGAGAAATTAGTTCTGTGTTTATACATTCCCTTGAAGTGATGCTCTATCTGTTTTTACAAGGCTGTGTAATGCCATTTAGATTTAGTCCACAGAATGAGCTATTTTTAAAGGTTTTCAGAGGGTCATTGTAAATATTAAATTATTCAGATACTACCACATTTTTCCATAAGAAACTCCTCAAATATTATTGGACTTAGCTTTCTTTTGGGTTGCTTTGAAAAAGGGAGTAGAAGGATTTTCAGGTCTAAATTTCGTCCTACTCCTCCCCAATCTTCTTAAGGATGCAAATCCAACACATTGTAAAATTACACTGATTTTATAATAATTATAATAATTATTGTATAGGACAAGTATGGGGTAACAATGTTGGATTAAGGTGAGCTGAATAAGTGTTTAAACAAGGTCACATTACTATTGTACATCAGAGTTGCTCTTCAGGCACTTTAAATTATACCAGGGCCAGGTGATATAGGGCTAAGTATATGAAATTAGCTTGCCAGTGGCTCTTCTTGCTGTATGACTATAGATGAGCATGGGGAGGGATAGAAGAAGGCTGAAGGCCTTCAGGGGCATGGGTCTGCCCCCGCCTGTGGGCACGTTTGGGTTGGGGAGGAGGATTCCACCCTTATCAACCCTGTTGTGAGCTCATTCCTCATTTCTTGAGCCGTGAGGAATGTTTATTCAGCTGACACAGTTTCTGGGAAAGAAGCTGGAAAGAGAAACTGCTGCTTGACAGTCTTCCTCCTTATCATCTGTAGTGGTGACAAACTCGTGCAATGTGTGCAGTGTGGGAAGGGATGGGGAAGGATGGCCAGCTAGACAAAGGGTGGACCTGGGAAAATGAAGTATTTGAATGCACTGGGGATTATTATCCCATTTCTCTGCATCTACAGCAATATTCATCTGAACTCAGCCTACCAAACCTTAATCAAAATAACCTTTTTCACTTGAGCAGTTGATTAACCCCCAAAGGTTTGATCTTATATCAAATTCAGATAGTATGTGTGGAGTACGCAGTGCTGATTTGCACCAGAGTATATATTAATAGCAATGTTAGTGGATGGAGGAACAGAGGAGGGCTGGGAGCAAACCCTGTGGGCAGCTGCCCAGCACTGACAAGGAACAGCTGAAAGCCTGGGGCTGCCTCCCTATTCCCATATAACGTTCTGTGGGAGCAAACAGGTTTGGGGGTGTGTGATTGAACCCGCAGGAGAGGCATGCAAGGCAAGCTGGGGAGCAGCCCCTCATCTGATTTCTTCTGGGAACTGCTTTTCCCTTCACAACATCATCCTTTCTATCCCTTCTGATACTGCACAGTGGGTGTCTCTGTGAATGGATTGGTGACCTTCGGCTGCATCTCCTTATGGAAATTGCTTTGACCTTTATTTTCAGTTTTTGGCCCAACTGCTATCCTGTCCCTTAAGTGGAGTGTGGTTACACCTTTCTGCTTAAGCTGGCATGTTTAGTTTAAAACCAGAAGAAATTAGAACTCCTCAGCTTTCTAGAAATAACTTTTCTTCTCCCTTTATCACCTACATAATGCCTGGAAAGTTTCAAACTAATAACAAGATTATGTAAGAGCACAGGAAATAAAAACATACATATATTTTATTTTTACAGAAACAGCCCCATGGCATTTAGTCTTCCAACACAGTAAATGAGCCTTCTATATACTTTGGCACTACAAAGCATTTCAAAGATACTTCTGGTAAACACCAATACCGTATCTATCGATCTAAACCTCATTTTTCAGGAATGTATACATTGTGTAAGTGGAACAAAAGTCAGCTTCAACATTTTAAGCAATCAGTTTGATTCTGGTCACAGCAATTACTCTTTCTGCCATCAGGAGTAAAATTTACAATCAGGAAATCAAAGAGTCAAACTTATTCCTGTATAGTGCACCATAAGATGCATGTAAATTGGATCACCCCACTGGAAAAGCTGCTTCCTCTCATTTGCCTGAGCAGAGCTGGGTGGCCACCGCACACAGCACAGAAATGTGTGACATGCTGGGCCTGGCCCATGGGCAGGTGGAAGGAGCAGGGTCATGATTAGGGCTGTGCTGCCATGCCATGGCATGTCCAGCTGTGCCCCCATCCCTCTCCTTGTCTGTCCCATGCACTGCTGCAGCAATTGGCCACCCACCCCCAGCCTGAGCCGCTTCTGCCATCCTGGAGGAGCATGTCCGTTCCAGCTGCATTTCACCCATTTTCTGTCATCTCTTCAAGAGGCATCCAGCTATCTTCATGCATTTGTGTCTTTTTAGCTTTTCAGGAGTGAGGCATTGACAGCTTTCCCTCTTCTTCCCCGTGGGTTTTTTGAAAATGGCTGAGGAAAAGAGTGATCAGCCAATTTATGTGACACTCTCTCAGATAAACAAATGGGAAAGTGGGTCTTTTGAGGCCTGTCTGGACAGTGTAATTAAAATGATCCTTGTGTGGCAGTTGTAAATTGACCCTTGGCAAACAACCTGGCTGGTCAGATCAGGTTTTGGAAAGGGCTTCATCATTTCTTAACATGGGTGATTCTGCAGTTTAGTAATTCTATAATGTTATTTTTTTTTCTCTCTGGAGAATTCTAGTGGGTTTATTTATAAAACAGCATAGATTTTGAGACACCTACTTCATCTCCTTTCACTGAATTACCTTCTTCTACAAATACTTCAGGATCGGAATTCCTTTCCTGGGGATTTAAAAAAAAAATTGAAAAAGAAAAAAGAAGGAAAGAATAAAAAGGAAAATAGATCTCCTTTTCAGCTGACAAGAATCAGTAAACTGGTTCCCAGATCTGGGGACCTTCCTTTTGGTAATACATAATCCTCTCTGACTACATTCATTTAATTCTTCAAGCCCACTCTGCACTTCAGTGTGTTCTCGGGTTTCTACCTCTTAACAGTACATTTTTAATGCACAGAAATAATGTCTGAAAGCTAATTACATTAAAGAACTTCAAGGTAATTTCAAACATACAAGGTCTTGTAGAAAAATTTATGTCTAACTTTAAAAATAATTTCTGTTAACAATTATAAAAGGAGTGTCATAAATATTTCTGCTCTGATGAGCAGGTTTTGCCTTTAGTAAAATACTATTATCATTAACTGTTTCCTCATACCAGCAAAAGAAGAACCAGGTGAAATTGATTCTTGGTATGCACAGTCTCCCCACTCACAGTCACCCATTAGAGCTTGACCTTCTTCTCTAAATATTTATAATCCAAGTGGATGATATGAACAAAGATGACAAGGATTCAGCACAGCTTTGCAGTAGTTGCTGGGGAAGAGGGCACCTTCCCTTCCCTTCCCTTCCCTTCCCTTCCCTTCCCTTCCCTTCCCTTCCCTTCCCT
>VXBX01009094.1:498581-601324 GCA_013400415.1 Scytalopus superciliaris
CTTCCCCCTTCCCCCTTCCCCCTTCAGAATGGATGGGGAGGGACATGTTTCCTGCCCATTCTTATCCCATGTGAGGTTTTGCTGCCTGGGAGAGGAAAGAAGTCTCACCTGTAATAGTACAGGGCATCTCCCAAGGGCATTGGCAAAACCATGGCCAGAGCCAGGAAAGGCCAACACCACATGACCCTGTGCAAACCTTCCAGGTGTCACCAAGGGTGTGGCCTTCAACAGGTAACAGAAATGTTGTGCACACCAGATATCTGAGTTGTTCTCCTGAATTCAAAACACAAGGCACAAAATATGTGAAAAATCATCTCTGCATATAGTTTGGAGCAGCAAGGGAATGAAGGAGCACAGCAGTAATCACGCTAGCACAATCAGTCCTGTGTGCTGCTCTCAAGGTGGTACCAAGCATGGCTTCTCCTGAGCCCTCTCCCAGCCCCCAGTCCCTCCTGAAGCTGGAGGAGAAATCAGAAGAGCGGCTGGCCTGCCTAGAGCAAAATGGAGATGCCTTTCCTCCCCATTCTCCTCAGAATCATAGAATCATCACGGTTGGAAAAGACCTCCAAGATCATCGAGTCCAACCCTTGACCAAACATCACCTTGTCAACTAAAACATGGCACCTTTTTATTTTTCTTGAACACTTCCAGGGACAGTGACTTCCATCTGGCAGTGTATATTCCCTGGGCAGTCTGTTCCAAAGCTCAACAACTGTTTCAGTGAAGAAATTCTTCCTGATGTCCAATCTGAACCTCCTCCGGTACAGCTTAAGGCCATTTCCCCTTGTCCTGTCACTAGTGGCCTGGGAGGAGAGGCTGACCCTCACCTTGCTACAACCTTTTAGGTCATTTTAGAGAGTAAGAAGGTCTCCCCTGAAACTCATTTTCTCCAGGCTAAACAAACCCAGCTCTGATATGACTTACTCTCCAGACCCTTCACCAGCTCTGGAGTTACCCTTGTCTGGAGGTGCTCCAGCCCGTCAATGTCCTTCCTGAACTGAGAGACCCAGAGCTGGACACAGCACTTGAGGTGTGGCCTCACCAGTGCCAAGTATAGGGGCACAATCCCTGCCCTGGCCCTGCTGGACACACTTGGGAGAGGAAAAAAATTTTCATCTGTAGTAGTACAGGGCACCTCCAAAAAGCAGAACTTTTGTTTTCACTCTGTATGTGTATTTTAAACTAATTTTAGGTATTTTTTTCTCAAATTCTGTGACAGCAGGACTTTCTACTTCTATCTTCTGTTAATTTAATTTGCGGTTCTGTTTTGTGGCATTCAATATTCACTGGTGAGAATGAAGTTTACTTTCATACTTAGAGGTCTGCACAACTTGTCTCAGCAAAGGGACTTTGATATAATAAATGCACCTGACAAGGACTAATTTGTTCATATATATTTTGAGATTAATAATTGATGTAGTAGTTAAAAAGCACAACTTGAGATCATGAGGAAATGTGTGGGAAGCATATCTGGACTTACTTAAAACTTTGGAAGAATGTGAGAATTCACATTTATTAAGCCAAAATATAATACATTCACAATGTAAAATACAACTCCAAGTAGGCCAGATGATAAACATGTTTTAATGCAATGCATGCAGCTGCTCTGTTCTGTTGTTTCCAGTCCTTTTCTGTCTGGTCTATATACCTCCCCTTAATAACTGCAGGACATATTTATTGGGACCAAAATTTTCCCTAGTTGTTTGCAGCACAACTTTCTGGTCCAAGGAAAGGCTTGTTTCTTTGAACTATTTTTCTAATGAGAGCAGAAAACACAGCGAATACTAAATTAAAAAACTACATAAACACATGGCAAAGGAAATTTACTGGGTTTCTGCTTTGTGGGGAGCCAAAGAAGGGAGAATGTAAAGAACTGTGTGTGATGTGTACGTACCACTTTCTTGAAATGGCTGTGCTTCTCTGCAAGGCTTGGGGCGAGTCCATGGCAAGCTGAGGAGGGAAAACTCCAACTGACTGACAAATTTGTGTCAGGGGCAAGACAAAACTGGGAGGGGCAATATGGCGATGTGGAAGATACATTCAGGTGGTGGATGAACGGGGTTTGGCCTCAGCAGTGTTCCTGTCCTGTATAGGGTGATTGGGCCCCAGGTTACAGATGTTTCAGAAAACACAGCCAGTTACTGAGGGAGTGTATGTTCCATATTAAAAGTTGTTCTGGAGCCTCTCTCACCCAGGCATATGAAGACAATTTTAATGTATGAGGCAGCAAGTGAACAACCCTGCTTATTCAGCAACACAGAAATAAGAGTAATGTGACAGAAGTAGTGAGATTTTCATAGATATTTTTTTCCAAGTAAAATAAGAAGATCCTGTCCTGGAAAAAATGCATAGCTTTGGTTGTCCTGTATGCCAGTTGCAAAACATGAGACAAATGGGCATTCTGACAAGTTCTTTTGCAAAACAAAGGTGTGTGTTGCGGGAGTCTCTGGCCTGTTCTAGGATGGTTAGTCACCATACCACGCCTGGGAAAATGTGCTATATATTAATTTGTGCAGTAAGGACAACACCACCACACTGCACATTGCACAGTATGCTGTGCTTTGTTTTAATAACACTAGTCAACTTTCATACTAGGAAAAACATCCTCTTTATAAAACCAGGGGACCCGAATACTGACCTGTAAAAATAAAATGCTCTCCATGAAGTGCAGAGTGTAAGGGAATTAGTTTGAAAACCTCAGTGGCCTCAGTGGAGGATGGAAAGGGAATATGATAAGACACTGGACTTAGGTAGGGGTCAGGGCACAGGTATGCAGAGCTTTGAACATGAAAATGGAAAGCACCGAAGTAATGTGATATCCCTCAGGTGAGAATATCTGCAGCTCAGCAGAAATTTCAGCCGTCTGCGGCTGTTGTGTCCCTGTCACAGACTCAGAGGCCCTGTGTGAAACGATGAACTTGGGGAGCAGTCCCAACTACTGCCTGTATAAGGCTGTGTTTCTGATATGCTGATGCCACCAAGGCACAAATTATTTGGGCATGTTCTTATGGCAATCCAAGATGTAATGCAAGCAGCTGTGGCTGTTTTATGTCCTCCTCCCTTGGTATGGGACTCTGCAACGTGGCCCTCCCTTGTGTTCCCTCTGCAAGCCACAGGGACCATGATGCATATTCCACACTGGCTTCCTGAAGTGTGAAATTCTTAAGCAGCTGGTCTTACTCAGCATGATATCTTCAAATCCTCAACTTCTTGTTAGAGGTAATTTTTGCATAGATGTGTATATTGCACAGAACAAAGACACATCATATTCACATGGTTCCAGGAATGTTTTCACAAGTTTTGGCAAGGACTCTTGATCTAGTGACTGTGTGGCATAACACATCATTGACCTTGTTGGCTGTGGGAACACATGGTGTGACTAAAATGCTTTAACCTGCATATACGTGTTATGGGATGGACTGCTAGGTGTACTTTGTGAGGGAGAGAGAATTAGATTAACCATTCCCCACTGGTACCAATAGGATTTTTGCCATGTACTTTCCTAGGGGCAAGTTGAGCCTTTGCCTCATGAATCCTTTCACCAGACAGACCTGAACAAGCAGATCAAATATTGAAGATTCTTTTGAACTTCCACAATCTTCTACAGTCACTGGATTCATAAAGTTATTTCAGATCATTGATGTGTCCCATACCTTTCTGAGTTGAGTGTAAACCAGAAAGTATGCTTGGCTTTTGGAAAGGTATTTCACAGCTTTTGGAGGACTGGGTATGACTTGTTACATATAGCATTATCTCCTGTTTATTTTTATGAAATGGGCCAAGAGGGAAAGCCTAAGGATGAAAAATTTAATTTTTTAAAAAATTAAATATACATAATGGAGAGGATGAAGATAGAGCATTTCAAGTTACTGTGGTCTCAGTTCTGTCTACCATGTCTATGTGCATAAGTGCCCTCATAGCTCTTCAGATTTATGGTTTTCTAATCCACATGCTCATTTGAAGGGTTATGATGACCCATAAAAGACATCTGTATTGTCTCATGTCTTTTTCAAACTCTCTGTCTTCTGCTCTGTCTCTGGTTCCTTTCATTGATGCAGAAATAAGAGAAGGAAGACATTTTTTATCACCTGGTTTGTTTATCCATTCAAATAACAATTGAATTGTTTGAATACAATAGCCCAAAATTGTAATCCAAATGAAACAACCTCAAAAAAAAAAANCAGTAAAAAGCCCCAAAGCCAAAGAAAGTCTGTTGAGAAGCAGCTGAGCATGGCTTGTACCAAGGACAGGACACAGGCTGCTATCATTCCTGCAACACTCTAGGATGTCCAGCACACTTACTGTGGGATGGGGAGAACTGTTTTTTTTTTTTGAGCTAATACTCAGGTATTCCTATGGATTTTGCTTAGATTGGCAGCAACACTTATATGAACAGTTTTTTTAAGAAATAGACACTAAAGATAATGTTATTCCTGTTGTTTCCATAGCAATGGACATGCTTGATGGACTATATCCATCATGTGTGCTCTGTAACCATCTGGTTTCACAGTCCTCATTTCAGACACTCTAGGAATGAAATGTAGGTAAACTTTAATCAGGTTTATAATTACTGTTGTCTTTACAGAAATTAGTTAACATGATTTTCCAGCTGCCTCAGCATAAGGCCCAGAGGTCTTTTTAGTGTTTTATTGCCACTTTTAAGGAATAGTTTAAGAATTGTTATTGTACTTTAGCTACAGATGCCACTGTTTCTTCTTGGTTTCTGAAACTGTGTTATAATGACATCACATTAAGACTTTTTTTTTTTCCCAAGCTCCAAAGAGGTCACAGTTATTTTTTCCAAATGGCTCTGTCAAGCATGAAAATTAACCATACTTTGAGCTGGATTTTCTGTATTTGTAATGTATGTTTATGTTAGAGTTTCTGTCAAAACAGGCATTAAAGATAAATGTAGCTAATTAAAAGAACATTTGCTTAGAGCTCCTGGTAATAGATACCTCATTGTGGGGTGTGGAGGTAAAAGTTACTTTCACAACTGATTCAGTTTATGGGATTGTGTTTGAACATTATAGAAGGCTGTTTCAGTTTTCCAAATTGTGCGTATTAGCCTGAGAGCAACCAAGGTAAGTCTTTAAGTAAATTACAGAAGAGAAGTCAGGGTGTACTTGCTAACTACGTAAAATGTTCTTGTTGGCTCTACTTCCTACACTTCAAAATTTCGAATAATGCTTTTCAGCAGTATATGTAAGCGAAAACTCGTTTTACAGAAGGGAAAAAACCTATCTGGCACTGGATGAGACAATAAGTTGCAAACTGTAGCACGAGATAAAGAAAACAATTAAAAGATCCCATATCAAATTAGGTAATTGTTTCTTTTTATCTTACTTTTATTTTACTAAACAGCTGTGCTCACAACATTAATTTCATTGCACATGACATGCCAAATGCAATTTGCTTCAAGTTTCCATAAACTTTCAATGGCCAATAATATTTTGTGCTTTATAAAAAGAAAGTAAAATAATAATGTATTTGTGTAGCGCCTTTCATATTAAGAGATTTCAAAGAGAACTACAAACTATAGACCCAATCTTTTAGTTACATAAACATAACTCCCATTGATTTCAGCAAACTTATGCCAGAGTAAAGAGGGCAAAGGAAAGATTTCAGGATTTGGCTCTGTGTACTGCAGGCAGCAGTCACTTCATCCACTAATAAAGTTCAATCACTTTTAGGATGGGACTTGGCAGTTGTTTAACATGAGCGGTCTTGAGCAGATTCAGTTGAAATGGAAGGATGAACAAAAAAGTAGTGCTCTAATTAAGATTTCAGATTTCAATGTAGCAAACTTTCATAAATTGAAAGAACTGGTTAAGAGAGACAACTGGGGCTGAGTTGCTCAGGGTCTTCAAAGTGGAAAAGATTTGGAATTGCTTAAGGTCAGAGATGCTGAGGAATATATCAAAGTACCACAAACAATGAGGAAGATTATGCAAGGGTGTGTTTCAGACCTGGCAGTGGGAACTACTGCCTCAGGAAGAATATTGGGAATAAGTAGGGAGTTTATAGGAGCTGAAAAAATAACTGCTCCACAGGGAAATTCTTGATGTAAAAGTCAAAAACAGTGGGAATAATGTGAAAACTGACTGATGTGGGGCCTTTGCCCCAGCGTTCAGGAAGGATGACAATATTGGTCATGAGGAAATGGGAAGAAATCAGTATGATTGTGGCATTTAAGTGCAATTCAGCTTGAAGGCCCATCTCAGGTGAGACATGTCACTTATTTCCATGCCAAGAGACTGAAAGATGTGCTGTTGAGCACTGTGAGCTTTGTAGCATGTTTGGGTGGAGTGAGCATTGTCATCACAGGCCAGGAGAGTGGCAAGGAAAACAGCTGTATTTGAGTGTAGGAAAAGGTATCTAGACAGTCACATACATAAAATCTGACTAGAACCGTGTGTAAGGTCCTGCAGCAGGTTTTGAAAGAGTTCCTGCAGGAGTACTAGGAGATAAACTAAACACAGCAAAATACAAGTAACAGTTTAATGAAGGTAGATCATACTGAGCTTTTATATTTTTCTCAAAAATAATGTGGAAAATATTACCTATAGAGATTTCAGGAAAACATGCCTTGGAAACAAATGGGCAATCCTTACCTGTCATAATGAGAGAAATCAGGAGTGACACTGTAAAGTAGGTAACAGGAGACATGAGGATGGACAGTAGCAGGCTGTGGAAAGGAAAGGGATGAAACCAGGCTGGTAACAAATATTGATTTAGTTTAATACTTTCTCAGTGGCTTGATGCAAATATGAATAGGGTCCTGACAAAAGTACTGATAAGAGGGGTTTTGAGGCATTGCCAATACACATCTTTTGGAGAGAGCAGAGTCTTAAGAACCCAAATGAGAATGGGATAAAATATAATAATAAAATTAACGAAAAAAAAAATCTCCTAGAATTTCAGAGCTTGTTCATTCATAAAAGAGTTGACAAACAGCCTCTTTAACTTTTTGATCAAGGACTGACTGAGAGCTATCAATGTGATGCAACCACGAAAAGACAAATGCTGTCCCAGAATTTATCAAATTATTTCCAATTGGGATAAAAATACTAGCATCACCCTAAGGCTTTGGCTAGATCTCTTCTCAACCTCTGGCTTTAGAAAGGCCATTTGAAAGACTGGCAGATGCAGACAAGGACCCAAGCATATCTGAAAGAAGTATCTTTGTCCTTGTAAGAGGATGGAAGAAGTGATTGTCTTGTTCAGTCTGGTGAAATGAAGATAAGGGGAAGGGCACAAGGGAAAGCAGCAGGGAGAAAAGTAATTTAAGCTAAATTAAAATATTTTCACATTTCACAGTGGGTGTAAACTGAGAAGAAACAAGTTTAAGCTGGAAATTGGAAGGCAGCTCCTCATTCTTAGAGCAAGTGCATTTTGGAATATTCTCCAGTTGAGCAACAGAGGCCAAAACCAAACTACTTTTATGCTGTAGCTTGAAGAGTGTATCAAAGAAATTATACAATGTGTTTGTTTGCAGTAACAGGGGAATCAACTTAATGGCCCAGAAAGTTCCTCAAAGCACTGTGTTCTGATATCCTCTGCAGCAAACACTGTTGCTGTATAAGAGATTTGAACAGAAATTAAGTGCAGTCCTGTTGAAATTGAAGTGGGAATTTAAGTTCCCCAAGAGTAATTAGCCTTGCTGTGTGTGGTCAGGACGTGGAAGAGGCATTTAATGGCTGTGAATATCAGTAGATCTTTAAATGGTGGAGAAGTCTATAAACTATTGGGATATTCATATACTAACACAAGTTCAAGGGATATGTCCTTTCAAACAGCAACTATTCATACAGTGTTGAGATACTGGTTTAGCATTCACTTAGGTGACAATTGCTTGTGTCTGACTGTCCCTGGCTCTCTTCCAGGTATGGAGGAACTATAAAATAACACAACTTGTCTTTCGATTAGCAATAGCAAATGTCCTGGTTTTAGGATAGCTTTGAAAGCACAAACTACTACAAAAATAATCCACTTGTTATGATTAAAGAGACATGCAACAACATGGCTTTCATGCACGAGGATACCAAATATAGCAAAGAGGGGAAATTAACCTCCATTTCCCTAAATGCAGACACATCTTTCAGCAAAATGAGTCAATTAAATTGGAGAATTTAATCTGTTCTTACTCTGTTGTCTTAACACCTCATTTTAACATGCAACTTAAAATGAGGTCAGGAAGAGGTATCTTGAACAAGACAGAAGTTTTTTGCCAGCACCAACAGTGCCAGGCTTATGAAAGTTGTTGAGCATTGTTTTCTAACAATATTATAATATGAAGTGCTCAGGGATAGGTGTCTTTTTTCTAAACTACTTAAAACCATTAAGAATTAATTATGTTAGATGCACACCATTATTTGTGGTGTTATTTTCACCATGTGTATAATATGTTGAACTGCACATTTTGTCACAGTACAATTATAGGAAATGCTTTTCCAAGACGTCTCTCTGGCTATGTATACATTGTGGTTGCTCTGATTATTTTCCCCAGTGATAATGTACAACATTCCCAGAATCCTGTCTTATAAACCATTTGCTGATAGACAGGATACATAAAGAGTAATATAGTGTAGTTTTCTCCTAATTTTATACTTAGTAGAGAAATAAATTTGACAAAGTTGTGCATTCTGTGCACATATATTTGTCTCGGCCTGTTCATTTGTGTTAGACACATGTCCAGTACTTTGATCCCAGTGCTATGATGCTCTAAGTCCCCAAGGACATTAAAATAACTGAGTGATATTAACACTGGAAAAGTATATAATAATTTGCCTCCAAATGACTATTGCTGTTTGAAGTATGTTGTGCAGTGTGGTTCTGCTCTGAATGTTCACTCATATTGTATATGTGGATGCAATAGTGATGGGCATGCAATTAGTCAGCAGTTGGCAGACACTGCACAAGTCACTACTCTACACTTAATCTCTTCCTGGAATCATGGGGAATAATATTTGCATTGGCTTATAACCAAAGATCATCTTAAATGCAACTTGATTTTGTTTATGTTATCCAATTGTATAATTGTGTGGACAAAATTTGTATATATTAAATGGTATATTCTACATGAAATTTTCTCAAATATAGTATTAGCTATTTTAAAAACCTTTTCTCCACACACATGGTAACATAATGTGGCCAGCACACATGTCTGACTGGATAGAAAAACTGCAAAAAATAAATAAAAAACTATCTGATTCTCCTTTTACTTCCACCTGGCAAATCAAAAGAGATTTCACTGTTGTTGTTATTCTTACATCATTATACATAAATTGGAGAAGTATCCTGTCTGTTGTCCTGTCAAGGTAAGGGGAGTCTTTTTCTGATGCACCTAATTTCAACTCCCAGCCCTGTAAAAAACCCCAGACCCTACACATAAAACATTTAATGCAGTGGGTAGCATTTTTTAAAAAATATTATTTTAGGAAAGTTATAAGATTAAGAATTGCAAACTATATTGTTGCATCACTGAAAAATGAGACTAAAATGGAATTTTAATATAGTTTGAACAAAATCTTCACTTTGAAATAACAGACTGGTACCACATGCATTAGGTTAGATCCACTTACTGAACTCACTGGGAGTTTAAATTAGCCCCACCATGGTAAACATCAAATAAGTCAGAATGAGATTTTTGCTTCGACTTTGCAATACTCCATAGGACATCTGAATCAGGTCCTTTTCTCAGTCATCTTCAGTCTTCAGGTGTATCTTCATCTAAATATGCAGACAAAGAAATTGTAATATAACTGACTCTGGGCGTACAATGAAAATGTAAAATTTAGAAGATTTGTGACCTGAGGTCTCTGGAGACTTTTTCATTAGTTTTGGCTGGTTCAAGGTCATGCCAGTGCACAGGCTGTGTGGTTCACTCTGCTCCAGGCATGGATTTGCCCGATGTGGGAAGGCTCCATACACATCCATCCCCGTGTCTCATGGCTGTCACCTTCACACAGGAAACCAGCATGAGAGACCTCGTTGTTCTGAGAGTGTACAATGCAGCCGTGACTGTCTAATCTGAGGGAAGTACTTGGTAGTTTTTTCATCTTCCTGTCTATAGAATGTTTGGCCCAGAATTCCTGGATGGAATCATAGGTAAAAAATTCTTTATACATTTTTAGAATTGTTTTTTATATTGAAATCATATTGTTAGGGTTATAAAATTCCAGCGAAAACTTATAACAAACACAACATAAGCAATTTCTGAATGTATGAAGAAAATGTTTTTAAATCAAGCATAATGGACTCTGTTTTTCCACAAAAATGGTGTATATTAGTTTGTTAACTTCTAAAATCAGATTTTTCTTTCATATAAATGCACTCATGTCAAGAGAATCATTGCTATAAAGACAAGAGTAATTCAGAATCAACCCAATACCGTGGTGTTCTTAGAGTCAGCATCCAGAGACCATCAATGGCAGCGGTTCATGGTTGTGCATTAAGTTCTATTTTTTTTTTTTTTTTTACTTATAAGTCTTAGTTTCTGATATTAAAAGGGTAAAGAGATACATTATCAGGTCATAAGAGTGTTGCTTCAAGCCACTGTATAGAAAGAAGTCTAAATGTAAATAGAGTGAGGAAGGGGGACATTTAAACTAGGCTTTAGAAATATTTTCTAACTTGGAGCTCTTTGGAGTGTTTTTTTTTTCCTCAGGAAAATAGGAGAATTGCTGAATCTTTGAGTCTTTTAAAGTTAATCTAGATGAGACATTAGAAAGTACAGGAAAAAATATACCACTGGCAAGGAAAGGGCAAGATGACTTTTTCTTTACTAATTCTATTATTTTAATCAGTTTTGCCATCCAGAAGGCACAAAAGACAGCAACCATGAGTAGTTACAAGATAATGATACAGGCCTCATTTTATTTCATGGTGCATTTTCTCTAATCAATAAGAAAAAAAATTAAAAATATTGCTTTAATATTTTATTCATTAAGGACTTGCTGATAATGAGCTTTGTGAAGGACATCCCCTGTGCTACAGAGACAGATGTTTTCTGTGGCCCTGATTCAATAAAGCAATCCTGTTCAGGAAAGCAGTGAAGCCAGAGAATATCGCAACAACTTGGCGATGAGAACATGACAACTTTTCAGTACTTGAAAGATCTAAAAATGTGTGCTTTAATGTGACATCTTTGACTGACAGTCAGCTTTCCTCAGATTATCCAGGGAGGAATTGAAATCAGGTTAAATGGGGGTTTGAATGGATGTATGAACTTTAAGAGATCTGATTTTTCCATTACCTATAAACTTCTCTGATTATCAGACTAAATCAGGTTCAGATTATTCCAAGTTTGGCAATTACTTTTCCTCAGCTGTTTCTAACCCTCCAGCTTGTGGCCTTTCCTGAGACAGAAAATCAATGTCCAAGTGACATATTATGTCAGAGCGTCTTACTCTGTGTTGGCCCTTACGCATCCAAAATCAAGAGCTGGATGGCAACACACACTTCTGATTGTGACTCCAGAACCTGTGTGTGGATCTATACACACGTCTATACAATTTTTACAAAAAGGCTTATCAATTCTTTTCTTTGCAGTTCTGAATGTTTTGGCAGTGTTGACACAGGTATGGGAGGATTTCCCCTTCTCATTCCATTGTGGCAGTCAGGTGAAGTCTCAGGTGACTGGAAAAAGGGAAACATTGCACTCATCTTTAAAAGGAGTAAAAAAGAGAACCCTGGGAACTACTGACCTGTCAGCCTCACCTCTGTACCTGAGAAAATAACAGGAAGATCCTACTAGAAGCTGTGCTAAAGCACATGGAAAACAGGGAAGTGATTTGAGACACGCAGTATGGCTTCACCAAGAGCAAGTCCTGCCTGACCAAACTAGTTGCATTTTATGATGGGGTAGCTCCATCAGTGGATAAGGGAAGGCTACAGATGTTATCTATCTGGACTTATGTAAGGTCTCTGACATGGTCCCCCACAACATCCTTCTCATTGGTCACATCCAGAAGGTAGTCGTCAATGGCTCACAGTCCTGATGGATATCAGTGACAAGTGGGATCCCTCAGGGGTCTGTATTGGCACCAGTTTTACTCAATATCTTCAATACTGACATAGACAAAGGGATCAAGTGCACTCTCAGCTAATTTGCAGATGGTGCAGAGCTGAGTGGTGTGGTTAGCACACCTGAAGGATGCAATGCTCTCCAGAGGGACCTGTACAAGCTCGAGAAGTGGGCCCATGGGAATCTTGTGGGTTGTGCCAACTCCAGTATCAATACAGGGTGGGCATGAGCAGATGGAGAGCAACCCTGCCAAAAAGGATTTCAGGGTGCTTGTTGGTCAAAGGCTGGATATGAGCCAGCAATATGCACTTGCTGTCAAGAGAGCCAATTCTATCCTGGGCAGCATCAAAACCAGTGTAGCCAGTTGGGTGTGGGAGGTGATTTTACCCCTTTACTCCACTCTGGTGACACCCCACCTGGAGTACTGCATCCAGCTCTGGGGTCCCCAGAACAGAAAGAATGTTGACCAGCTGGAGAGCAGAGCCACCAAGATGATTAGAGGGATGGAGCACCTCTCCTATGAAGAAAAGCTAAGAGAATTGGGATTGCTCAGCCTGGAGAAGAGAAGGCTTCAGGGTGACCTAATTGCAACCTTCCAGTACCTGAAGGGAGCCTACAGGAAAGGTGGAGAGAAACTATTTACAAGGGCATAAGTGACAGGAACAAGGGGGAATGGCGTTACACTGAAAGAGAGTAGGTTTAGATTTGACATTAGGAAGAACTTCTTTACTATGCAGGTGGTGAGACACTGGAAAACATTGCTCAAAGAAATTGTGGCTGCCCCATCCCTGGAAGAGTTTAAGGCTGGGTTGGATAGGGCAACCTGGTCTAGTGAAAGGTGTCCCTGCCCATGGCAGGGCAGCTGGAACTAAATGATCTTTCAGGTTCCAATCCAAACTATTCTATTATTCTAACCAGATCCAAGTAGTTCTTCACAGTTACCTTTCCAGCAGACTGTGCCACAGGATGAAAGACTTCATGACACAGGTTTACAGCATAAGACCATGGCCAAGGGCGGAAGAAATGGCAGAGATGAGGTTCAGACCCCTATTGCTACCACAACTGCCTTAGAGGAGGCAAATATTTAGCTTTAGACAGGATCATGTCCCTTCCAAAGCTTGCTTTTCTCATTTTCATTGTTTCATTGTGGACCATCTGAAGCACTCAATAATCTCTTTCCCCACCTTATTTAAAATAATCTCTTTCCCCACCTTAACATCATGCTCCTTCTGTTGACCAGAGCTGATGCATTTACAAGCTGGAAACCTGCTGCACTGGCCAGTCTTCATGACTGACCTCTGTTCTGCTCAGTTAATTCATACAGGGTCCATATGGCAGTTTTCTCCCCCCCTTTCCCCTTTCCCTTCTTCTGATTCTCCAAAGGTCTGCAGTTTGTATGTCTTTTGCAGTGTCTCCCTATGAGTATTTCACTGCTGTTGGCACTTTACATAGCAGTATTAATAATGACATTTTGCTGGCATGGGGCCAGCTGTAAAAGTTTATGGAGTAATTTTGTAATAGAGCTGCAAGAGCTTAGCAAAAACCCAGCAGGTGAACAAGCTTTCCCCCTCACTCTTTTAAAATAAGAGCTCTCCTGTTCCACAAGCTTTGCAAAGCCTTTGCACCAGGGTTTCTTGGAGGGGGAAGATGTGCATATTTTAACATGACAGGTCTAGGAACCAGCGTTCTCCTGTGGCACTCCCACCTCCAGCTGCAAGGCTGTACCCCTAGTCCCCATTCCAAGCCATGCTCATTGCAAACATTGAATATAAAATTGCTGCTTTCCCCCTGCCCTCCACCTTCCAGCTGCATATTCCCACCCTGGTTCCCTGCTTGGAGCAATGATTTAATAAATATATCTACAATAATCATCAGCGCCTCTGCCTGCCTTCCCCCTTCCAGCTGCAGTTTCCCACCCTTATTTCTCTTCTGTGCCATGATTAGTACATATGTTTAAAATAAAACTCATCATCTCTGTCTCCCTTCCTCTTTCCAGCTGTGGATTCCTCCTTGCCTGCACCTTATCCAGATTTTCAGATCTGGTTTGTAGGTATACTTCGCAGAAAAACTGAACCTCTTACAGTGCCTTCCCTTCCTCTGTCTGCTATTTCTCCACTGCAAATCGAACAGTAGGCTTTAATGTGAAATCAAATTATAGCCCTCTGTTGTGTTGACATGAAGGTCATGAGCAATCTGAAGAGAGCAGAAAGATTCTTCTGCATTTGAATCCCTTTCCTGCCAGTGTTTCAGCCGTAAGGGGCAAGATCCTGAAAGATGTAGCCAGGACTGCAGTCCTCTCTGTGGGAAGCAAAAGGTTTCCTGATACCTTTTGGTTCAGCTGTAGGACGAATTGCAGTATGAAGAAATAGCTGAGGCTGCAGACACCAACCTCTGGTCTGACTCTGTGCTTCAGGCAGAATCATCTGCAGCAGGTTGTTCAAGACAATGCCCAGTCATCTCTGAATATTGACAGGACTGAAAAATCAATGACCTCTCTGGGCAACCTGAGCCAGTGTGCAACTATGCTCGTGGCAAAGCATGTTTTCTTAAATTTAAGCAAATTTTCCTGTACCTCATTTTGTGTTGTCTTTTGTCTATCAGTGGGAACTACTGAGCAAAGCCAGATTCCACCTTGTTTACATACCCCATCAGGTGTTTTTTTACACATGGATAAAATCCCTCTGAGTCTTTTCTTCTGCAGGCTGAGCAGTCCCAGCTGTCTCAGCCTCTCCTTGTATGTTAAATTCTCCAGTCCCTCAATCATCTTTCTGGCCCTTTGCTGAGTTGCTCATTTAAGTCTCTATCCTACTGGGGAGTCCAGACTGGGGCACAGAACTCAGACATGTGTCATGAGTGCTGAGAAGATCACTTCTCTAGACTTTGTGGGTGATCTTCTTCCTTCCTAGGCTCTTGGCCTTCTTTGTCACAGGGGCACGCTGCTGGCTCATGCTCAGTTTGTCCACCAGCAGCCAAAAAGCCTTTCCTGCAAAGCTGCTTTGAGAGGATTAGCCTTTAGTGTGTGTTGGTGTGCAGAGTTTCTTCCTTCTCAGGTGCAGGACTTTGCATTTCTGTTTCTTGAAGTCAGTGAGATGCCTGTTGGCCCATTTCTGCTGTTTTTCAAGGTCTTCTTGAATAGCAACACAAGCATCCAGTGTAGCAGCCATTCCTCCCAGTTATGTATATTCTACAAATTTGCTGAGAGTTCACTCTGTCCCACCACCCAGTCCATTAATGAAAGTGCTAAATGGGTCCAGATCCAATATCGTCTCCTGGGGCACATCACTAATGATTTGCCTCCACCTGATCTTCATGCCAGTGACAATTGCCCTTTGGGATGGCCTTTCAGCCAGTTTCCAGTCACCTCACAGGCTATTTATCTGGCTTCTGCTTGATCAGTTTTTCTATGAGGATGTTACGAGAGACAGTGTTGAAAGCCTTGCCAAAACCAAGACAAGCAACAACTATTGCTCTCCTCTTGTCTGCTGGGCCAGTCATGTCTTAACAAGAGGCTCTGAGGTTGGTCAGGTATGATTTCTTCTTTGTAAATCCAAGTTGTTAATTCTCAATCAACTTCTTGTCTTTTGTGTTTAGAAATCGTTTCTTGGACTATTGTTTCTATCACCTGCCAAGGGACTGAAGTGAGGTTGACTGGCCTGTAGTTCCAGGGTGAGAGTGAAAGTTATGCCCTCCTGAAATAAGAGTGACATTTGCTCTGTACCAGTCCTCAGAGAACTCCTCTGATCCCTGTGAACTTGCAGAGATAATTGAGAGGAGCCTTGTCATAAGACCAACCAACTCCTTCAGTATCTGTGGATGAACCACCACTTCAGTATCCATGGATGAACCATATCCCATGAGTATGTATATGTCCAAATTGCTTAAATGTTTCCTAACATGATCCTTCTTTGTGAAGGGTAAATCATCTTTAGTCTTGACTTTTTCATGGGCCTCAGGGTCCTTGGATTCCTGAAGATTGGTCTTACCAGTTAAGACTGAGCCAGAGAAGACATTAAATAACCCCAGTCTTTTCCACGTCCCTTGTCAGGAGGTCCCCTGCCCCACTCAGAAGTTGGACCAAATTTTCCTGAGTCTTTCTTTTGTTGCTGATGTACTTGTAGAAATCCTTCTTGTTTTATTCCATATCCTGTAGAGACCCAGAGGACCCCTCTGGGGCTTCCCCAACTCCTTCTCTGCACATGTGATTAATATGTCTATCTTCTCTTAGGTCCCGTGTCTCTGCTTCCACTTTTGCTTTGCTGTACTATTTTTGTTTTGTTAGGAGATCCTTGCTCATCCATGAAGGTCTCCTGCTGCCTTTGCTTAATTTCCTGAGCCTCAGGACGGTCCATTTTGGAGTTTAGAGAAGGTATACAATTCTTCAAACAATTCTCCTGGTCACCTTTTCTGTTTCAGACTGTCTTCCTTGGGATTTTTCCAAACAAATCCATGAAGAGTCTAAGTGGGCTCTCCTGAACTTCAGGGCTTTGTCCCTTCTGTTTGCTTTGCTTTTTCCTCTTAGGATCCTGAACTCTACTTCCTCTCTCCATTTCATGGAGCTTAAATGCTGTGTTGGACTTTCACATCCCTGATTAGTTCTGTCTTTCTTATGAGTCTGACATCCAGAACATCTCTCTAATGTGTGATCATGTTGATCAGCTCTGTCAGAAAGTTGTCATCTGTGTACTCCAGAAGCCTGGATTTCCTCTACCTTGATATATTGTCCCTGAATGAAATATTGGCATGGTTAAAGAAGACCTTATCTACTTCTTCCTGATCATGAAGTTGGTAACAATGACCATAATGCGGTCTGTTAGTCTGCTTTGTAATCCTGACCTACAAATTCCCAGCTGGCCCAATGTTCAGCCCCAAGCAGAGCTCTATGTGATCCCACTGCTCTCACACAATGGGTAACTCCTCTTCCTTGCCCCCCCACCCTGGCCTTCCTAGACAGCCTGCAGCCATCCACAGCAGTGCAGCAGTGGTGGGAGCTGTTCCACCACAGCTCTGTGATCCCAGTGAGATTGCAGCCCTGCAATGGCACACAGACCTCTAATTCCTCCTGTTTGTTCCCCATGTTGCTTGCATTAATGCAATGAATTAATATCCTCCAGAGAAGCACCCAGTGAGACTGATTCCCCCAGAAATTAAATGAGAGCTTTCCCAATAATGCTGTCCGGAAGGCACCTCTTTATTTATGAGCATATGCTTGAACATATGCTTGAGAAGGCCTCTCTTCAGCCCTGTTTTGTTGTTTAAGCTTCATCAGGTGGATCCCATATGTGTTTGTAGTGTTCCTCAATTGTTGCATGGTTGTAAAGAGAAATCCCTGCTGTCAATACCAGCTGCACAACCAGTTGTTGACCCACAGGATCTGTCCTCTTCCCTCAAGCCCATGTCATGTGGGAGACACATAAGGAGTTTTGTATTGGACAACAGTTGAGTATTAAGCATGTGGTATCTTATGAAAAACCTCATGCACTTGCTGCCCCAAGGAATACTTTTCCTCCCAAATTCACTCAAAGTGCACACACAAGCCAAGAAAGAGACCTTCCCTTCCCTACACATTGGACTTTGCAAGGACTCCAGAGGCTTGGTGAGCTTTTGGGATAGACGTGGACCAATAAGAAAAGTGGAAAGCCAAAAATCCTTGTTCAGACTCTGCATCAGCACCTCTGACTAATCCTTACCTGCCTTACTCTGAGAGATTCTGATGGCATGACTCAAGACAACCTCCTTGTGTCAGGCACTGGGATGGTGCTCTACATGATGCAGATGAGTGGGCCAGGCCAAATGTACAAAGACACCTTTTAGGGGTTCAAGAATAATGCTGAGTCCACAGAATTCAGTTTTGGTACAGATGTTACTGGAACACTTTGGGGGTGGCCCAGGAGCCTACAGTGTCTACAAATTGGATGATCTATCTTATGCTGGTGCTTTTTGGGAGAAATCCCACAAAGTACAGAGGAAAGGACCACCATGTTACAAAGGTCATGGGATTGATTATAATATTGATGGCATGTTCAGAATCACGCATCATTCAAGTAAGTTCATCCATGCAGCTTATGCACAGTTGTCTGGGATATGCTTTTTGCAGAATGACAGAGCTGCTGGAAGCCTGATGTCTGGACAGAAACTGAGTGATAGCTTCTGCAATGTCACATGAAGCAGAACAACTCTGCTGCCTTTTCTTGGACTGGGGCCATGATCTTCTTGCCCACTTAGAAATGGCCTGCACTGCTAATAATGCTAATGAGGAAAATCCAAGGTCCAATTGCACTTAATCAGTGCCTTGCAAAGCAAAGGTGGGTTGAAATTCTGCACTGCCAGACGGTGTTGGGTAATTTATTACAACTGTTATTCAAACTAAATAGTTGATAGGAACTAAAAAAAACCCCAAAACTTCTCTTCCACCATGTTTCTAGTTGGCTGGAATAGATCAACATCTCATCTTTCACCTAAATAGGAATCCCTGAACTCCCTCAACTACACTCATTTCTGAGTCAGTCTCTAGCTGAAACAGCATTCCAGAAGGAAGATAAGATTATCCTTGATCAAAACAATGCTCTTATTCTCCACTCTGGCTGGAGAAGCACTGTGGAGGAAGTGGTTCTGAGAGAGGGAGAGAAGAAAAGCCAGCGTTGGCCTACCTAGGGACCACTCCAACTTCTGGAACAGAGAGAGCTGGAAGAGCTCTGCATCTTGCAGAAACATGCACTCTGCTCCACTGGCCTCAGCTGGCCATACCTCACCTCTTCCTAACATGTTTTCAGCATACTGCTCTCCAGGCCCTTAACCTGTGCAAACAAGAGTTATTCCATATACAGGCTCATGAAGAAAGCCCAGACAGAAACCCATTCTAACATAACAGTTTTCACCACGAAGGAGACCTCTGGCCTTTTGGTCCAAGTATAGCAGCAGAACAAACGTTCAGTGGTTTCAGAAAGCTGCAGGTCAGGGTAATCACAATGCATTGAAAACTCACCAAATAGTCATCAATCAGAAGCATGGAGTCGTTGTTCAATGACCAGACCGGCACCATCTGGTAGAAATACTTAAGATCCCTCAGTATTTGTTATTTGACAGCCTTTTGTAGCTGGAACAGTAACACCTGCAATAGCTAAGCATGGAGTGCAGCTCATATTATGACCTCCTGTATGGTTTCATCCAAAGCCCATCAAAGCTGGGAGGGAGTCTTTGGCTTCAACTGTCTTTCAGTCAGGCATTAATCTAATGTACTATAACTATCTCAGACAAAATCCTTTTTATATCAAACTGTCCTCTGAAACTTTTTTTTTAATTATTATTGCTTCATCAAAATACATCCAGCTGTTCCTGTGCTTGTAGCCGTACAATTTGCCCCAGACATTCCAATGGAAAATTGTGTGCATATATAAGCCAGTAACAGCTGAATCCATTTTCTTCAGACTTCCCTTCCTTTAAATCTAATGGAAATCTAGAGAATGCGATTTGCTTGCCCTAACTTAATTAGTTCAGTAATTTTAAGATTATTAGCAGTGGAGTTTTTTACTTCTGCTCAGTATGTTCTGAATTCCACCTCTTTACTCACAGAAAAATGTAGTTACACAATGGGTTGTTTTAAACTGGAATTGTCCAGCATACTTTAAACACATATTAGGCTAGTGCAATGCAAAGAGAAAGCAGCAGTAATCTCTTCAGTACTCCCAGCTGCTATTGGCTGCATGACATGATAATAATAATAACTTGCATTTCTGTAGAATACTTAGCTTCAGGAAAAAACTTGAAGGATGTTGGACTGCTCTCGAATAATTTATGAATTCCATATGTTTATAAGTGTCTTTAAATACCGTGAGGGATTTACAGTATGGAAATATGTTTGCTCCTAGGAGGTGTTGACTGTCCACAGGCAAGGAAGAATATAATTGCATTTAGGACATTCTGCAAATGCCATCTGTTTGGATGTCCTACATCTGTGCAGCTACGGGTTTTAGCAAACTCTGCCCACCTGGGAACAACGCATCCCAAGCAGGATGCAGAGGAGAGCCAAAACTCCAGGACACTGAGTCAAACAACTTCTGAAGGAGGCAAGGAATGGGTTTAAAAGAAACAGATTTCCAGGGAAAGCTAATAAATAAATGTCATTGAAGTTCTCTGTTGATGGGTGACAAACTCATAGGTATGATAGATGTATTAAACTTGTGGCTTTCAAAATCTTTTAATCTTTTGTTCTAAAGGATTAAACTGTGATATGGTGTTAAGAAGGCTGCCCCATAAAAAGTTCCAGAGAAGTGACTTTTCAGCCTAAAAGAAGCTTCTGGGATAAGGCTGGAAGTACAGGCAATCCAGGATCTAGTCTAAGGCCAGGAAAATTGGAGCCTTGTTCTCAAGGAGGGATGAGGTATCCTCTGAGAAACCAGAATACCAGGGGAAGAGCAATTCACCCTATAAATACCATCCAATATAGGGACAAGGATCAGGGGCTTAAAACTGCATCTTTCATTGATGTGGAGAGTCTTTCATGAAATTAGAAATTCATGGCATATACAAATATATGGTTTGAGACAAGAAAATGCTTAATTTTGGTGTTTTCAGTCAGCATTTTTCACATTTCCTGTTCCCCAGTGAAAACATTTTGCTTTGTTGAACTGCCCAACCCATCTCAGTTAATATCCATGGACGTCTCCAGATGATTAGGAGAGCTCTGTACCTTGGGTGTTGCAGACCGGTGTTCACCGCTATGGCTCTGGGTGCCTGACCATGTTGCCTTATGGTCCCTTGTGCTTGGCTCTGGGGTTCTTTGGCTTCCGAGGGTCACCACAAGACCTTGTTGGAGGGGGAACCTTCCCATTGCAGAGAATGTAGTAAGGCTAAGGTGAACCTGTAACTTGGAGGGAAAAGAGCACAGGCCACCTGAATTAAAAACTTTCATAATGACAAGGGCTGCTGCTCAGAAAGCAGAGTAAATCTGGGATGACTCAAAAAAAAAAAAGAAAAAAGAAAAAGAGCATTTGGTAATGTTAATATACCAGAATGCTTTGAAAATGCTAGAGCAGTATAAAATAGCTGCTTTATTTTATTTTATTTTTTTTTAGGCTTCAGAAATGAAGAACTGAAGTGTTTCATGACATAAAAATTGTTTGAAACCTCATTTAGACAGAATCAAAATAACCAGCCCTACTTAGAAACAAGTTGCCTTGGATTATACAGCAAACAATATAGGACACTCGTGTAATCCAACAGACCACTGCACATCCCAGGAAAGTCATTAAGTCTGAATCCTGTTTCCATGGAAGTCAATAGCAAAACTCCCACTGATTTTGCTCGCAGAAGTTCACCTTTAGATGCAATGCAAGAGTGTAAGTTACTCCTGTAAGAGTGAACAAAACCCTCTGTTTTAACCATGAATAATCAGGGCCACACCAACACAAGCAAAGATTTTCTGTGAAACTTCCACTGCCAATTTAAAAAGTAGTAATGTAATTTAGCTGATGACAATTGTTCAAAGTACATTCTTTGGCTAATGTGCAAAAGCAGATGAAATGAGGAAGTTTGTCTTCTTTGAAGTGTTCATTATAGTTTGGGGTTTTTTTTACAACACTCCAGGCTAATGATTTTTTTTACCTGCTCTGTATTTAATTTTCCAGACTCCTATGAAGTCAAAAGACAAGTTCTTGTAGAAGATAGTGTTCTGTGGAAGATAGTGGAATAGTGTTTTCCTGTTCTGAGTAAATGGTAAGCCTAAAGTTATCATTAAACAACTTGATGGAAAAGATAAGGTATGACTTAAGTAATATCCTAAATAATAGACTTCTCTGAAATTGCCTGCAAGCTTAAATAAAGTTATACTTAAATGGTTGCATTTATCTTTGTTTAGCCTTTCCAGACAATGAAATTACAGGAAAAGTACTGATACTTCTTAAGAGTTTTAAAATAATGAGAATAATAAATTACAATATTAATAGTATTTGTAATTCTTAATAACAATAGAAACAATTAAAAAGTAATAATAAATAAACAAAATTAACAACTAGAAAGCAATAGTCATGGATTTTTAATGAAAATCAGATTTTTATTTTCTTGTGATGTAATCTGAAAAAATTTTCTTAGTAACATTTTATCCCGGCTTTGGAGCAGTAATGATCCTGTCTCTTGGCATTTTAACTGAATTGCAGCACATCACCATCCCAGTGAATCCTCTTATTTTTATTGTGTTCACAGAATATACTAAAATTTCTACATGCTACCCATTTTTCTGAAGAAAGTGTGAACATTATTGCCCTGCCTTGGCCTGAGCAGTTTGAATAATTCAAGTTCCATCTGAGGGTTTTTCCAGCTCCATTGGGTAGTGAAGGGATGGCTAGAGCTGATTGAAATTGGAACAGTGTACAAACCTCTTTCTGGTTCTTGCACACAGTGAATTCTATCCAAAATTAATTTCCTTAAGACACAGGTATTAGAATAAAAATCAGATACTTTGATTTTAAAATATGTTCATATCTTTTGAAAAAAAAAATCCTTTACAAATTAAAGCTTAAAGAAAGTGAGATATTGATGTTCACATTTTTCAGTCTACAATCAACAACATGCAGTGCAACACTTGAGGAAGCACGTGCTGAAATTGCCTTCTTTAACTAGGTGGTATATAAAACAGTGGGAATATCTTTCTGTAGTGATGCTGCCAATACAATACTCCTCTCAACAATGTCAATACCTTTTCTTTTTGTGGGCAACAGCACAGCAAATCTCTGAAGAATGCAATGAGGAGTGTCTTAGTATTTGCCAACACTTCTAAAATTACTAGAGGCGTAAATATCACCAACAGATTCAGAGGTTGTACACACAGTGCCCAGGAAAAGAACTGTGCTTCCTTTCTTCTGTATGTACAAGGTTAAGGAGTGGTGTGTTGTGGTTTGAGGTACCTCAGAAAATTATTAAAGAAAGGGTAATGAAGGTCCAAGTGCAAGTAAACATGTAAGGGGATAAATTCTTACCCTTCCCTATTAGGATTAAAACTAAGGAGACTTCAGAGTCAACAGTGAAGCAAGACACCCTTTCTATTATAGCTGCTGCCCTCCTACTGTCTTGAGATCGTAGGAGCTATTAATTAAATTCCCTCTTTACATTTCTCTTAAACCTCACAGTTTACTTCACTGTCCTCTTGCCAGCTCCTTCTATCCCAAATCTGCCCCTGCTCAGAAACACTCACAGGTTCCCAAAACCCCCATAGTACATGTGCTGAGACAGGGCAAACCTGAGACTGAAACAAGTATTTTACACCTCACAGTGACTTTTCAAAGTCTTGAATCAGCATCATTCCATCACAATCTAAGCTCTACAGGGTGCCCAAGATGTAGAACTGCCATCATTTACTTTTCATAGATATAAAAATTACTCAAGTGACAAAAATCAAACCTCACCATTTTCAAGACTGAAATTCACATCTCTTGAGTACAGCTTTCTATATATGTAAAAAAAAAAAGTCACACAGACTCTTTTAACAGAGGGTGACCTCCTTTCATGTCCATTTCAGGGTATTTTGATTTGAGCACTGAACTTCATAGGGCATGACCTAAAATTGCACTTAGGAGGTTTCATTTAATTCACTACAGTTTCTGAGTTTCCATGTTCAAAGGTCTACAGGATACCGTATTTCATTTAAGTCTTGAATGAAAGTAAACATCCAGGAGTAACTGATTTGCCTTCAGTTTACTTACCATAATTCCTGAGATCCCAGCATAGAGAACTTTGCTTAATCTGACACATTCTTTACAGATGTATGGGTATGAAATACTATACTGGAGGGCAGTGTAATGCTGAGGCACTGTTGTCTCATCTTCTTGCAGCCATTTACTTGCAAAAATTCCTATGGGTGGAACTGTGCTACAGGAGGGGGAAGGAAAGACAGTTTAACCTCTGTTTAAGGACCAACAGAGCTTACTGATGCATCCTCTTGAAAATCTGAAGTAAAGATCATTGCTGTGTATTACACAGAGCAGCGACACTGGGAGTATACATGAAATGTGGTGTCAATGCTGTGATGCAATGTAAGCAGGAGATGGCTCATCCCATGTTGCACTGGGATGAGACTGCTGGAATAAAATGGAGAGAAAAGGGAAAAAAACTCAGAAAAATTAGAGAAATTTGGAAAGCAATACAATTCCAGGAACTAAAGTCTTCTGATACTGGTGTAAGATTGAAATCAAATTATATATAGAGGTCCATTCCCTTCTACCCATTAGTTACAATCAAAAAGCATCATCTATCAGTGTGTGGATAGACTCCAGTTTCAGGAGAGTAGAGGTCTGACTACCTTGACACACACTGCTCCTGACCCTGTTTGGTCTTGTAGAATTCATCCTGCACTCTCCTTGAGGCAAGCACAGAGATGAAAACACAGGATCTCAGAAATGATACCAAACGCCAAAGATATCAGCTTCTTAGACAATGTGGAGACAGCTGGCAGTCATCTCAGGCTCAGGATCTGAAGGTTAGATGCTTAGTGTGTTCCCCTGTGCTCATGGTCCATGAATACTTCTCAGACATCTTTAAATTTCCTTTTCTTACCACCAGTTTGTATGTGTGTTCTGCATGTGGAATGTTTAAAATAGCATGACAAAATAAGAAAAAAACCCAAAGTCTTGCAGGTAAACTCAAGGTTGTGTTCCTGGACAATTAGGGATGGCTCCAGCTCAAACTGTGTCTTCTTTTTCTGGAATCTGGCACACCGTCTCTCCTGGGTTTGGTATGTTCAGTCTGCAGAGAGGGCACTGAGGCACCAGCTAAGACCTTTTTTCTTAAAACTAATCTACTGCTTACCAAGTCAGTCCATCTCCAGAGGGACACAGCTACCAGTCAGTCTTCTAAAACTCCATGGATTAGCAACAGATGTTTTCTCAGTTGTACAATGGAAAACATTTTTTTTCTTCTTCTGAAGGAAGCAACGCATTTCTCTGGACTTGGTACAGTCTGCAATGGTTTGGGTATGGTCTTCATCCACAATAGCTTTGCTTACAACACATATAATGTAAGACAACAATCTTGCCTTCAGTTATTTAAGAGAAACCTGATTCCACTCCTGAGACAATAAAACTCTGGCCAAAGGAAGTTCAGTTGGCTTCTTCTTTCTCTGAAAAGCAGACCACACAATTGTGGTGGATGAAAGAGTAGCCAAAAAATTAAGAGATCATTTTCAGACAAATATATCTTTTTTTCCAAATACAGTATTTTCCCCCCATCCTTCCACTCTTGTGATATGAACTACTGCATATGCTTCTTGAAACTACCATCTACTGCTCAGTTGTTTATTTTTGTAATCACTGGGTTTCATTTCATTTGTTTGCCTTTTGACCCTGTTTTGATTATGGAGAGTTTTAATGATCAAGGGATCTCTACATTAAAGTCTATTTAATGCAATATGATTTCCATATAAAATTGTGGGAATTTTAGTGACAGTATAGACATACTGATTTACCCCCATAATTGGGCAAGTACCGAAGTTACTACCAAGGGATTTTTGTTCTTCTGCTTCCTTTCCTTCTGATACTGGTTTTGGTGGTTTACTTTTTTAAAAAAGTCAGATCTGTTTGTTAAATTCATTTAAATCTTGAAACCAAATCATGTGGTTTACTTCAGATTTTTAAAAATCGACCAACTTGTATTTTTCCAGTAACTTCATAGCTGAGTCAAATTTGTTGACCCCTGTAGCTTCTTTTCCTTAAACAATCTGCTGAATTGTTCAATGCTCATCTGAGCAAAATGTTAAACTTGAAATGCCACTAAGTATATTTTATTTCTGAAACATCCTGGTATTCTAAATCACTCAGTGATTTGCAAGTCAGTGGAATGAAGCTCAGGAGAAATGAGAGAACTAGATTTACTGTTAATTTGATATTTGAAAGTGACATTTCATTTTGCATATGGATGCTGAAAAAGCTGCCAAAATCAGGCTTTGCTAAAATATTATAATGACTGGTTCCTCTACTCCCAAATACAACATTGTTTGATGAAAACAATATATTCTTCAGTCCCTTCACTCCACCATCTATTGTTTTATACCAGTTATTTATAAAAGGAAGTGTCTGACTTTTAAAAATGGAATAGTTGTGTCAGTATTTGATTAACTTTCCCCCCCTCTGCATTATCAGTCTTGATTTAAACAGTGGGTCATTGTGTTCTGATTATCTCATATTTTAACCAGTCAACTCCTTTTGCTTTTGCCTCTTCTCTACCAAAATGGACCTCACTTTTTTCTCCCCTGTAAGAACTCTATATTTGTTTTGCCAGTGTGCTCTAAAATTGACCTTTGTCCCATTTGGCACATTGAGAGGAGTCATGGGCTAGCTGGTGTCTGAGGCATGTCTGGGCACAGATTTATGTGACCAGACAGGGTGTCTTGGTTGGGAGTCCAATGGGTCACTCCCATCATGAAGAGCCATGGTGTGAAAAGAGGTCCTGCCCAAGAAGAAAATTGGTTCCAGTCGACTTCTGCAAGAGTTTAGTAAAGATATATAAAAGTAGATATTCTCTGTCTCCAGCCAATATAAAAATAACAATGAGCAAAATGTAAATAACAGAAAGTGTCAGGCAGCCTACCAAGTGGCACAGTCTAGCTAACCCTCGGTGACTATGCTGTTGGATGAGAGCACCGTGCTATGTCACAGGACATGGCTGTCTGAATTCAATTTTACTATTACATGTATGAGACTTTTTCAGGCAAGACTGCTGACTCTCTTCCCTGTACCTCAGTTGCAGTTTGTCTTTCTCAGAAGATCTCACTTGCCCCTGAATAGCAGGTATCCAAGGATATGATTGCTGTCTGTGATCAGTGCTATCTGCCAGAGGAGCAAGATTGTGCCGATACCAACAGCAGGGCTCAGGACATGCCCTTCCAGCACTATGTACCCACACTGCTGTCTGCTGCACTTCTCCCACCCAGGAGTTCTGGCCATCATGGTCTCTCTGAAACCAGGCAAGGCATTGACTCGGTCAGTTGGATTATACATATGCTGTTTTAGATCGAGGATCTTCATGATTTTGCCACATGCTCCAGACTATTGCTGTGTTCAGCTGTAAAACAGTGCTTGGAAGCTGAAGAAACCCAAGCTTTTTGTGTTCACGGTGAAGGCCTTGACAGGGCATGGTTTATAACAGCAATATATTATTCTTGCTTGGCTTGAAATCTTAGTGTTGCTCTTCCTCAAGCAACTATGTGACACCCTGAACCTTGGGAGGAAGGACAACAGCCTTCAGACATCTGATTGTAGTTTTCAGTGGTGATCTCTGCCCAGAATGGACCACTCTCCAGTTTGGACCCACCTGTTACGTGAGTACTATGCTGGTAGGATGTGTAGTGGCACTAGTGTGTATGCTGGACTGGAGCTGACTCAGAACCGCACCCCCTTTAAGAATATTTGTTTTCCTGGCTGCTTGACAAGGTTTTTCAGTCATACATTTCTTCCCAGAATTCCCTATTATGAGAGACTGTCCATTCTCTGCTAGTCAGGGCAAGTGTGTTAGTGACAGCCTGCATATGCTGAAACCTGTCTGTATGCTGGGCCATCAAAACTCCTCCTCCAAGTGTTTTACTTTAATTATATGGCATTTTAGATTAGCATTATTGTTCATTCAGCTTCTTTGTAGCAGATTTAGTTATTTCCAAAGCTGCTTGGAGCCTTTTGTCATGCTATTTTACTACTTTTCCTCATCTGTTTAGGCTTAAGCACTCTGTATATGATAAAAAATTGTTTTATTTTCCTGTAAAACACCTTGGATACTGAATACAACCCATATGGCAGTTTGAGGAAACAGCATCTCCCAAAGAGGGTGTTGAATGTGCACAAATGTGTTCTTGTTTTTTTACTAGGGGCACCTGCCAGAATCCTGCTGACATATCAAGTGTAAAAAAATATTTGGCATCAGTCATCTCCTCCAAAATTTCCTTGTAGATATTGGAAAATATTCTCTTTTATGTATTTATTTTTTGCTGCATGATATTTCCTGGTTCTCATGGCCACATCTATATGGAAAAGTAAATGTGCCATGGCACGGTCTCTAGTACTTAGGCCAACTAGTCCACCCTAGTAAACTTACTGTCCCTCAAAACAGTGACAAGTTAGGAGGGATGGGCCTTGGAATGATTTAATCTACTTATAGAAACATAATTTGAAAGGACTATATCAGAAATCAGATTGAAAACTATCTGGCTGCCTTATAGCAAGAGGGTGGTGGCAAGAGCAAGAAGTCAAAAGATGATGGCAGGAGGAGAAAGAGGGGAACAAGAAAGATGTTCAGGTCATCCTCTCCTCCCTGAAGGTGGAGACAGTCTGAGGCAGCCCAGATCACGCCAAGCATGCTTCTGCTGCATGCTCACACAGGGCTAGCCAGCTCTGCTGAGTGAACACTCCTCTCTGCTCTTTGCCATGTCAGTCTGCAGTGCCCCAGAGCAGAGCACAGAGACCTGTGGAGGGTGACAGGCATCCTGAAGCTGAAGCTGGTGTCACAGAGGAAATATTTTCCATGAAAAAAGTCTGTTCTTGCCTGCTCCTCGGGGCTAAGTGCTGGCTGGGTCTGCACTAATGCCTGTTCAATAATGTGACACAGACTGGGTTGGGTCCTGGCAGTTTTGGGAAAGAGGAGAAAGGAAATATGACCAAACAGGCTGTTACAAGGACCTTGCACAGTAACTGCCAAAGGAGACAGCATTTGCAGAGCAGCTGCAGTCTCTCAGACGTATCCTTCTGTGGATGGATGCTGGGCAGAGTTTAGTTCCCTGGCTGGGAGTGAAACTGGGTTGTCAGTGCTGAGGTAAGTGCAGGGTGAAGGTCAGGGAAGTGTTTCTGTGGGTACCTGTCATGGCAGTGCCTTGTGTGACTCCCAGGTATATCGTGTGGGGTGACCACCTCTGACCGCAGCACTGCCTGGGACTTTGGGGTGTGCAGTGACCTTGGAGAGCGTGTGGTGCTCCTGGCTCTGCCAACTGTTCCTGGTGGGCTTCCCTGAGGAAACCCGAGGGGTCATCAAAGAGTTAGGCAGTAGTACTGTCAGGTCTACATACAGGACTGTAGTCATACCGGGACTACATAGGACATAGATGATCTGGACAATGAGCCTATCCACCTTCACATTAGCCCTTGTATTTATTTATAGCTATGAGGACTTTCTTAGGATCTGTCTTATGATGTTTTTTTATCCTTATTTTATGACATTATGTCCTAGAAATTTTCCTTGATTTCTTAAGTATTTTGTCTCCTGATCTCTTGGTGACATCAAGAATTTGACATATTTTTATGACAATGAAAGTTTCACCAAGATATAGCATATTGCATTTAGATTTGATAAATCGTTTTCTTTGAAAAAAAGTCAAAGGTTCTGCTAATCACTCTGAGTGCAACATTTTGCTCTTTTGTTTTGGTTTGCTTTATTTCAAAATGTGTTCAGAACTAAGTGCAATCAAAACAATCCATATTAAAACAGCATTTGTTTTCAAGCAGAAGGTCTGATCTAAAACATTTGCTATGTTTTGTTTTTTTTTAAAGTAACCTTGAATACTTTATGCAAGACTGACTAAAATGTGAATAGGCATGGATTTAAATATTAACTTGTCTCATTTTGTTTCTCTTTTGTACCTCTTCTTGTTTAAACACTTCTATACAGACATTTATACGTGTTATTTGCAATCACCAAATAACATAGAACTACACATGACTGAATTGTAGTTGATATTTTAAACTGGCTAGTTCTAGTAGTAATCACTTAAGAGTTAATAGTAGCTCTTATATCTAGCTATGTAATTATTTTATATAGCCCCAATGATGCTATTCTGCACTTATGTCCAAGTGGCTGAAAGAACCATAGTCCATGAAGGAGCACACACAAAGCCTGTGGCATGTAAGCAGCTGAATTCCTGCCTAAGACAAAACGCTGCAGTCTGCTTTGCCCTGCAGCTTAGGTTTTCCAACATCCACAAATGTTGTGGTGTCAGATGTCAGCATTCTGTGAGTGGTGAGGAGGAGGAGACTCTTCCTGAGAGCACTGTGCTAGTTCTGAGTTGGGGTTGGGAGGTGGCTTGTGCCAAGGACAGGAGTGTCCCTGGACCATGGCCCCACTCAAGGCTGCTTGCGTGCTTTGCAGAACAGGTTTCTGGAGGACAACACATGGTTCCCAAGATAGACCCTCCACCGCAGAGGTGTTTAAGGTGGCATATGCTGTGCTAGCCCTGGGAGTGGGAGAACACCTTTGAGTGACCTGATGGTAACAGGTCTGGAGGCACTGCCCAGTGTGCTAGGCTGAGTCAGTGCCAGGGCTTCAACGCCTGAACCACACACCAACACAGGATGTTGATGTATCCTGTCCATTGCTCCTTTCCTTATGCCACACTTCTGTTTCCTGAGCAAGTTACTCATGAGGAGGATCACCTTTTTCTGAAAAACTTCAGAATTTGGAGCAATTTCAGCCTGGATGGATAAATGCATGGAGGCTGAAGGTTTTGCATTGAATTCCAAATTGGGTTTTATCTAGTAAATCATAGATAATAGGTCTAATACTGAGCAACTATCAGTATCTTCAGTTGTCCCCAACTTGGGGTAATGTGAGACAGGATTTCAATCTTCCTCTGCATGCATGAGCTCCTCTTCAGCCCTGTTACCTCTATCGTTGGGCTGGCAGCAGCCTTCTAAACTGCTACATGGTCTTCAGGTCTCCATCTGAGTGTCTTCTGTAGTTGACAGTATTTCCTGACATTCTTTCCATAAACCCTCAGCAACACACTCAACTCTTCTGCTTCTCTAGGCCCTAGTTGCTTCAAGGATTTAATGTCCTCTTTGATTCTGGCCTCAGGCTGGGAAAAGTGGATGCTGCCAACCTCCTTGGAGCCTGCAGGGTATTTTGCAATTAATAGCATTCCTACTTTTTCCTCAAAGACCGCTTGGTATGCTCAGCCTGAATGTATCTTTGCCATTATTTTATTTCCTCTTTGTTTCAGCTTGCCTTGATTTAACTCTATGTGGCCAATCATGGCACAGATTAAACTGACTTGTGTATAAGATTTGAAAAGAGCATGAATAATTGTCTTTATGTGGTTACAGATTGCACACTGATACTTGCCTTGCATATTACTCTCGCTGAATTGCTGTCAGACCTGCACCTGCAGTCTGGTTCTAGCTGGAGACCTGTATATTTGCACCTCAAAGTGCCTGGCAGCAATCAAAACACTGAGTTAGTCAGTGCTTGGGCTGGTGGCTTTCTTCTAGTGCTTTTTCTCAAAGGAAAATTGGCCTTGGTCTGAGTATTTTCTGAGAATGTCTCCTTTTCACAGAGACTTTTATTGAAGTTTATTTTTTCCCAGTTTTCACCACCATTACTGCTCACTTTCCAGCCAGTATTAATCACCCCAACAAAAAATATCGACCTCAGCTCTTGAAAGCATACCCCCCTAGGTGTCTTCTTTACGAGCTATGAAAGTCTGCATGAGGTTGCCCAAACATATGTTTGTGTATTTAACATCTCTCAAAACCTAGCAGATGTTACAGGCTCTATCATGTTACAGTGCAGAGTTTTCAGGTGTAATTCCTATGTCTGGAAAACTTTCCCCTGGACAAATTGTGGGCTTGCAGCAGTCTGATCCTTTGCTCGCACGATCTAGTGCTAATCTCTTGGCCCACATCCATGAAGCTGACCAAATCACACAGCCTTTTCTCAGAGAGGTATTTGTTCTGTTTGGTTAGTAAGGGATAATTAATAGGTTTTGGATTTCCCCATCCATTTGAATGAATGGATGGGACTGCGGGAAGCAAGGATGCGTAATGCTGGAGTCAGAAGTTCTTAGAAAGAGAAGTCCTCTTTTGCTTTGACATTGTTTTGGTTGCTTACCACTTTTTGATGTACAAAAATTGACTTCCCAAATATGATGCTAATAAAGGGCCACATTTTTTTATGCCTCTAGCTCCCCTGGCTTTTCCTGAGCTTCCACCAGGGATTAATTTGGCCCAAAGCATCCACTCACAACTTCTATGGTTGCGGGGGTAGGCAGGCTTTCTGGCATGTGCAATGCCGAGTCATTACAAATTCGGTCTCTGGGACACAGCTGTGCTGGGGCTGCTGCTCTCTCTCACAGACACTTCATGTAGCCTCAGGCTGCTGACACTGCTCACCTCCTTGGTGCATTTCCACCTTGCTTTCCCTTGCTGGGCCAAAACACCACTGTTATTTCTCTGCTTTTCTCCCTGCAACTTCTTTGGCATCAGCAGCACGGACTGGGGGGGCTCCTGCACCAGCTGCCCTTGTGCCCCACGTGCAGGTGGCTAGTGGCGGTCATGCATCCTGCTGTGTCAATGTGCACTTTGGATTTGGGGAGATCTTGGAGGCTGCTCCTTACAATGCAGATGATGGAGTTTGAAGTAGCACTGGGTGCCTGATTAACACTTCTAGGATCTCAGGTCTTATTTTAACAGTGCTAATAGATGAGGGAGAACAGCATTCTAGTTTCATGTGTCCAACTCCTGACGCACTCCATGCCTAATAAAACTATTTTTTCTGTGATAATCCAGATAAAAGAAAAATCTGACTAGAAATAAGCCAGATTTTGAGAAATTTATTCTCAATGTTGTCAGTTCTACATTTATATAAAACCCCAAAACCAAAACACTCAAAGACCCCAACTCAAAAATATTTACTGCTATAGTAAAATGCAGTAACTCCCCGTGAACCCTTCCAGATTCTATCAAGCCTCTTTGCCATTGGAGAAGAAAAAGGAAGAGGATGATGAGGGAAAAGTATGGCACTACAGACAGTGATCCTGCATTCAGAACCAGGGATAGAAAGGAATTAAAATGCAACAAGTCCCAAATTTCCTTGATTTGGGGGTCTACATTATCTAAACCGAAAGTTCTTGCCAATTTTTAAAATTTTACAAGTCCCTAATTTTATCTTCCTTTATAACTTTTCTATCATTAAGCCAAATTTTTTATGGTAGAAGGGAAATTACAGTGTTCTTTCCATACTTTCTCAGATGTGTAGACACCTGGAATTTAGTTCTGAACAACCACAATAACACAATTTTGACTAAACTGTGGCTTGTGATCCTTCCTGAGCTGTGAGTTCTAGTCACCTCTGTATATTTCCAAGTGAATTAAAGAAAACACAGTTTACTCTATTGCTTTCTGCAGAGGTTATAGAAAAGAAGGAGGTGGCAGTCTGTGAAGGTCTCCACTCCTTTCCAGTGCAGCTCTAGAGAAAGGTGGGAAGTTTCCTTCAGTTAAGCCTTTTGTGTGCCACTCTGCTTGTCCCCAGTTTCAGTCACTGAGCAGTGCTGTCCTCCATGGAGGTTGGACACCATTAAACCTTCTGTGGGGTCAGCAGGCTTCACTACAAAGACCTTCTCCTACATCTGAGTCTGGCTTTAAAATTCCACACCAGCTGCCAGTGCTAGTACTCTCACTTTGTCTTTTCACTTGACAGGTCCTGCCCCATAGATGTTTTTTCTCCTTGCAGCTTACATAACTGCAACATATCTGAAAACCAAGCAAACCCTACTTTGTCATGTACTTTTCAGAGTACCTCTTGCTGTAAGGATCCTGGAGGATTCTCTGCAATGTATTTGACCTACAATAGACTATTTCATTCTCTTTCACTTTCCTTCATCTAAAAAAGCAGAAGGTCCATGCAGCCCCAGCATTAATACCCATGGCAACACGCCCAGGTGCTGTCCGTGCACCATCCCTGGCATGCAGCAGCAGGTTACAGAGCAGCACACTGCATTGCTCTCATTTCTGCTGTGCAGTGGTTCTTTGAACACAGCTTGTGCCTCCAGAGTAAAACAGAAGATATGTCAGGCTAAGTTAATTTGTGGGCTAGACAAGCTTAACAGTATCTCTGTAAGGGTTTTGCACAGAATGTACCGGTGTCTCCAGACTTGGAAAGAATTCACTTTTCTGAGTCAGGCGATGGGAGCCAAATTCAGATGTGAATCTGAGTTCTCTGGTTCTGGAGAGAGTCTGAGCTGGTGTATTTTACACCTTCTTCTGCCTCCTCTCATCCCAGGAGTGCATTACGCTGACCTAGCTTTCCCTCAGATTTAGTTTTCATTTAAGTTCACTGAGATGCACTCAGGCTCACATTCGCCAGCTGCAGCATAAGTCCCACAGCTTTTTGCCTGAATCCTGGACGTGGCTGTCCAAAGCTGCATTTAAGGAATTTAAGGAAGTCTTAAGCTAGTTAACACCCCACCAAAGGGTTGAGAGACAGAGGAGGGGTGCACAAGAGCAGCTGACAGGGGAGCACGAATTCAAACTAGGCTTCTTTTTTTTCACCTCCTTACTCATTTGCTCCTGACCATTGGAGAGTGAATATTATTAACTGGCTTTTCTGATGTACTTTTGGGACTGTGGTCCTATAATGACAAGCACCAAAGTCTCCAGGTGATCCTGTTCTGCAGAGGAGAGCTCAGGCTGTGGTCTCCTCCCACAACTGGAGCCAAGATGTGCATGAGTTGCACGTGGGCCCACAGCTTAGCCAGACATTAAACATTTGTGCCTTCCACAGTAGTGTATGTATGTTAATGTGCATCTCGTTATCAACAATGTAATTATTAACACTTTTCTCATTATTGACAATATTGATAAATTTATCATAAATTTAATTATCAACATATATGCTATTGATATTCTGGAGACAGATAGTTATCACTTCAGAAGAAAAGAAAGATCAATTCAATAGCACATTTACAGGTAAAAATTTGGAGTATCTCATCCAGAATATACCTCAGTTCATATCTAACTGTGACTGAACTTTGAGGTACCTTTGATATTTTGGTTTAAATCACCTAATGACTATTATATTCTTGGAGTCATATTTGCTCAGTCTTCTCAGTTGTGCAATAATGCTGTTGTTAATGAGTGGAGATTTTGGGTCTCTGTGCCTCTGGACAGATAGAGGCTTTGCAGCATGGGTGACAGAGACTGCTCTGTGCAACTTTGGAAAAAATAAGGGATCCTATATTAAATTTTTACTCAAATATTAAAGCTGTTTGCTGATGTGAACAGAACCATCCTGCAAAAGCCGTACTTGCTCTTTGAGATATGGCGTATCACAGAATCACAGAATCAACTTGGTTGGAAGACCTCTGAGGTCATCGAGTCCCACCTTTGACCTAACACCCCTTCATCTACTACACCATGGCACTAAATACCACATCCAGTCTCTTCTTAAATACCTCCAGGGATGGTGACTCCACCATCTCCCCGGGCAGCCCATTCCGATGCCAAATCACTCTCTCTGTGAAGAACTTCTTCCTAATGCCCAGCCTAAACCTCCCCTGGCACTACTTAAGACTGTGGCCTCTTGTTCTACTGTTTGTTGCCTGGGGAAAGAGACTGACCCCCACCTGGCTGCAACCTCCTTTCAGGTAGTTGTAGAGAGTGGTAAGGTCTGCCTTGAGCCTTCTCTTCTCCAGGCTGAACAACCCCAGCTCCCTCAGCCACTCCTCACAGGACTTGTGCTCAAGACCCTTCACCTGCCTCATTGCCCTTCTTTGGCCACACTCCAGCACCTCAACATCCTTTCTAAATTGAGGGGCTCAGAACTGGACACAGCACTCAAGGTGTGACCTCACCAGTGCTGAGTACCGGGGAGAATCATTTCGCTAGTCCTGCTGGTCACTCTGCTTCTGATAGAGGCCAGGATGCCATTGGCCTTCTTGGCCACCTGGGCACACTGCTGGCTCATGTTCAGCCTCCTGTCAATCACAACCCCCAGGTTCCTTTCTGCTGGGTCACTCTCCAGCCACTCTGTCCCCAGCTTGCAGTGCTGCATCGGGTTGTTATGGCCAAAGCGCAGGACCCGGCATTTGGGCCTGTTGAACCTGTTACTGTTGGATTCAGCCCATCTATCCAGTCTGTCCAGGTCCCTCTGCAGAGCCCTCCTACCCTCCAACAGATTGACACACTCCCCCCAACTTGATGTCATCTGCAAATTTGCTAATGGTACACTCAATCATCTCATCCAGATCATCAACAAAAATATTAAACAGGACTGGCCTCACCACTGATCCGTGGGGGCAGCACTAGTGACCAGCTGCCAACTGGATGCAGCTCTGCTCATTACCACCCTCTGGGCCCGGCCATTCAGCCAGTTCCTAACTCAGCAGGGAGTGCCTCTGTCCAAGCCATGGAATGCCAACTTTTCCGGGAGTATGTTATGGGAGATGGTGTCAAAGGCTTTGCTGAAGTCCAGGTAGACACATCCACAGCCTTCCCCTCATCCACCAGGAGGGTCACTCGGTCATAAAAAGAGATCAGGTTGGTCAGGCAGGACCTGCCCCTCCTAAATCCACACCAGATGTGTCTGATGCCCTGTCTGTCACGTAGATGCTGTGTGATTGCACTCAGGATGATCTGCTCCATAACTCTGCCAGGCACCAAGGTCAGGCTGACCCATCCATAGTTTCCTGGATCTTCCTTCTGGCCTTTCTTGTGGATGGCCATCACATTGTCCAGCTTCCAGTAATCTGGGATGTCTCCAGTGAGTCAGAACTGTTGATAAATGATGGAGAGAAGCTTGGTGAGCTCTTCTGCCAGCTCCCTCAACACCCTAGGATGGATCCCATCTGTTGCCAAGTGAGGATCCAAGTGACTCAGTAGATCACTAATTATTCTCTCCTGGACTGCAGGGGGCTATTCAGCTCCCTGTCTACTGACTCAGAAGGCCGGTTGTCCTGAGGAGACCTGTCTTATTGTTGAAAACTGAGGCAAAGAATGTGTTAAGTACCTCAGCGTTCCTCCTCTTTGGAAACTATGTTCCTCTCACACCCTGTGTCAAACAAAGAATGGAGGTTTTCCTTGCCCCTCCCTTTGCTATTGATGTATTTGTAAAAACACTTTTTATTATCCTTAACAGAAGTGGCCAAATTAAGTGCAAGTTGTGCTTTCACCTCTCTAATTTTCTTTCTACATGACCTAACGACATTCCTAAACACTTCATGAATTGCCTCATACACTTTGCATTGAGGCTAGCATGTATTCAGGTTGGTCTTTTCTGGCATATGACATCACTGTAGGATGGGTCTCATTGACTTACAAAACATGGGTTGGTATACTGGGAGGTTCTGCATCTTTTGAGCTGTCAGATTTAAGGGGCACCCAGACCTAGAAATAAGTTTGCTACCAGAAAGTGTTCTTTTTGTTCATTCAGAAGCCAGGCTGGTGAGGCTGAAAAATCCTTTATGGTGACTTTGAAAAAAGTTGTTGTTGGCTTCAAACTGAAAGAGAGGACATTTAGATTACATATTGGGAAGAAATTATTTGCTATGAGGGTGATGAGACACTGTAACAGGTTTCCCAGAGAAGCTTTGGATGCCCCTTCCCAGGAAGTGTCCAGGAACAGGTTGGATGGCTTTGAGCAACCTAGTTTAGGAAGGTATCCCTGCCTGTTGTGTCCTGCTGTGAGGGGAACAAGTTATTTGCCTGAAATAGTTTTTTCATCCACACCAAATTAGATTGGCTTTGGTGGTACCCTACAAACAATTACCTGTGCTGTTCTCACTCTCTGGATGAATAACATGCTTCAAGTTTCTAAGATGCTAAACTGGTACTTTTTGTCAGCACTAAATTCACACTGACAAAAAGGAAATTAAGCCATTGAATTTTAGTTAAGGAAATGGGCTAAGAATGAATATAGCATAGCCTTAATCCTTTTTCATGACAAAGAGACAGTTTTCACACATTACGCATGATAGACATATAATTTTTCCCTGGGTATTACTGTAAGCCATAGAAAAGATTTTGTAAAGGGTGTGATTTATTTATATAGCAGAAAGAACTTCTCCTTACAAACATGAATTAAAGTCAAGATTATATGTGCTTGAATTTGGACCAGTTTCTCTTATATCATCTTCTTCCTTTGCTTGCCAAAGTGAAAGAGACAGAAGGCCCCATGAAGAAAACATGTCTCAACATCAGCCAAATTAAGGATCACATGCTTTGAAATGAAGGAAAGGTGATCTCTCAGCATAGTTTATTCCATCAACAATTTCCAGTGTTCTCGGGACATCTGTAAGGAGTGTAAGCTCAATTTCCTTTTCCTCATCACTTTATAAAATTGAACATATGTTAAGAGAGAAGGAGCAAAGATAGCTGAGCATGTTTAGGTGTGATTACACTACTGCTCTGGCTTAACAATTGAGTTAGAACAGGGCTCTGGAAATGGTAAAGACAATGAATTCTCTCTTTTTGCCTTGCTTTAATGACTTTCTCCCACAAAGATCAGAAAAATATACACTTTCCTTTAGCAAACAGCAGGTCTGCTTTTCTGACCTGAATAAAATATAATGGTGACATTTATAAATCAGGTATTCCTTTTTAACTTCAGATTTTTTTTTATTCCTTCTACCCATATTCTTCTCTCTTTCAGTTATATAAGAATTGAGCTGCTAATATTGTGTTCATGTAAGAGACTCTGCCTAGTGGCATTTGTTCATTTGGGTGCAGAGCTGCTTCCCTTCCTGCTCACAGCCCTAAAACTTTCCTGGTCTGAGATGTTTTACTGCTCCCAAGGATGAATCCCACAAGTGAAACTCAGCTGGGTGGGCAGAAGGGACTGTCACATCCTGCTCACTTCCTTTTCCAACACTACCTACTCATCACTATCTTCTTACAGATATTCTGCCCCATTGGATTTGCTGGCGGGACTGCTTTGGTATGTTTTCTAAACCGTGCCAGTCCAAATCAGACAGATTACCAAAAATACTTTAAGCAGCAGTGTTTGCTAACCTGGATGAATCAGAGGAGTTAGTGTTCTTGTGAGTAGATGACCTGGCAGAGAGGGACAAGAGAGAGTAAATGGAGACCCTTTTTACACTCCATAACAGATTCTACTATTGCTTTTATACATTATCTTTTTTCCACAGATGGGAATTAGGCAAAGAAAAGCACACTGAAACAGGTGATGGTTGGGTAACTCCTGCAGCAGCAGACAGGAAAATGGGCAGTTGTAGTCTATAGGCAAGAGACCATTTACAGCCAAAACTTCTAAAAGCAAGACCAGAGCAAATTAATTTATTTCATATTTTGTTCTGGTTCTATCGGTTAGCAGCACAGTATTTTTGGTCATTTCAACCCCTGTTCTCTGTTATCTTGTGAGCTAAAGGTTTTCACTATGGAAGTGGACAGTATTTTCCCACACATTGATGGTGGAAAACAACTTCTGAGCTCTGAGAAGACCCACTAACCCGTCTATATATATAGTCACTGCTAGCCTGAGCCAAGTTCACATCAATGGCCTGGTGCATCATGTGTGATTTTGTCATATGCATATTCAAAAGTTTCTCCTTTCCTATTTTCTGCTTACTGAAAAAGTGAAAAACCTATGAAAATGTAAAAACAAGGCTTGGATGATGTATGAGAGTGTTTTTCTCTTCCCCACATCACTTTTCCCCTTCAGAACAGTGTGGTGCCTCAGCTCCATACAGCAAATTGTATGCAGATGATAGTAACTGGAGTTTAGTAGCTGCAGTTCTAGATGCCAGGTTCTTCCCTTGCAAGAGAGCTTAATGGGCTATTAGAGGGCAAGAGAAGCCACAGAGCCCCAGTATGACTGAGCCTGGGATTTCTGCCAGCAGTAAAAGCTGTAGTTAGTTGAAGGCTGCCCAATGTGTCCAGACTTCATGAACAACAACAGGTTGGGGTCAGGCTCCAGAGATTTTGAAGCCCAAGGTGAACTGATGGACCCTAGCAGTTTGTGCTATAGATGATTGTTCAATGTGCCCCTGAAAGCAGGCTCAAACATCCAACAAGGAAGGGGTCAGAGCCTCTCACACGTGCCTGAGCATCTTTGTGGGTCCTCCAATCTTTTGCATCTCTGCAAGCTTTCTACAGTGGAAGGAATGATGGACTAGACATTTGAGCATCACTCATGCTTGTGAGTAAGAGCTCTGCCCCTGCCTAGTGTCAAACAGGCTGCTGCCCTGGTGGCCATTTGTACAAGTTCGAGTGAACACTTGTCCAGCAAGTGACCTGGTGCCATAATTTTAAGTAATGTGTAATATATTCAAGGGATATTCCAGACTTCAAGGAAGTTGCATCTCATTCCTTTACCAAGTGGGAAATTCATTGCTTTAAATTGATTTCTTGGTCACTAGATGGTGTCTCTTCTGCTGTGAGACTGTCCTCCTGTGAGCAGGTAAAGCAGCTTTACCTTGCCCCAGGCAACTGTAGCCTGCTGAAGAGAAGCACTTGTCTAAGATGATTGGTAATTCAGGAGTACTTGATAGTTTTATCTGATCAATATTCGCAACCACTATAAGGCAGAAGATGGATGATTTGTGCAAAACCTATTCAGTTGAAAATAGTTCATGAAAAGCCATGTAAACAAACTGCTTTTCATCAAACACATAATGTAAGATGAGCAAATAGATCAAATTGGTAGACTTTACTAACTGCATTTTCCAGCTTTCAGCTGATGTATCTTTGCTCTAACTCACAGGAGAAATATGTGAAACGTGCATGTATCCTGATCCTCTGTGGTAAAGCTCATTCTTGTTTGGAGGCTATCTTGCACTAACAGGGAATAGTCAGACTGAAAAGCTTCCAAGTGTGACACACTCCAGGTTTTTCTTGTGGTGTTTCATTCTCTTTTCTTCCTTTTTGATTGTACTGCCCAAATTTTCTAACATTTTTACTAAAAAGAAGAAACTAAAGGAGGAATTCTGTAATTTTGATAATGTCAGAACAAAATGTTTCACATTTTCAGAATTCCACTTTCCTCCCCCTCATTGTTTATAGGAAACAATTTGATGAATTCAATCCAAATTCTCAAACAGCTTCAGTTATCCTTAATTTTTTGGCAATTACACTATTTGTCTAAAAATTTTTGTGCAGCTCTAAAATTTGACTCAAAATTCTCATAAATGAGATTTAAAATAGAGCAGTTGCCACTGTCATAGTGTAGGGGGGAAATGACTACTCACCTGTGTTGTAAGCATTGTGGAACATGGACCCAAAAAGACTTGATGTAAAAGATGATACCTCAGTCAAATATAAATAATTGCAGGCTCCCTACATATGTGCTCTCGAATTTTCACTGACTTTTCATATCATCCTAAGTTAGAGCATTGCATTTCTTCTGAATATGTGCTGTTTTTCATCTCAGAGGAGACTCATTGAATTTTTGTTATACATCCTGTGTCTAAGTTGCGCAATATGTAATTAAATAATGCTTTTCAGGTGGTTTGGGGTCCACGGGTAAAAGGCAACAGAGAAATTCGAATTGTTGTTCTCAGGAAGTTCATTACTTTGTGTTCATGATACACTGTGTAGACTTGACTTGCATAAGTAATTTCACTTTTTGTAACATCTCTAACTAATCACAGTTGCAGTATGACAGATCCAAATTGGACAGATGTTTCTTTAAAAAAAATGTCCAAAGGCAATAGTGTTGAAGTTGCCAGTGAAAAAACAAAGACATCTGTACTTTTAAACCAAATTTGAAAGTTTTTTATTTCTCCTATGTTTCTGTAATTTTAGGTCATGTTAGAATCAGTGTGTGTTACTGATTTGTGAAGTCCATTGTCTAGTCATGTCAAAAACTAAATCCAAAATCTATTTAATTTGGTATCACTCTGTGAGCTTCACTGTGCTGTTGAAATATTTCTTCTTGGGGTAACATCATCTCATGGGCTGTTAGACCATCAAATGCATATTTCATGCACTTTCCTGTGTCTATCCACTAAAGCTCAATTCCTGCCAATCCCTTTTTCTCTTTCTTTTCTTGCACTGGTGTTAGTATTAAAAAGATTGATTTGCAGTAGCCATGCTAACCCAGTCTCTGTATCCTAGGCAGATTTTATAATACAATATTTCTGCATCACAATACTTGTTTGTTAGTTTACGGGCAGTGACGGTATTTCTCTGAGCAGCAGATTTGATGAAATCTTAATAGTGGTGTTATGATCCTTTTTAATATGATAAAAAGGTGCAGGCAAGAGCCATATTACCTAAAAGAGTCAGATTTTCTTCTACTTTCCTTCATCCCAGACTGCAATCAGGCTGGTGTATTGAAAAATTCAATTGGTAAATGTGATATAAAAGCTAAGTAGAACAAGACTGGAGCAGGAGAGGAAGACAAACTCTTATATACTTTATTTAGGGAACTGTTCCACTGAAATCAGACTGGCAAGCTGTCACCCCTACAGAAAAGATCGTTATCTTGCAGGACAAGAAAGACAGCCAAGGGGACAATTCTACAGCAATATTAAATATAAATCCCATATGATAGATGTATATTTCCCCCGTCTCAGCTTTTCAGTCCAGAAAGCACATCTGTTTTTTTGTAACCATTCTAAAAAGAATAAGCTGAAGCCTATGTCCAAATTTCTCAATAAGCTGGAAAATGAATGGACCGTTTTTGAGTGGAAGTCTAGCTGACAGTTTTTGATTGTCATTTTTTAAAACAACAAATGTTCTGGTTTCATGTGAACATGATGCAATCTGCTTTTTCAAAGTCTGCCTTCCAGTTTTACAAAGTCTGTGATTCTGGACACATGGGCAGAGCAGCAGGTGCTCTTGCCAACAGGAGCCATTGGTTTCTGGCATTATCAAAGCATCCAAACAGTTGACTGTGAACTGTTGGAAGTGAGCTGCAACTTACCTTAACAATTCTTTTAAAATTAATTTAATTCATATGTCTCACAATATAAATAGACATGTCTATATACATAGGTATTAACACAGTTTTCTATAAGCAGAACTGAGTATGTTTTCCTTCTTAAAGCTTCAAATAAATTACCCGTGTTTTCAAATATACCATGGCATGAAATATGTCATACTTCAAACTATGACAGTAAGATAAATAGTCTTAGTTCTACACCAAGATTTCTGTTATTATTAATTTTTTAAATGATGACTTGCTATTATCATCCTTGTTTATATTTAGGGATTGTCTATCAGGAGTTCTCTGAAGTCTTTGACAACAGAAGCCACTCCAGAATGCTGCCTTCAAAGAACATTTATGGGGCTGGACATTTAAAGTAGTATTATTTTATTTAATAAATATCCAAGTATTCATTTTTAATTTGAATATTGTTATTGGGAAATAAAAAAAATATTTTAGAGGAGTTACTGACCTGTTCAATACAGGAAAGACCTGTGCAAGAAAAACCTGAAGTAATTAAAGTCCATTTCATAAGTGCCATCCCACAGTGAAGAGCCCATAGGTCATGGCTTTGTTGGTGGAATGTATTCGCCCTTGCAATGGTCACTTTAGGAGGGCCAAAACTGAATTGGTTCCTGCTACTTCTGCCAAAAGGGAGGGGCAGGAATCTGAATTTTCCTTTTGCTCTCCTCAAGTGCATTCCTTTAAGCAATTTCCTTCCCTCAAATAAAAAAGGTGACTCTTTAGTCTGCATTGTCTCCATGCATTGTACTGCTTCCTCAGCAGGATAACACCCTTAATTCCACTGAGGTTACTCTGCGTTCCTATTTATGACTGAAAGGAGTCTTCAGCAGTTGAAAGTATAGCAAATGTTGCTCATTTCATAGCCTGTTTTCCTAAACTGCATAATCTGAGATATGTAAAGAAGGCCAGAAGTGAAAAAGACATTCAAAGAAAAACCAAACCAAACCAACCCCCCCCTCCCAAAAAAACCCCTCATAACCACTAGTATATTATTGATATAACTGTATATCCAGATTCTATATAGGTATAGATATGTACAAAAACATATATACATGTATATTTGTATGTATTTGCATGCATACCCACACACATATGTGTAACCATTTTCTGCTGAAGTTAATACCCAGTGATTCAGTGTTAGGACCCAGGCTCTGGTGAATGTTCTGTCTATAACTAAAGATAAAACTACAGCTACTTCCCTAACTTTTTCCAGAGCTTAGCAGGTGGGAGTGATTCAGACTTAGGGTTTCGGTTTAGCTAATGGCATTCTGTGCACAGAAACCATTTGTTAGATTTGACACTAGAGTTCAGCTCCCCAAATACTCAGGATCCTGATCTGAAATTGTGGCTCAGGCTACATTTGAGCTGCTTCATCACAGAAACACTAGCATAGTATCCAGCAGAAACCCCTATTTTCAGGTAATATTAACACTATATACCAAATATGTTCTTTTTTTAGCTATACTGCAGTTCTTTACTTTGTTTCCCATGACACGTTGTGTTGTTATCGCTCAAGGCTTTCTGTAGAGTTTAATGGTAGTATGTTTACTTGAGACTGACAGAAAAGTTCTTTCAGGACTCGAAAGCATTTTTGTATTTCTAAAGAAGCTTTCAAAATATGATGGCCAAAATATTTGAAATATGTGTCCCTGTGGTGATGTCATCCTCAAGGGAAACATATTTTTGATATGAAGTATTCCCATTAGGAATCTTGGAGATCTTACATCTGTATTCCTAACCTCAAGAGGTTATCAAATTATAATAGTTAATTGTAAAATGGGATGTCATGTAATGGACTGCTGGCAGGCATGTTGGCTGGTAGTTATAGGTCAGTGCACAAATATTTGTAGAGGAAGTGAAGGCTTCATTTGGCCTTAACAATCAGACAGACAAATATTCATGAAATGAATAATGTTCAGATTCAGGCAAAACCAGAGCCTTTCTGGTCACTTTGGAGAGCACAGACATGGACGTACACCAAAGGGGCAGAAAAGTCCAGTGACTGTAGCAAATGTCTGAGACTGAAACCTAACATGTTATTCGTAAAATAGGAATTCCCCCCCAGCTGCTAAGCCCTGGATATGCTGTGATGTCATCTTGACCATCAGTCTTGTCACCTTGACCATCAGACTCGACATCTTTAGGAAATACTGACTCTTCTGTGCAAGAATTTGGGAAGTAGCAGTCTGCCAAAGGAGGCCTGGGGAAGCCCAGCCAAGAGAGCACCTTGAAGCCATTCACCTTGAAAAGGCTAAGGAGGAGGGTGCACCTCCTTCCCTTCCTCTCTCAGCTGGGAAAATTGGATGCTGCCAGGGCAGCTTTGGTCCCCTTGGGCAGGGACCTTCTTGTTTCCCAGCGTGGTGGCAGTGACAGGATCTCCTGTTCCAGGGAGGCAGTGTCCCCTCCTGTGTTGTGACCCTGTCACTGATATGCTGTGGTACCTGTCTAAGGAGGCAGATGGTGATAAAACTCTGGAGAGAAGTGTTTTAAGTGTTGACTTTCGTGAGGAGTAGTCTCTGGTGGCTGACAGTCTCCTGCATCTTCAGCCTACAGGGGAGGAGCACTCTGTTTTGGCACACGCTTTTCTCCTGGCACTGTTAGCAGAGAGGCAGTGACAGATGCTCTGAGTCGACCACCAGCAGGGCTCAAGCATGGATGGTCCCTTGAAGAAGTTAATCCAAATTAACCAGAGGTGCACAGGGGATTTACCAGCTGCAATAAAGCATTCATCTTCAGATTTAGCTTAACTGCATTACAAGTGGAATTAAGCTATGCTGAAATCAGGTCACTTTAATTCTGAATAATAAAATGCTCACAAGAGTTTGATGGGGTGTAACTAATCCATTTAAAGCTCATTCAGAGATTCCAGGTTTGTCCCTCTGCAAACAAGGCAATGCTGTATCTCACAGTGTTTCTTCAGCTCCAGAGCTGACTGCAGGGACTGGATTCCTGACCCAGTACACCTCCTGCTGCCCCCCTGAGACTTAGTGCAGATGGAGGAACTGCGAGTTTGGAACTGAAGTTATCCCTAAACACTGTTCTGTGATGAAGCAGACAGGAGGGCTCAGACCTGCCTGTGGCACTGTCCTCACACCATGGAAAGCATCACGCAAGCAACACAATACAGCTGTGCTGGAGGAATGCAAGCTCACACTGTGCTGTGTGCAGGTTGCAGCTTTGGCTGTGGAGCTTGCCCCTTCCCTGCTTGCTGGAGGTGATATCGGCCCCAGTGCAAACAGGATTCCTGGGATAGCACCAAAAATCAGATTACTCTGATGAGTTCCTAGAAGTCATATCAAACTGGCTCCAACTTCTATGCAGTGCTGGCAGTAGACTGAGGCACCAGGCAGAGGAACTTTTGCAGAGGATTTCAGTGCCACCAGGGCCACGTTGGGGAAACTATGACCATTCCAGGTCCTGCTGTGTGTGCAGTGAAGAGCTGTGATCATAGGGTAACAGGAAAGTTTAGTCTGCTCCCTGTCAGAAGTTCACAGTGAGCTCCAGCTCCTTTGGCATTTGCTTAACATTTTTTTAGCCTAAATCTGAATTTCAAGGTACAAGAGTTGCATGGTGGATGAGGCCTGTGTTCTGCTGTGCAGTGCTTGAGATGCTGAGCGTACTTTCTCTGCTGACAGCAACAGCTTGGAACTGATTTTGGGGAAGGGTAAGACCCATCTACTCATCCCTCTGTCTCTCACCTCTTTCCCTGATCCATGCCTAACTCATTTGTAGCATAGTGCCATGATACACAGCTGGGATGTCTGACTTGCTGTGTGTCCTGCATAATAACAGCTGCTACAGCAAGCAGATGAGGAAGATCTCCACGTTGTAGGGATTCCTGATTGACAACATACCCCCTGGGCAGCTCAGCGTCATCATCCCTTCTGACCTTATACCCTCTCTGCCCAGACCTGCATGGCAGTAAATACAGAAAAGGAGCAGTCCCAACTACATGCCAAACCTCATCAAACTGGAGGTTTCTGAGCAGTGGATTTTGAAGACCAGCCTAACACAGCTTGTAGTTTTTTGAGCTGAAATCTGTCTGTCATACAGACAGCAGTATCTTCTCTGAGTCTGCAGCACAGTGCTTGAGGCACCTCTGTGTCCCTGCTGTGCAGGCAATGTCAGATGTCCTAGTCTCCTCATCAATGTCTTCTGCCCTCCTGGAGTAGGAGAGAGAGGGCAAAGAGAATCAAGAAGAAAACAGGAGTATTTCTCATCTCTCTTACATCAGTGTATTGCATGTAAGAAATAAAAAGGCAGAAAATGTGCTGGTTGTGAGATTTTTTGAAAGCTTCTTCTTATGGATCTAAAAAAAATATAATTTCAAACCCCTAATGTAAGGAAATTTCTCCATTACTCCTCACTTCTGAGATACACACATGTTTTCTTGACCTGTTCAAAAGACACTCTGACAGTCATCAACAACATGCAGAGACTTACTCATGGGAATTGAGGCAAGAGCCTGAAATAAATCATTGCAAAATTCTTTTTTTACACTGTAGACTCTAAAAACCAGCGAAACCTTGAGTTTACAAGACAGCTAAGACATATTTGAGGCTGATGCATCCAAAAGAACATATAATGACTCAAACTCAGGCTGTTTATATCCCTTAGGAATAGCTAAAATATTCCTCCACATCAGATGCTGTAAATCTCTGCTGGAAGAAGGCCACAGAAATCACAGGTGAATAATTTCGTTAGTTCTGCACCACCACGGATGCTGAAACATCCATACAAGTAGACAAACTGCCATGTGTAATGAAAAATCAACTCTCACATTCTCCTAGGCATGATCATCCACAAAATCAGAGCTCAGTCTGTCTTACAAAAGCAGAGGGGACGAGATGACCCTTCCTTTCTCCCCTGTGACCTGTGAAAAATGCAAGAAGCCTCCTTTTATTGGGCATTTCATTTACCTACACAATATGTACAGCTAAAAATAATCCAAAAGTAACATTGCTAATTATTGTCAACCCAGATTCAATCAGAAGTTCCTTTTTCCATCTTCAATTCACTAGTATGGACATGCCTACATTTTAGAAAAGGGATGTTGTTCTGTCCAGATCTATTTATTCCTTTCTAGTTGCAGTTTTTGTGATAGGTAAGAAGTGATAGAATTTGGTTCACCTCCCTCTTCAGTTCAGATGTTACTGCCCTCATCTCACTCTCACCTATTCAGAGAAAGAATGTCACGTACAGCATACTATTATTTTTTGTTCAAGTGAAGGGACATGTTATTTATAAAACATACTCACTCTCCCACACCTAAAGGGCAAAACAGAACCTTTTGACTTTCCACCTTTCCAGATGTGAAATTCCAGATCAGACACAACCTAGAACAACCTTTTTTATGGGCCATCTCTTCACCTCTCTTCCATTCCTTTTTGCTGCCAATAAATTGCATGAAAAGCAGTTCTGTCTGTCTGAGGACTCTGCCTCAAAAGAGTGTAGCAATTCTTGAGTGGCCTTTGACTTCTTAGTGTTTCTTGATCAGAAAGAGTTAGCATCACTAAGGAAGACTGAAAAAAAATTCACAGGTACTCTTTGTTTCTGATGTATAGGGCAGGATGATACAGGAATGAGTCACACCTGAACAACTCCCACATTAGAAGAAATCAGGTTAAAATGACCCGAAATTTCTACTTTGAGGTTGGGAATGATTCTGCTTACGGAGGGTGGTTGGGCACTGGCACAGGCTCCCCAGGGAAGTGATCAAAGCACCAAATTTGACAGAGTTCAAGAAGCATTTGGATGGTGAGTTTGGGCACATGGTGTGAATTTCAGGGATGGTCCTGTGCAGGGGCAGGAGCTGGACTTGCTGATCCTTGTGGGTCCCTTCCAACTCATCGTATTCTGTGATTTTGTGATTTCTACAATGATGAAATTCTTATTCCATCAGCCTGCCCATGTTGTGTAGTTAGGCAGTACAAATCAGTCACTCTACTACTAAAATTCTCTTGGCCATCTGTGAACATCCTCCAGGGTCTGCTTCATGTTATGGTTAGTTTCAATGATGTCAGATATACGCACAGGTTCTACATGCTAATAGCAGAAATAACATGTTGGTAGGTACAAAATAGACAACAGACTCACATTATCTTTATTAGTTCTTTGAAGGATATATATTATCTTCTTCCCCTTAGTTCATTCAGGTTCTCCTTCATGGATTAATGACTTCCTCGAGATTAGAAAAAATTAAATGGATTAATATTTTGCAAAATCATGTGTGTGGATCATATTTAGCTTTGTCCACCCTTGTGCTTTCTCTGTGGTGGTACATTCCCGTATTCTGCAGGGCTGAAACTTTAGGCCAGTCATGCAAAGTGTCTGTGCACTCCCTAGAAAGGGGTGTCTTTGGATAAAAGCAAAAAAAAATACTTAAGGACACCAGAATCACCTACTATCATTACCCTTGATACCTTCACTTCTTGCTCTATGGTGATTCCTACTAATTTTAGCTAAAAGCACACAGGTACACAGATCACTGAAGGGAGTGGAAACTGCATATTTTTTACCTTTCAAAGAAATAATTCATGGTGTTTTAAGGAAACATCTCATGGGGAGACAATATGGAAAGGCTTTTGTTAGTAGATTTAGCTTGTCTCATGGCCGTAAAACACCCAGAATGGAAAGAATGAAAAGCAAAGTTTTGAATGTTAAGTGTTGAGTATTGAAAACTATTGAATATGGAAAGGCATTACAAGAATCACAGAATGGGTCAGGTTGGAAGGGACCACAGTGGATCATCTGGTCCAAACTCCCTGCTCAAAGCAGAGTTGTCCTAGAGCACAAGATTGCATCTAGACAGTTCTTGAATATCTGCAGTGAGGGAGACTGCACAACCTCTCTGGGCAATCTGGTCTAGTGTATAGTCACACACACTGTAAAGAAGGTCTTCCTCATATGCAGGTGAAACTTACCATGCATCAGTTTCTGATGGGCAAGCCCATTGCCTTATATCCTATTGCTTGGCACCACCACCAAGTGCCCAGCTCTGTCTGCTTGATGCCCTGCCTTCAGATATTTAGAGACATTGATAAGATTCCCTCTCAGTCATCTCTTTTAAAGGCTAGGAAGTTACTTAAATTTGAACCACTGCAGGGAATTGATTACAGCTCACAGCTAAGTGAGGAAAGAGAGGATTGGCATAGAAAGAAAGTATTGCAGGATAATGGGAACAAGAAGGGCCTCAGGAATAGTGAAAGGAAGTGAGTGGAAGCCTGTCTCAATTATAGAATTATAGAATTGTTAAGGCTGGAAAAGACCTTTAAGGTCATCTGGTCTAACCATCAACCCAGGACCACCACCATGTTCACCATAAAACCATATCCTTAAGTACCGTATCCACATATTTTTTGAACACTTTCAGGGATGGTGACTCCATGGCCACCCTGGGCAATCTGGGCAATGCTTTACAACCCTTTTAGTGAAGAAGTTTATTCCTAATAACTAATCTAATCCTCCTCTCGTGCAACCTGAGGCTATGTCCTCTCATCCTGTCACTTGTCACCAGGGAGAAGACACTGACACCCAGCTCAGTACAACCTCCTTTCAGATAGTTGTAGAGAGTGATAAAGTTCCCCATGTCCCTTTTTCTCCATTTTACACAACCCCAGCTCCCTCAGCTGCTCATCATATGATTTGTGCTGCAGACCCTTCACCAGCTTTGTTGACCTTCTCTGGACACACTCCAGCATCTCAGTGTCCTTCCTACAGTGAGGAGCCCAGAACTAGACACAGCACTCCAAATGCAGCCTTATCAGTGCCAAGTACATGTGGCCAGTCCTGCTGTCCACACTATTCATGATACAAGCCAGGATGCCTGGATTGGCCTTCTTGGCTACCTGGACACACTGCTGACTCTTGTTCAGTTGCTGGTGACCAGCACCCCCAGGTCTTTTTCCACTGTTTCAGCCACTCTTCTCCAAGTCTGTAACACTGCATGGGATTGTTGTGACCCAAGTGCAGGACTCACCACATCATGTTGAACATCTTGTCCTCAGTCCATCAGTCAACCCTCTCCATATCCTTCTGCAGAACCTTCCTATCCTCCATCAGATGAACATTCCTACACAGCTTGGTGTCATCTGTGAACTTGCTAAGGTTGCCCTTGATCCCCTCATCCAGGCTGTTGATGAAGATATTAAACAGGTCTGGCCCTGATACTGAGCCCTGGGGAGCCCCAGTACTGACTGGCTGCCAGCTTGATGGAACTCCATTCACTCCTACTCTGGGCCCAGCCATCCATACAGGTTTTTATGCAGCAAACAGCACACTCATCCACACCACAGGAAGTCAATTTCTCCAGGAGAATGCTGTGAGAGATGGTGTGAAAGGCTTTACTAAAGTCCAGGTAGACAACAGTCACAGCCTTTCCCCCTTCCACCAAATGGGTCACCTTATCATAGAAGCAGTTCAGGTTGGTCAAGCGGGACATGTCTTTCCTAAACCCATGCTGGCTGGGCCTGATCCTCTAGTTGTCCTGTGTGATGGCACTCAAGATGATCTGCTCCGTGACATTCCCCAGCACCAATGTCAGGCAGGCAGGCCTATAGTTTCCCTGATCCTCCTTGCAACCCTTATAGATGGGCTTCACATTTGCCATCTTCCAGTCACCTGGGACCTCTTCAATTGACCAGGACTATTGGTAAATGATTGAAAGTGGCTCGGTGCTTCATTAGTACCTTCTGGGTGAATCCCATCTGGCTCCATGAACTTGTGCAGGTCTAAGTGGCATAGCAGGTCCTTGACCATTCCTTCTTGGATTACGGGGGCTTCATTCTGCTCCCTGTCTCTGTCTTCCAGCCCACAGGGCTGGGTGCCTTGACAATAGCTGGTCTTGTTATTAAAGACTGAGGCAAAGAAGGCATTAAGTACCTCAGCCTTTTCCTCATCCTTTGTCACTATGTTTCCCACCCATCCAACAAAGGGTGGAGATTCTCCTTGGTTCTCCTTTTGTTGCTGCTGTATTTGTAGAAATGCTTTTAATTCTTTTACAGCAGTGGCTAGATGAAGTTGTATCTGGGTTTGACCCTTCCAATTTTCTCCCTGCATGACCTCACAATATCCATGCAGTGCTCCTGAGCCGCCTGTCCCTTTTTCCAGAAGTGACTTTCTCCCTGAGTTCTAGCCAAAGCTCTCTGTTCAGCCAGGCTGGTGTTCTTCCCTTCTGGTTCATCTTTCAGCATGTCTCCTGCTCCTGTATATTTAGGATTTCCTTCTTAAAGCATGTCCAATCTGCCTGGACTCCTTTGCACTTTTGGATTGTCTTCCAAGAGACTGTCCCAACCTGTCCCCTGAGCAGGCCAGAGTTTGCCCTCCAGAAGTCCAAGGTGGCAGTTCTGCTGATCTCTCTCCTGACTTCTCTGGGAATTAAAAGCTCTATAATTTTGTGATCACTGGTTCCAAGATGGTCAAAGCCATTTTTGCTGTATAGGTACACCAAAGCACGGAGCCTGGGGAAGAAACAGGGAAAAGTAGAGCTGTGCATGTATTTACAAAGCTACAAATAACTCAGATGTGGTGGGGCAGGCTTACATGGCTGCAATGCTACAACAGATATGCACTCTTCAGGAGAGAAGGGGAAGGTGAGCGTGGCTTGCTCTCTATGTTAGGGACCAGTCTTAATGTATGGAGCTTTTGTATGGGATGGATGATGGGTCAGAAACTTGTGTGCGGTGGTCATAGAGCTGCGTGAAGATGCCAGTATGGTAGGATTGTGCTACAGACCACCTGAACAGGGTAAGGAAGTGGTCAAAGCCTTCTTTAAACAACTTGAGAAAGTTCTTGGATCAGAGACTCTGGTTTCTATGAGGTATTTCAATCTCCTGACATTTTCTGGAAGAGCAACCATATGGTGTGCATACAGGTAGAGAGGTTTCTGGACAGGATAATGTCTAGCTTCTTGGCAGAATTACTCAGTGGACCTACCAGGGATGATACAAAGCTAGATCTGCTGTTATAAACAAGAAAGAAATGGTTGGGAATGTGAAAAGCAGTAGCTTTAGTGCCCATGAACTAGTAGAGTTGGAGATCCTGAGGAGAGTGAGAAGGCAGAATAGCTGGGTACAGACCCCAGGTTGCAGACAACAGGCTGTGTTTCATTCTGGAAATGGATATATGAGATTCTGTGGGAGAAGCTCTGAAGGTAAAGAGGTCAGGAAACCTGAGACAAGACAACAGACTATCTTGTTTCTAATGAAATTGAATGAAATGATGTTTCAATGGGGTATAAAGAGAAGCTTTTTCTCATGAGGCCAATTAAGCAGGGAAACAAATTTTTCAGAGAGAGTGTACAGTCTCCATGCTTGGAGGTTTTCAAGACCTGAATGAATAAAGTCCTGAGCAATTTGGGGTGTCCTGAGAGCTGACTTTCTTGGGCCAATAAGTTGGGTTAAAACCCCCATGAACTTCCTTCATACCTATCAAGTAGTGCTATGAAAATGACAGCAGTCTGGTGGAATCAGATGGCTATGAGAAGATTCAACACCAAAAATGTCAGCTCTGTTCACTGTGACTCCAAATATTCATCTTGATTCAGCTTTATGGAAGATAAAGGTACACAATTAAATTTTAAAGAAGTCTTGCAAGTCTTTAAAATAAAATAAAATTAAATTAAAAAGTGGCAGTAAAGAATTGTTTGGATCTGTCTTCTATTACAGAGATTACAAGTGAAATTCAGCACTTGACTGATAGGTAGATACTGTGACCACTGGACTCCTCCCCCAAGGGCTGAGGAAGAGTTTATATACACTGCTCCAGGAGAAAGTGCACCAGGTACAAGGGAGAAAGCTGTATCTCCGGCTTTGATAGTATTAGGCATTCATACTCCAGGCTGTTACTGTCAGTTTAGCAAGTGACTGTGTTATAAACCCACAGGCAGTGGGCCAGGTAGGTTGAGTGTTTCAGTTCCAGACCATCTCACCGTCACATTTTCACGTGTGCAGATTTTCAGATCTTACGGAGACTCACCACCTGTAAAAGCAGACAACCTAATGGAAAAAAAAGAGCAACCCTTAAGATGTTTGTTTTGTCCACAGCTCTGTGGCATAAAGTATTTATAAAAATACTTGAAGTAGGACTTGTGGTTTTTTTTCTGTTAACTCTCTATTGTGCCATTACAAAGTCATTGTTAAAGCACAACTGGAGACAGACTAAAGAAATTCAGCATGTAATGTTTCCAAATGTCCTACCAGCAAGTAATTCTTCCCTGCTTGTTGGCTGAAGAGTTATATTGACAGTGAATTCATCACAGTCAGGGAAGGAGGGACAAATGCTCCCTGAACTCTGAGCTCAGATGGAAGCTCAGGTTAAGAGATTCCTGATTTAAATCGAGTCTTTGAACACTAGGGGGACTGGTGTCCAGCAGCAAGGATCCAGCTCCAAGGTAGAGATGGAGGAATTTGACAAAGAAGGAAAGGAGATTCTGAAAAACCCAGGTTTCTTAGGTGTGTTTCAACAGGGTGCATAGTTTTAGAGAAAAGCTTAAAAAGAAGAATCAAAAATTTTATGGGAAAACAAAAAGCAGTATTCTGCAGTATAACATGGATATAACAAAGTGGACCAAACTAGACTTAAAGTAATACATTCTTCTGCTACATAATGCATATTTAGAACAAGGAAAAATCTTGCAATAAGCTTGTTATCTGCTCTGAAACCACTAGGATGGAAATTTATGGCTTTTTGTGCAAACAATTTTTGTGCTGAAATTGTTAAAAATCTTTAAACAGAGATGGTAGTTGTCAGTGGTATTGAAATTGACTGGGAAGACATTATTGACAGAGTACATGAAGGATATTTTTGAACGGATCTCACAAAATGTTTTCATGAATTGCTTTAACACAGAGATAAATAAGTTTATGAATCGCACTTGCTGATGATTTCAAACTGGGAAGCATCATCCACTCAGAGGAGGTCTGCAATAACAGCATGACATTAAAACAACACAGTTCTTGTGGTAAAGAGATGCTTTCATGTAAAAACACAAGATTTTTCTGGTATTTTAGTTCATGACTATGAAACAACAGAAGAGAAGGAAAATCAGGGGGTACTGGTCTGCTACAGGGTGTCTGCGAGTCCTCAGGGCTGGGATGGCTGGGGGAGAGAGTGTTTCTTGTGTGAGAAGACATTTGGGCAGTTCAACCTTCTTAGCTCAGCAGAATTAAGAGTAAGAAATGACATAACTAAACCACAGAAATGCATCATAGGAACATCAGAGAGGGAAACTGTTGGAGGACACTGTTCATGCAAGAGCAAGTAGGTGTACAGTACAGGCATATAATATTGTGTGGAAATGAGAGGAAATTTCTCTGTTATGGGAATTTTTGAACAGAGATCCAAATAGAATAAGAGAGAGAGCTGGTCTAGTTTTGTATTTCAGTAAATGTGCATTTCAGTCAGTGCTATGTGCTCAGGTGAGGGACATCCACAGATTACTGAGTTTACAGAGATAATTATGAGTGGTGGATACTTACTGTAGCAGCTTTTCTGACAAGTTATGTCCCCTTCTGTTCTCTCTAAATCATGTAGAGCAGTGACATGGAGGTTATTCTCCCAGATTTCAACAGGAAGGACTACAGGACTGACTGCTGCAGTTGTAGGTATTTTCTTGCTTTCCATTGCTCTTCCTTTTCAGTTCACAAGGTCTTATTTTCCCTCTTCCTGAGGAAAAAAAAAAAAAAAAGTGGAAAAAATCAAAATCTCCACACAGCAAGGTGGGACTATAGAACTGCTTCCTACCCTGAGAATGACTGCTGGTCTCAGAGTGCTTCAACTCCACATGCTAATGGGATATGGGAATACAGTTTTACTGGGGAGTGACTGCCACATAACCACCATTGCTGAGGTGGAACACTGGGGAATCAACACAGAACTGTGGGCAGATGGTTTGGGGGGGATTTATTCAGCAACTTCTACATCCTTTGGTACTAGCATTGCTAGCGCTGGCCCTGAATGATCCTTTCATGTTGCAGCCAAGAAACCACCTCAGTAAGGCCTGCATATTTTCCAGCTGAAACTCATGGTAAAATTTTCACAGTGACCTATAAGAATTGGTGAGTTGATGAAAAAAATCCACACGGCCTTATTCCTGAAAAGTATGAGTTTATCCTTCCGTCAATGCCAGTATCATATTAAATAACATACAAGATTAAGAAACTTCCTATGAGTTTTTCTTTCTTTCTTTTTTTTTTTTTTTCTTTTTTACAACCATTTTGTTTTCATCTCATTTTAAATATCTTCTGGATAACTTTGCAGTAGAAACAGTGAAAAGAAAAAAATAATCTTATCCTTAAAATCAGAATGAGCGAAAAATGAGATCTGGGGATCAGAAAACAAGGCTGAGTCTCTTTTTACAAGATACTGAAGACTTTGTGAAAATGCACAGAAAGCTCTCACAAGTTTCCACTGCCTGACCCATCAACTTAAACTTTCACTCACAGCTAGGCTCTGATTTCTCCAGATAATTAAGTTAACTGATTTAAAGGAAAAAAAAATAAATCAGGCAGCCCTAGGGAATATGTAAGGTGCTTAGTATTTCTAAAACATTTTAAAAAATTAAAACTGTTTTAAAATCCATCCACTTAATTTAAGTGTCTATACAGTATTACGACTGCTTGGCAAATCTAGCCCCAGTTGACTATTAACACTGGAGGGCACCACAATTAAACTGCTCCAGTAAAAGGACTTGGTTTGGGTAAAGTAAAAATTCCATCTGGGTTCCATGTCACAGAATAAATTGTGTATAATTTTATGATTCTGATCTCTTCTGGTCCAACATTACCTACCACTGTGTGCCATCCAAGAGCAAGCCATTGAGTTATGAGACTTTGTTACTGATGTTGGTCCAGGATTCCAGTTCAACTATAAATTAGTCATCAGCAGAGAATTATTATATTGAAATAATCCAGCAGGCATTCACCCTGGAACATCACTGGGAAATAAAAGAGTGTGCCGAAAGTCAATCTCCACTTAAAAATTTATAATATTCTTTCACTTTTTATATTCCTGTTAAAAGTGTGGATTATTAATTTTTCTGCATTCAAATGAACCCATGCTGAGGCTAAAGCTGGTAACATTTAAGGCAATGAGTGCCTGACAGCAAATATTAACAGTAGCTAGGAAGCAGGAATAATTTTTTAGGAGTGAATCCATGTCAAAGTCACAGATTTCCCCTGGAGAAACATAGCCTTTATATCAGCTATATATTTTTATTGCACCCAATTTCAGTTTTTTTGTTAAAAGAAGGTCTTCTTAAGCCCTTGCATTTCTCCTGCTTCATTCCCCATGGTTCACAAGTACAATAGTGAATGTAAGCTACAATAAAAAGGTCATTTTCTTCTTTCAGCAACAGTAACACAAGTGGCTGCATTTCCTGATTCTGGATTAAGTTCAAGATTTCAAATACAACTGGGCTCGTTTCTGATTAGAAAGTTTGATATTTATCACAGACTTACCTGTCTTCCATATCCAGTGTTAGTGAGATTGTAAAAAGGTAAACTGAAAGGAACCATTCTTTTATTCAGCAATTAACCCCATCTGAGTAAATAATACGGTGTTGTGCACTTGAGCCTTTGCTGTTATGCACTGAATTCAGAATTCAAAACGGCTTCAAAGCTGCGGTCGTGAAATGATGACAAGATGCTGCAGAAACAGCTTTTCATGTGGAATATAATGCAAGTATTGTGTTACACGTACAGTAACAAATAGGGTATAGTTGTAATGATATAGCAGATAAAGTGTCTGGAAGTACTTACCTGAGGGAAACCCAATCTTATTTTACTTCAGGGCCTGAGGGTTATAAACACAGTGTATGGTCTTGAAACTTAAATATTAGAGGAATCATTTTATTGGGGGGAGGAGAAGGTAATGTTTCTTATTACAGGCAAATAAAATCTTTGTGCCCAAATACAAGGCAGAAATAGTCCAAATTCCTTCAGGTGGTGTCTCAGCTTGACTCTATTTTTTTTTTTTGCGACAGGCTCACAAAGCCTAAGAGAAGTAAAATAATGCCACTTATGATCTTGGAAGGACAGTGGCATGGACAGGCACGGCTGTGCACCACGGAGCAAGGGCTGGATTGTATTGTCTGCTGTGGGGGGCACAGGGATGGCTGTGGCTGGGACAAGGGTTCCTGCCCACATGGAGGTCTCTTAGTCCCACCTGTGCATCCTGCACCAGAGCCACAGCACCAGTGGAGATACCCCCATGGCTTTAAATAAGCCACCTCAGCGTATCGGGGCAGATTAAGCACAACACAGAACAGCAAGAGTGACTGTTGTGATAAATAAAGCAGGACCAGTATACACACTCACAATGGCACGAATCATTTAATCACTTACGTTCTCTCTTGAGTGGTTTTTGACCTGTTCTGTCCAGTCCTGTCCTGGACATCGCTGGGACATGGTTCAAGGCTAGTTGACACACCAGTGACTGCTGCTGAGAAGTGCTGTGGGCATGGCTGTTCTGCTCATGGTGGTGAGATGGCCCCGATGTGTGGACGTGAGCAAAGATTGCTAGCCTGACGGTTGGGCTGATGATCTTAAAGGTCTCTTCCAACCTTGACAATTCTATGATCACATAGGTGCTTGCCCATCAATCACAGAAACCTCTCCAGTCTGGTTTATTGAAAAACAGAAATGAAGCCCAGTGCCATCTTTTCCCTCTCCCTCCTGTGTCTGTATTGATTGAGACAGTCTGAAAGGAAAAGAAAGCTTAAAAAAAAGAATTGGAAACTGCAAAAGCTGCTATACCTGTTTTGAGTCTGAAAAGAAGCAGAAAGGTTCTGCATATTTATTTGGAGATTTTCAGAACACCTCTGCAAGTGCGTGCATTTAATGAGGCTGAGAGAACCTGATAGAAAACCCTGCTGAAATTTCTCCTGTGGCTTTCACAGTCTCTGAGTTGGGCTCTGGGGTATCTGAGGGTGGCGTGTATCTTTTGTGACCAGCTGGGGCTGCTGTCTTTTCCTCCAGAGAAGAGTAGAATCACAGAATGGTTTGGGTTGGAAGGGACCTTAAAGATCATCTAGTTATAAACCCCCTGCCATGGGCAGGAACAGCTTCCACTAGATCAGGTTGCTCAAAGCCCTGTACAACCTGGCCTTGAACACTTCCAGGGATGGGGCATCCACAGCTTCTCTGAACAACTTGTGCCAGTGCCTCACCACCCTCAGGGTAAAGAATTTCTGATCGAAGCACACAGCTTAGTGAAAGCTTTTGTGGGAAGAGGCCACGTGCTAGGGCTCAGTCTTGCTGTGCCTGTGCAGGTCGACAGGCCAGTGTTGTCTGGGATAGCTTTGGTCTCAGCATCAGTTCTGTCATCCTCCTCCAACTCTGGGTGCTATCTGTGGAAAAATGTATGAAACTACTTTGCTGCAAATAGAATCCTTGCTACCTGAAACTTGGCACCTACACAGTGAGCTAAACACCTTCAGTGACAACCTTTCGAAGCACAGATATGGCATGCAAAATTTTAGACTGGCTTGGAATGCTTATATGGCTTGGAATGAGTCACACTGTTTTGCAATCCCTCTTGTAAATTATTCCCTTAGAGTCAGGTACAGGACCATCTCAAATAGAAAATGATGAGTTTGAGGACAGCATAGGATGCCCAGCCAGATGGAGTTGAGTAGGAACATTTTGTGGCCATTATCACTGTAGCTGGTCATTCTCTAACCAGGATCTCCTGCAAACATTTGTAATAGTGCTCCAGCTGTGCATTTATTCAGCTTCACCCAAAACAGTGATCTGGCCTGCTGACTGTTTTTGTTAAAAGCAGCAAAGCAGCTTCAAGGTAATTTATATATACAAGTAACACAACTCTGGGCACTGAGAGACTCCTGTCTTTGGGTTATCTGATGCTTCCAAGGTGTTTACTGTCACTCTTGATCTCTTTGAAGGGAGTGAGAATTTTGGCAAAATGCACTAGTAGAAGAAGAGTGAGTTGTCGGGATCAGAGCACTGATTTATGTGGGGTGATGGGAGTGCCCTAAGATATGACAAACGACAGGGTACTAACAGTGATTTTAAGAGACATGAGGGTGGGACTGACTGTGCTTAGTTATCCAAATATCATCTTCACCATCACAAAATCACTGAATAGTTATAGTTGAAAGGGACCTTTGGAGATCATCTAGTTCCAATTCCTCTACCAAGGTAGATTACACAGGAAAACGTCCAGGTGGGTTTTGAATGTCTCACTGAGAGGGAAACTCTATGACCTCCCTGGGCAGTCTGCTTCAGTGTTCTGCCACCCTCAATGTAGAGAAGTTATTCCTCATGTTGAGGTGGAACTTCTTGTGTTTTTGTTTATGGGCATCGCTCCTTGCCATGTCACTGGGCACCACCAAAAAGAGTCTGGCACCATCCTCTTGGCACCCACTGTGAGAGACCAGATTTGTATCTCAGTGGATTGCTTAATAATGGAGTGCTTGTTATTCCTGTAAAACCCTTTTGTCAGAACACCTATTTTCTCACTAAACTAAGAGAAGTTCTCTTGGGAAGCACCTGTGGCGTGTTCTCTTTATGTGATTCAAGGTAACAAAGGCTTTGCAAGAGTTCGTGTGGGCAAAATCTTTGAGTCTTAAATATAAGCAACAGCCAGTTGTATAAGCAACAGGCAGTGTGCAGCTTGGGACCCAGCACATACACCCACCTATGAGATATTTAAACACATTAGTAAGATCCCATCTCCATCTTCTTCAAACAAAACAGGTCCAGCTCCCACAAGCTTTCCTCATAAGAGAAATGCTCCAGACCCCCAGTCATCTTTGTGGCCCTTTGCTGGACCCTCTCCAGTACCTCCTAGTCTTTCTTGAAGTGTGGACATCAGAACTGAACACAATACTCCAGATATGGCCCTACCAAGGCAGAGTAGAGCAGCAGGATCACCTCCGTCGACCTTCTATCCATATTCTTCCCAATGAGCTCCAGGTTACCATGGCTCCTCCTGGCTGCAGGGGCACTGCCAGCTCATGGTCAACCGTGGTCATCCACCAAGGCTCCCAGGTCCTCCTCCACAAAACTGCTCTCTAGAAGGTCAGCCCCCGACCTGTATTTGTACTTGGGGTTGTTCCTCCCCAGGTGCAGTACCCTCCAGTTGAATTTTCTCAGAGAGGGAGACATTTCTCAGGACCCTGAGATTTGGAATGATCCCCAATCTTTTTGGAGCTCTTAGCGTTCTTGAAGAGCTTTCTGCTTCCTCTGCCAACCATGTGGGTCATCTGGGGTGGAGAGGGACTGGAGCATTAAGCTTTTAGAGGTTGCACCAACTTACACGTGTCTTCAGCAGTCTGAGTCTTTCTGAGAGAAGCTAATTTAATTGAATTCATAGCATCTTGTTTTGGGGGCAAATGATGTGATGCTTTTCTTCTCTGTTACCTGATGCCTGGTATGTTACATGAGTGAAGAAAAGTGGTGACTAAATACGGCATTTCCTTTACAGCCATTCTTCATTTAAGTTCTTGTATAGACCACTCAATCAGCATAGATGTTTCAGACAACTGAAAAGTCACTAGTTAAGGTATTAAATATCCAGTGGAATATGTGTTTCTCTCTTTGAGTAATTTTCTGGTTTGAAATGTAAGGAATTCTACACCTGGTAGGATTTAGAAAAATATACGTAACACACCTGTAAAGATTCTTAATATCTGTGTAATAACTCAATTGAATCATTTAATCTTGTTAAATTCTTGGCATCTTTGCAATGGAGCACTGTTAGATGTACTAAGTGCCTTAGAAATAGTAAGAAAAATATGGCATAAATTATTTGAATTGAGTATTATGTCATGAATAGATCCAAGCAAAGAAATCACAAAATAAAACATGCTGAAAGAACACAGAAGGGGAAATTCCATTACTTAGGCCTTCCTGGGAATTCATCTTTTCCCATTTATTTCTTTAAATACTTCATTTTACTCTGTAAATTGAACATGAATTCAAGTGTTAAGTCAGATTCCTTTTTAGTGATTTGTCATTCATCACATCAAGGTTGTTCTGTCTAGAAACACTCATGATATAACTTTGAACTTTTGTTTCCTAAGATATTTTTCTATTAATATTTGAGTACTACACTTTTTGCAATACACAGGCAGAAAGGAGTGAACACGACCAAAATCAGGTCATTTAAACACATTCAATAGAATTATGAGGAGAACATAAGCTCATTCCCATGAGCTTCTTAGGATATTGAAATATGGTTTAATTTTGAAATGAAAAAAAATATCTATGAGGAGAGGAAAGTTCTGGGTAATTAAAACATTCTGGGTTTCATAGCATGGAAAGTTCTGAGCTTTTTGTAATTTGAAAAAAATTAAAATGAAAACTTAGGAAGAATCGAATCAGAAAATATAAGCCCAGTAACATTTAACATTCTTAGAACAATTTCCTCATTTGATTCCTAACAGAAGTTTTAAGAAAGCTCAAATAGTACCATGAAATCTGTCTTCTTACAGACCTTCATTTTTGCCATGGAAACTGTCTGCCCATATTTCCTTAAAATCCCTAATCTGAGCAAGGATTCACAGAGATGCATATCTGTATTTTGTTATTTGATTTCAGATAGCAGATATATCAGACTACTTACTGTCTTGCTTTTGTTTCTTGGCCTGAAGATGACTGGGCCACACACTACACATATAATCTACTGTTTTAATCAGTAACTAAGTAAACTTTTCTATGATGAGAAATTAAACATTATGCTACATTTTTTGTCCTGAATTAGTGCTGTAATCAGCTCTGGTCTGAAGCAATGACAGTATTTTCATTCCATACTTGCTCTCTCCAATGAAGTTATTGAAAAGGTGTCAAATAGTGATTGTGAACAACTCTTTAAAACTTGAACAAACATTCCCCAAGGTTTATTTCCTGCACTCCAGAGACAATATGCCTCTGAGCCATCAGAAAATAATGGCATTAGCTCATTTCTAGACAGAAACAGGCTTCAAAGAAGGGCTTCCATGTAAATTCAACACATCTAGCTATCCGTCCTTGAGCCGCACAGCCACTGGTACCTGTATCCATTTTGCAACTTTGCTTAATTATGCAAAGAAGGACTCAGACCTTTCATCCTTCCAAAGTCCAGATATGGAAATCACAGTTGTGCTTAAAAGTAAGTGTTTAAAACAGAAATATCAAAATAAGATCCTTTATGCGTTTGAAGCTGTTCTACCCAGACTTCTATGGTATTTTGGTTATTCTTTTCTGTACTTATATTGTTGGCCAGTATTTTACTTCCCTATTCTCACTAGTTCAACTGCTGCTGGGGATCCAGATGAGGTGAAAATACAGAATTCTCAAGAGAATGCCAGCCAAGGTGGCAAAGGCATGCCTTGAAGATGAAGGCATAACACCATACAAGGGCTGGAAATTGATGTTAGATGAATTCAAAGCAAGAATAGGCTGAAAAGCTTTAGCAAAGTTGAGCAGAAAGACATCAGTTCCACACAGGACAAATGCACACACACTTGTGGGGAGATGTTTGTTGGGAGGCAGAGCAAGGGAAGGCCTGGCTCTGCTCCCTACTCAAGCAGCCAATTGGTGTGTAAGTTTGAGGAAATCATTTCTCCTCTCACTTCACAGCATTTACTCCATTCGTTCAGAGTCTCTGTTTCCCAGCTGCCAGCTGCTGGGTATGGCTTACAGCATCTTTTGAGGCCTAACCATACCCCAGTGTGGTGTCACTGCAGCAGTGCTCTGTACAGAGCTGCCCACAGAAGGATGGTGGTTACCACTGCAAAAGCAGGTAGTTAACAAAGCTATGTGGGCTGGATACAGATGCAGGAATTTAGGTAGAGGTTTTGTATCCTTCCCTGAGAGCTCTTCTCTAACTCCTCTGAGGCTAAAACAATGAACTTCTAGGTCAAACTGCAATAAAGTGTTAGGATTTTAAATTACTGGCATCTGGGTTTATAAGGGGGTAGACATCTTATTAGGCGGTTTCATACAGCTGTGGAAAAGCAGATTAACCGACAGCCATGTAGCCTGAAATGAACATCACACACAAGATTATTTTACAGCCAAAGGCAACAACTTTCATACATGTTCTTCATAACTCTTATCCTGCTGAATTTACAAAATATAGATTCTTTTTTAGTATTTCCAGTGTTTACTTATTGATTACTCCTCTTGAGATTAAAATCTTTAGGAATACATATTGTACATTTCTATTAGAATTCACATATGTGATTCCTCAAACTCAGGGGGGATTGAACAAATTCCATAGGAGATGAAAGTATTACATGCACTGACCCAGACAGGGGGCCTCCACCATGCCTGCTGGTGAAATGTATGGATATCCAATATATATTTAGTGTTATAATTGAAGTTCATATGAAAAAATGTTATGTGTCTTGAAGAAGAAAGATGGGGAATATGTCTCTATGGGTATTGCAAGAGTCCACCCACTTTTGATCAGGTTACTTTTATATTTCAAGTGAACTGGAAAACTTGGGTAATATTGTGAACACATCTGTTCAGAGACTTGTAGAACAATTAGGAAAGCTTAAAAACTATATAACCTGTAACAAGGAGTAGCTCAGCATGTACAAATGACAGACAATTTGCCCAGCTGGAGGTATTGGCAGAGGAGTTGGCTGTAGGGCTTCTCAGTCTTGCTTGTATTTCATTCAAGTCACTTCCACATCAGTGTAGGATATCTCACAATCTCTGCAAGCACATGGAGGGATTTTTCCTCTTGGAGTCTAACCGGCAATTATATGCTCTTCAGGGCTCATGGAGATGTTTTTGCCTTCCCCTGAAGCACGAGAGATCAACTGCAGTCAGTGATGGGAAGGCAGAAGGGAAACACATGCTTTAAGACAGTATTGAAGTTTCTCAGCCTGAACCCTGACCTCTTGTCATCGGGTTAACACTGATTCACAAACTGGCATTAGAATAGGATTCCCAGTCCTCCTCTTGGAAAAGGTTCTCTGCAGCTTGAGGGGTTGCCCCAAAATTCCCCATGCTGGAGCTCTTTTGGAATATCTCATCTCTTAGGTTTCTAGATACTGGGAATCTCCCCCTACCCTGTCATTTGCCTCTAGCTTTGGCTAAGCTACTTGAAGACTGAAATTTCCTAGATTAGTCAGTCTTTGATCCTAAAGAATATAAAAGTATCTGTGACACCCTGTGGCTTATGTACTAGCAGAAGCCAGGCTTGTTGATCTAACAGTTCCTTTTGGATCAAAATTCCAGTAAGGTCTATTTGAGAGGTTTCAGTCCCACTCCTGTGAGAAGTCAGAGTCCCCCCAAAAATGTAGTCCAAATATTATTGCTGTAGCAGAGGGTTACATAGGGATGGATCATCCCCATCAGCATGGAGAAGGAACTCCACTTGCAGGTGTATCCTGGTGACTAAAAGCAGGTTAAGCCAGCATCTGCCACTTTCTGGAGGCCTGAGGAAGCAATAAAGACATCCCATTCAGCCCTTGGCTTACCCTTGTTCTGCTTTGGTTTTTACCCTTGCTCTTCTCTTCTGCTCCTCCACTGCCTTCCAGGTTGCAAATTGCACTGCCTTTCTCTCTTGCCGTGGATTGGCCTCCTATGACCTGCCTAGAAGGATGAGTTTCTAACCAGCTGCTTGGTCCTGTGCCCATGCAAGGATCTCAAAACCTTCCAGTGCACATGCAGAATGAAAATACAGACTGTCCCCCAACAATTTGTTTCCTAAAGGAAGGGTTGTCTGACTTGTAATCATAAATGCTGTGGACCCATCTGTTCTCTCTTGACATCACCCTGTGTTTATAGCTGTACTTCTCTGGTTTTACAACTTCTTGAGGGGTGTCCTCTTAGATACGCCCTGTTTTACTCAGAAACAGTGCAAACTGTTGGCAGAATGGAGTGTTCAATGGTCTTAGAGATGTTCTCTTACAAACATGCAACACTCAGCAACCTGTTCAAGCTCATCACTGTCACTTCCATGAAAGTGTCACCAGGGGACAATGAGGAGGGTTAAATACTAGTTTGATACTTGGCGTGGAAGCTGAATTTTGAGCTCAGGCCTGGCCACTAGTGATTAAAAAGATCTATCTGAAGGAACAATGATATAATGGTTTTCACTGTGACACTGGCAGGCCATTTGTAAAACAAGAATGATGATAATTCAACCTTTGTAATGCACACAGGGATCTTTGCATGAAATGCAGTTTATATGTACAAAGTATTTTTACTACTAATAGAAGATACAGTTCTGTCAAACATTGGAGCAGACCATCCTTGTTTTCCATCTGTGTTGATGGGGAAATGCTGATCTCCCATGGCAATAGAATGAGTGATTATGTTTTCTGTGTTTTTCTTGCACAGGTGAAGCTGGAGTTAATGCTTGGTTTGGAAATAAGAGAACCACCATGCTACAGACCTTGACTTTTGAAAAGCAAAAATAACAAATTATGTTTGAAAAACACACTACAAATGATGACAAGACTGAACATTTGCTAGTTGTTTTGTTACAGTTTGTCATAAAGTGAACAGAGAGACAGAGTAATGGGAATAGGCAATGATAAATTTTTCATCCGCAGTGTGGGATCCAGGAGTGTTTCCCCTGCTGGGACAAGACTCAGATGTGCATCATTTCCAGACAACCCTGGCTAGTTCTACAGAGGAAACCCAGGCTCGAAGTCAAGAGGGAGCCTCAAAATACTCCAGGAGGGGCCCCAGAGCAACCTCTCAGGGGACCAAAGCTGTAGAGGACACCTGCCACATGATACAGGTCCCCCCAATACGACCAAGCATTTGCATTGCTTGCGTTTGGCAAAACTTGCATATTGCTGGACTGAAAATATCATTATCTGGAATATAAAAGTATTAAGGTTTGGAACATTCCCAAGTGATCCTGCTTAATGACAAACCTTGGCTATCCTTAGCAGACATAACATTTCAGCAGTGACCCTTGGCTGCTAGGACAGTATAATGAAAGAAACAAAAACTTTTCTTATTATTTTTCCTGAATCTCATGAAAGGATTAGCTTTCTGTAAAGAAAAATGTGTAAAAAGCAGCTTGTTCAGCAATTTCTTACCTGGAACCTATTCTTCTCCCATGCAAGTTGAAGGCAGACCCCCATTAACTTACATTGGAGCAGATGATGCACTAATTTCTTCAGGTCACAGGAACTCAGTGTTGCCAACATCAAGGAAATGGCAAGTTATTGCTTATGCAAACAATCACATTTGGCCAAACAACAGACACAAGCTTACAGATTGTTTCGATGTCAGAGCAAATTATGGTAGCAATTAAAACCCATGTCCCCTGATAAATCACTGCTGGAGATCCTTGCAGATCAGAAATCCTTCCAGTATCAGAAATAGGAAAGAATTTCACAGCCACTGAAAGACATTCTGCTTCTACTTGGAAAAAAATGACATTCTCCCAGATAGAGAAATGAAACACAGTCTTGGCAGGGAATAACTAAGAGATAAAGATATTATGATGTAATCAGGCAGTAACGCTTCAAAGGAATATTTTTTAAAAAAGATGTTATTTCCTTTTTATTGGGATTAAATGCTTATAATAACAGTATTGTTTTAACCTTGCCAATATGCTGTCAGTGTCAATTTTATTTAAAAGAAGGAAATAAACAAAAGGCTATTATTACAAGGAATTCAAGCTGAAATGGTGAAGCTTTATTACTTATATGATTGCATTCAAAATTAAAGTCTGTACATCAAATGAAACCCTGGCACATACTCATGGATTTCATAGGAGCTTTTGGGCTTGACATATGTACCCCTGTGACAACAATATCATCAAATAATAGAAACATTGTATATCTATTAGAGAATAGCAATTTAGTAACAAATTTATATAGACTTATTACAGATTGTCAGAAATAAGAGAAATGGACACAGTACAAATCCAAACCATATGTTGCATGAAAGACTATGTCTTTCCAGCACTTTTTAGAGCTGTAAATTATCTATCACGCTACCAATAAAGTACTGTAGAGGTAAGGTCACTGACCCCAAAGCACTGACATTTAGTTCAAGAACCAACCCCTGCAGCTTAGCACTTCATCCAAATTTCCAAATGTGGAAAGGAACTCTTTTTTCCTTTTCCTGTGATGTTTTCCCACAGGCTACTCTGCTTGCTGATGTTGCCATGATAATATTCTTCACATTCTGTCAATTTACATTTAGTAGCTCTACTACAGTAACAGGAAACTTTTAGATCATCTCCTCTGTGCATACATGCAAGCACTGTGTATGCTCTGTGTCCTCATAAGCATTTCCTTGGCTGGACCACTGGAAAATTCCCCACTCTCAACTAGCTAAATGTGATAGTCTGGGGTAATGGTGCCTCAGGTTTGGTTGTCATATGTGAGGAAAACAGCTCTGAGGAATGGCTTTACTTCAACAGAATAAGGGGCAAAGTGGCCTGAGGACTAGGGTCTACAGTCAGGACCCAGGTCCACCAGAAGGCTGAACATCCACAAAAATGTTGCATCAATACCACACAAGCTGGAATGAATGAAATACCCAATCAGCAAAGACAATCGGAGTAAAAGATAATAACAATGGGGGGGGGAAACGGGAGAAAATAGAAAAGGAGATGAAAAGAAACTGCAGAAGTCTGAAAATGATTTTTCTTTACAAGCTGTGGTAACTTAGTTACCATTGCTTTTTGGTTTTGCTCATCTTGCCGCTCTTGCAATCTGGCCAAATCCACCTGTGAAAGATTACAGATCACATTCTCAGGTGGGGTAAATCAGCCTAGCTCCATTGGGACCAGATGGCAACAATGCTCCCCATAGGTGTTATTACTGTGCCATATGCTTGTAGCGTGGTCAGCCAGCTCCAAAATTTAAAAACTGAAAACTAGAAACTGCTGTTTTCACCTTACCCTGACTTTAAAATACCCTGCTTTCTAAATATTTGAGCCTTACTGTTACAATAACCCTAACTGCTCCCCACTGCAAATACTTCTGCATTATGCATTGCACTGAAACAACACTGGGCAAACAGGCTGCAGGTTGAATAAGAAGCCTAAACAGAGAAATGGAGAGGAAAACATCCAAAATAATATTGCTTTGAGATTCTGCAGTTAAGAGACTTTTCTTAAGAGGCATGGTATCAGTCTCTTTCCTCTCTCCAGGCATCTTAGTTTACTAATGAGCCAGATGACATACACTCTCAGAATTCCCTTGCATATGAAATTTGCAGAAGAGCAGCCCACAAGACCACATTTTTTCTTCTCTTCTTGAATTTTTAAAAACCTTCTAGAAGCAGATATTTGTTCATGGAAACATGGACATGCAATTCTCGTGCTGGTACTGATCCATTATGCTCAGCACCGTGAGTGAAAGCCCTTCCACTTCAGAAGCAGCTGTCAATTTGTATCTAAATGTGCATTCTTTCCTGTTAGACACAGGAAAGCTGTCAACCCCATCCAGTTAGTTATTTATTCACTATGTTATATAGTTTTCCCACGGCTGTAGGTGATCTCTTGTGCGAATGGCTTGGTTTTTTTCCTCCTGACTATTATTGCACACAGTTTTCCCAGTTTGAATTCCAGGTCAGGAATGCACCAGGGATGACTCAGAGGATTGTTCTCCAGCTCACGAACAGGATCATCACTTACATGCAAAATGCTCTAAAGAGATTCTGCCATTCCTTTATTTTTCCCCTTTTGATTAATACAATGTATGGACGGTTTGTTTGGGGCAACTGCAACTCTGTCAGAGAGGTACCTCTAGAGAGCTTTGGAAGCTGAATATGTTCAACTTTGTTTCTCATTCTTGAAGTCTAAATATTCACAAAGGAACCATTTCCACAGTTATAATACTCATCTGCACATATTTCTTTCTGAGGGTGAGGGAGAAGAAAATTGCACGTGAGGAGCTGAAGGGAAGGTCAGAGATGGAGATGGTGAAGAGGACTGAGATGAATCAAGGCTTGTCTACCCTGCATGCTGAATCCCTTCATGCCACCTTGGCATGCACTTGCTCCTAATGTGAGGCTTTTTTACCTTGACAAAATGGTAGAAACAGGGATTAGTGTAATATAATCAGATATTTATGATTACTATATAACTTTATGTCTGTTTCTTTCTTTTTCTGGTTATGCTATGAATATAGATTCTCTGTAAATATTTTTCTAAATAAAAACAACTTCTATTGCCATTATAGCTGGGAATTTCTCCTCTGTTTCATAATAGAGCTAAATTCAGGTTACTTAGCATAACTTGATTTAGTTTGATTTTGGCTGACATGGAAACATTAGGATCATCTGAGGGTTCTGTAATTCAGATGACACAGATCAACAGACATGCCTAAAGTCTTTCAACAAATTCTGAGAGATCTGCAAGTTTGGCAGTTTTGACACAAACAAACCAGCATGTCTGCCTTTTTCTTGTCCAGTGGTCTCACAGTTGGTGGTGGGGAGTGCGTACAGGTCTTGGTATAGTGAGATCAGTAGGAACTCAGCACCTCTGCAACAGGGCCACAGGAAGACTCAAATCCTGATGCTTGCCCCGAGATTTGTTGATGATGAATAACAGCAAACAGATCATACATCTTAACACATATAAAATATTTATATAAGCAAAACAGACCCATATATGGTGAAAATGTTGAATATTTTCTGATGGATGCAGCTCTCTCATTCTGGTTTTAGGCTTCAGTAGAGCTGCCAAAAATTCAGTCTTCACAGGAGTTCATGGGAACATTTTCTTTGGTTTTGATCTGTGTGAGTCTCAGCTTGGTAAACTTATAATTGTAAAACTCACAGGCTTGAACCTATTCAGAGCTCTTGAACTTCACTCATTTCCCAAACTGAAGCTGACCCAAGTTGTAAATATTTTGGTGCAGAGCTAGAAAATAACCTAGGCTCCTCTCAAAGCCTCTGGAGTCCAGAATCATTGTGACCAATTTTTTATGTGTGTTAACAAAAGTTGAGGCCTAAAGGACATTAAATAGTTTTAAGGTTTCCTGAAACAATTTCTCTCACTCCATAAGACAACCAAGTTTCTTGCAATGGTGTTTTAAAGTGTTTTGGCAAATTAGAAAGGGAATAATTATTCATTTCTTAAATAAAACTCCTAAACTAAACACCTTCTGTGTGATAAGGAACACTTGGGTAATTCTTTTTCACTGTCTCAGATACTTGCCATTAAATTTTTAAAAATTTGATGAATTACAGGAGTCTGTACTTACTACTAAGATTTCTTTAGGAGCTTAGGACATGCAATGATCTTGACTGTCACTGGGTACAGCAGCAGGGTGGTTTGGTTTTTTTAAGTTTTAGTTGCAAATCACCAGTTTGCCTATAATAAAATTTATGCTACCTATGAACTGGGAGGGGAAGTGTTACTGTACAAGTGATAGAAATCCTAAAGCAGATCACTGCAGTATCTGAATGGTTTCAATGCAATATTCCACTGATGAGAGCACTCCATGAATTCTTTGTTTCTAGACTTCAGAATGTTTACCTGGACACGAACTTTATTATGTGGAGTGAAAACTGAGTAAAAAGTTGGAAAGAAATGCTAACGGTAAACAGCAAAATACTGACTTGGAGGGAAATCTGCAGGGATTAGAAATTATCCTGATTTTATTTAATTATTTACACCAAAAAAAGGAGTGTGTGTGTGTATATATATATATATATATATATATATATACAATAATGGCTTTCCTGTCCCTTTGTCTCAGGGGTCAGTTGTGTTTTGCCTGCCTGTGTGGTGGTGATTTCCAACTGCAAACTGCGTCTTGCATATGAAATAAATGGGACCTGGGAACTCTGAAACTATTTTTTTTCTCATTCCTGTTTTCCTGCCCTCAGCAATTGCTTAGTCTTCCTCACATGTACACTGGTGAGAATGCAGAAATCCTTTCTCCAAAGGGACTTTCAGGGTTAGAAATATGTGCAGGAAACAGCACAATTAGATTCAACTGAGAAAACAACACAAAATAATATTTCTCAGGAAAAAACATCTAAACTGCATAATCATCAGGAGGGAAATACTTGGAAGCATTTGAGTTTATAAAGATTTAGGGAAGATAATAGGTAACAAATCTGATGTGACCTAGCAATATCTTGTTACAGCAGAGGTGCAGTTGTGCTTGTGAGTCATGTAACAGAGGCATCTTGTCAGTTCTCAGAGACATAATTTTCTCTCTCAAGGTGCTGCAAGAGGCTTTCCTTTGGGATTAGATGCTCAACACAGTTCTGGGCTCCTTAGTGTGAGAATGAAGTTTCAACATCAGCATAGGCCATGCATATAATTGAGGATATAAAAAGAAACTGGAAAGATTCATAGAACTAAATTCATATGTTTTATCAAAGCAAAGACTACATATGATGGAGGGGGGCAGAGTCAGAGAAAAATATGTGAAGACACTTTAAGCAACAGTAGGGCTTACTGTAAAGTCACTTTTTAAAATTGGTTGCCAATCTTACAATGTTTCTCTCTCTCCTCTCATACCTGTCCTGACCTCCTTTGCTTTATTTCTTCATGGTGAAAGTGATTGCAGAAATATTCAGGATAAAGGAGTGGAATAGAGATGGAAACTTCTTATGATGTTACACCAGCGTAGGCCTGATTTACTTAAACTGGAATAGGATTTGTCCTCATTGATCATTCTGATTAGTTTTGGCAAGGAACTATGTATAAAGGGTGGGAAATTCCTCACTGTAACAGGAGAAGAGTAACAAATACAGACATACTGACACCACCCCAGAAAATATCTGTGTCTTTTTGTTCCTGCCAAAATCACTAGAAAACTTGTGCTCTACCTCACGGAGCTGGGTTGAAAATAGCAGCCAACGTTACACAAGTGTTATCTGGGATCAGCTAAAACCACAGGATTAGCAGTGCCTGGGGCCAGCCCTGAACCCCTACGTGGATGTACAGAGCCCTCTATCATTGCTCAAGAGAGTTTAGCTCCCTAGGATCACAATGAAACCTTCAGAAAATCAGTGGCAGGTGGAATAAAAGGAGAAATGTCCTAGCAGTGAGATCTCCTGAAATGATACCTGAGCAGTGCCCATAAACTTTGTCATTTGGTAAACTTTGAAAATGATTACACCCTTAGACGTATCACAGAGGAAGATGGTTTTAATTTCTAAACAGTTTTTAATTTCTGAAGAGAAAGGAGACACCAGAAATATCTGCATTGTACTCTCACTGGTGTCAGTATGAGCAAGGATGGAGGTATAGGTTGAGGTTGTGCTGAAATAAAACCTACTCTGCCAGCCCTGAGTGTAGTCTCCTGTCTTTGTTAAACCCATTTCTGCCTTTTTTTTTTAAATGTCTGCCTTAGTGGAGGTGGTAGAAGGTCACCTTTGCTTTCCTTTGTACTCTGCCTTTCACATGGACTTTCTATGTCTCACTGTGCTCCCTAATGTGTCAATATTACATTTATAGCATAGACTGTTAATATGGTAGATGCAGAATACATAACTCTACATACACTAATAGTTTTGTGTTCTTTCAACGCACATACTGAGTTAACAATTTTCCACATATTCCAGCCTAGAGCTACAGGATTTAGATCAAATGCACATCATACTGCTAAGATTTATCTTTAGTATTAGTATCACTGTGCATTTCCAAAACAGACTAGAAATGACAAGGATTGCAAGAAAAGTAGATGCTGCCAAGGACACATTGAAGTTCATGTGTGAAGATCTGACCACTGAGAAATATTGGTGATTAAGATAAAAATCCAAGAAAATTGATAAGGACCCAGCAAACAGCCCTTTTAAGGAGTTCCAGTTTTGGTTATTTTATTATGAAGTGTTGTAATATAGAAAATTGCTAATGCAATAACTGTGTGCACATATGTGTTTTATGTTCTGGTCAAACCCAGAGCTAGACGGCATTCAAAATTTCCTAACACCTAATTCTCTTTCTGCACTTCATGATTTAACTGTCATGATCTAACGGAAAAGGAGTCCCTACATGAATATTTGGGCAGGACTGAGTCTCACTAACATCCTTGGACAGGCCAGAAGTCTTTTTCCAGCTCCCAGTGACATGCTAGGGCTTTGATCTGACACTGAGAGATGTTCCAGGAGTTGCTCTGCAGAGTTAGTGACTGTTATCCTGTAACCCTGAGGTCCAGGAGACAACAGCTGGGAGCTTGGCATTGTGCTGTCTGAATTGGTATGTATTATGCTATTCAAACCAGAGTAACACCTGGAGGGTTCAGTCAAGGTGGGTTAAGTGTTATATGAGCATGTAAAGCAGGCAAATGTTAGGAAAAAAGAATTGTCATTACTCCCATTTTCAGGGGAAAACTAGGAACAAGAAAATTCATTTTCAAGGAAGTTGGGAGTTTTGTATATGCTTTGCATAGTTTCTTCAGACTCCTTTAAAATTCCAGCTAACAAGATGGTTTAACTTTCAGGGTTAACTCCATCTGAAGGCAGCTGAGGATACAAATGCTCGAATAAATAGGCCTGTGGCAATTTGCCAGAGTCACACAGGACCTCTGAATCATACCATGCATATGCATCAAATGTGCATTTGAGCTGGGATGTATCTTGTGTTGCTTGTACATCCACAGCACACCACTCTTCCACAGAGAAACTCTATAATAAGCACTTAAAACATTTGTAGTATCTCCTCAAATGCTCATCTCTGCAAAATTTTACTGCGTTAAATAAAGCATTTCAGTTACAAGAATATTGTGCGGCCAGTTAAACTGCACTACTTGCTTCTACTGACTCTGAGAATATATATTACTCCAAGAGCCAGAGCAAATATGAGTTTAAAGGTGTTTAAACAAATGTACACTTCAGTTGAAAGAAGTTTGCAATAACTAGATTCAATAAAAAATTCTAATTGTAGGCCTCAAGTTAAGTCCCGAAACACATTTTTTGGTCCCCATGTGCCTTGTTTCCAAGATGGTAGCACCTGGAAAAACATGGAGTTTGATTTTTGTGAGAGATGTGAGCTCCGATAGTCAGGACTGCACTCACTGCCTGTTTAAAAAGTGGTGGCAATGTTGCTGCAGTTTAAGTTGATGTCCTTTATACAAGGGAATAAGAATGTGTTGGCCTATGAAAAACACTGGTCATATGTAGTTTCTATGCAAAAAAGCAAAGAAACCAACAACCTTTTTTAATAACCAAGCCAAAACTTTCTGAATGTTGTGCCAGCAAAATGCTATTGCTTTTTCTAAGAATGTTTTTGTCTTAATGCTCCTTCAGTTGCATCTATTGATTCCTTCAGGTGAAAAATGGGGAAAATGGAATAGTGCTTTTTAGTACCTTCACTATTTTGCTGACACCCTTGCAGAAAAAGTTTGTAGTCCTTAAGGTAAATTGAAGTTTTAACAAGATTTTACCAATTTCCTCATGAAGGTTGCCTTTTGCTTCACATCATTTCCTGTGGTGAAAATAATCTCAGTGGGTCCATGACCTCTGTTTCCTCATCAATTAAAGCTTAAAGCAAAATCAAGTGCAAAATGTGAGAAATTAGTCTTAACATGTGTAATATTGTTGTGTTTAGCTTGTTGGTTTGGTTTGGGGTTTTTTTTGAGAATGATTTTGTATTGTTCTGTTTGCTACCCCAAATGGGATGAAATGAGAGGTCCTTCATGAGGGGCAGGCAAGGGACACTGTCTCTGCTGGGGCACAACAGGCTCTATAGGAAGTTCACAAGCCTGCAGTGGTGAACCAGCAGCTACCCTGCACAGTAAATTAGTGCAATGTTTGTATTCTGTTTGTTTTCACACCCCCTCCACAATTGAACTAAACATAATAATTAAACTGGATGATTAATAAATTCTGAGCACAGGATGACTGAGGGCAGTGCTTCATCATAAAGAACAAGAAGCATCAAAAGTACTGAGAAAAAGAACCAGTAATAAGCAGACCCCAGGCAAGCTTTCCCACAAAGCTCTGCCAATATGCCTTGGTCCTGATTTACAGCACCCCCGTGGCTCCCCTCTGAGCCGTGTCTGCTCCAGAAACTGTCAGTGGTGTGAAACAGCTTTAGGAGTTTTTGCAGGTGGACTCCTCTCTGCTCAGGGCTGCACTGAAGTCTTACATGTCTCTGGACTGTAACATAAAAGGCAGAGGAGGAAAGCGAACACATTTTGCAGGAACTGATCCAACTTTGGGAAGATTTGCCATAGGCTTCCCAAATGGATCTGGATAAGCTTTGTCATGTCGCTGACTAAATTCCTTCTGTGTACCTCGGGGATGGTAAGAGCAATATTACCTACCTGTTGCATAGCAGGGAGTGTGCTGGTTAATTACTGAGTTATTATATAGTGGGATCAGTAGAGAGAGTGCTATATGATAGCTAAATATTAGTATGAAATCACAGCAGATAACCGCACATATCCTCCCTTGCACAGCATGGTGATATCTATTTGTTATTTTGAGCCACATTTTCCAAAACCTGAAAATACTTAGTGTCTGTTTAAAAGAAATATTTCAAAGAACACATGCTGGTTTGGGTTGTTTCCCACTGTGCCTAGCACCTGCACACAACCAACACTGGTGAGCTCTTTGCTTTAATAGAAAAGGTAAAATGAAGTGTTACTTCTCTTTAGGCTCTGCTAAAGGGAACACTATTAAAAATACTTGTTCCATAGCCAACTTTCCCCCCCTCCCCTTTTTCTGCAGTTGTATCTGCTTTGGTGTACGTCTGTGCCTGAATGTGTTCCTCTTGCCTTTATGTCCTGACAGACATCTCCCATCAGAGCCAAGAGAGGCAGGTTTATGAGACATGTCCCACTTCATTTTCAGAGGGGGAGGAAGGTTTTCATAAAAGATGAGGCCAGTTTCACTTGTCATCACAGACAACATAGTGACTTCCTGCAGGAACGGATGAAGCTGAGGTGGGTGAGTCAGGGTTGATGGGTTCTAAGCTGACTATACAGGTCTAGAGGTTATAAACACCTTTTATAACACAGCTCATCACACTGTTCAGAGTGGAAGGCAAAGCAGTAGCAGCGACAGCATTTTTGGTAGTGTCCCCATAGTGGTGTGTCATCCCTCCCAGGGTGGCAGTGGTGGGACAGTTTTCAGGGCAATGAGTGTCACTAAAGGTGCAGGAGAGCCTGAAGGCAAGGCCAGCACATCTCACTGGGGCTGGCATCTGGGGCTCAGAGCTGCCAGCTGTAGCATGGACCATCCTACTCCAGGTATAGGATCAGTTGCAGAATTTTTCTTCAAGAATAAAGATCAAGAGACACTGCTCTTTATTACTGCCCAGGAAAGTAGCTCACAGATTCAAGCCAAATGCACATAGAAACTCTTGTAGATATAGAACCTTGAGGGATAATATTACTTGCAAAATAGAGGGGGCAAAACCAGGCTATTTCCTGTCTGAGTTATTGAGGGCACCAGGTGGACCAGCAGCTTGGTACAGTGAGGAGGAAGTAAATACTACGTGCCATTGTTAGGGAGGACTCAGAATCACTGCCCGTAGGCAAGCAGCCATTGTGTCTTACAGTTGATAAATTCAATCAATGATTATATCAGACAGATGGATATGTGCTGGAGACACCATGTGGAAATGGTGTCCATGGGAGTTAGTTTCCCACTGATTTTCTTCCCCTGCCTGACACAAATTCTGTTGAGAAAGTATGAGACACAGTTTGAGCATGAGTCTTCTTGGGATCATAGCTTTTCTTAGCCAGTGGGCAGAAGACTTAGTGGGAGCCAGTGATGTAGTAGCTAGTGCCCATGATACTGAAAAAGCCCTAGTTTCCTCCTGTTGCTGTGGATCTGACACCTGCAACAAGGCCCAGGAAGGGTCTGTTGGGTACTTCTGCAAATACAGGTACACTATGGAGTCCTGGTTTGTGCCAAGTTGGGACTGATGTGCTCCTCTTGGGGAACAGACATCTTACTGACATGTTCAAAAGAAGTGCCACCAAACAGTGCTTCATGTCTCAAAAAATGACATTTCCCATAGGCACAGTCAGCCTGCTCACCTCCCCACAAAGGACTTCAAGAATCCCTCCTCATCTCCTGAAAAGTTTGCCTTCTCCCAGTCAGAAAAAGATGTTTTATTCTTTAAGACTGGACACATGTCAGCCTTAATTCATACTTGGACTTCACCTTTCCAGCACCCCAATCTCCTGGGAAGCAGTCCCTAAATATGTAAAGCCTTTTGGAAATTAGTAGTGTCCTGCATGTACTATTTCTATATTGAAAGAAGGGCACAGGATCCCTCCTGACCCATGTTGTCCTCCCAGGAGATAGGCCCGTGGCCACTGACCTCTGCTATGAACAAGAAGTCTGTGACTGCTCCCTGAGTCTCAGGTTTTGGACTAAAACATGATATCCATAAGCAGACTGTTGAATTCATTCAGAAAGGTGTGCAGAGGAGGACTTGGGGCAGGTACCAGAAGAAGTGTAGTACTGCCTTTCCACCAAAACCCATACGAGGTGGAAGATGAACTCTGATTCCATTTCACTTGGACTCATTTACTGATTTGAGCAGTCTCCAGAAACAATGTCAAAGTATAACAGATAAATAAGTTCCAGGCAGTGCAGAAGCTGAGTTGGGCTCCCCAAATGACCCAACATAGGGCAGACATTCCTTACTTTCTCCTAGTGATGCATCTCCTTTCTCTTCCTCCTTCCATACCCCCACTGCGTTGCCTGGTGGGACCCCTGGGCATTTAGACACGTCTTGTTGCCACTTACACCCCTTGGAAGCAGCAACTCTCAGCCTGATTTAAAAAAGCAAGTATATCCCAGGAAGTTTTAACATTCCCACTTTCCTTCAGCACGCTCAGATGTGCTCAGCAGTCTGGACAAGGTACAACAAAGTGTTTGACAACACCAATGGCAATGCAGCATCCTGCTCCAGACCTAGTTTTCCTTATTTGTCTACTAATGGGAAGGTATAAGAGGGAGGAGTGACACTGCCAGACCACATCAGAGTTGGGCTGTAGCCATCTGGAGCGGCTTGAGGTCTGTGAGGTACGTGGGATTTGGAAATCTTTCAAATCTTTTTATACAGGCAGAAAGTGACAGGACAAGGGGCAATGGTTTAAAACTGAAAGAGGGAAGGTTTAGATTAGATGTCAGGAAGAAATTTTTTGCTCATCGGGTGATGAAGCACTGGAAAAGGTTGCCCAGAGAAGTTGCGGATGTCCCCTCCCTGGAAATGTTCAAGACCAGGTTGGATGGGGCTTTGAGCGACCTGATCTAGTGAATGGCATCCCTGCCCATAGCAGAGGTATTGTAACTAGATGATCTTTAAGGCCCCTTACAACTCTAACCATTCTATGGTTCTATGAAAGGGTAGAGGACAGGAGATGACACTGATGACAGTGGGAATGGTCTGCATATGGTTAAGTGCTTTACTTCATGGAACAAAGAAAGCGCTTAACATGCAAGAAGTGTCGATCAGCCCCTTCTGTCATTAACATGCTTCTATATTCAGTCTGAAGTATCATGAGCCATAAGCAGCCATCCAAGTACTTTCACATGGATGAGAGAGGTTCTTTGGTAGGCCTGTGCTAGAATATTCCCCCCAGATCTACTGAGTACATTTTAAAGACTTAATTAAAACCTTGCCAGAGTGGAAAATCAGAATTCTGAAGGCCTAGGAAAAGATTGCTTATAGTGAGAGACATACAGAGATGGGTTATCTGGTCTATTGGTGTAAGAGAGGGACTACACTGCGTACCCTGATCAGTGCCTGCACCTCTGCTTCCCATCATGAGGATGCCGAAGACTGCAATGGGGTTTCTCCTCAGGCTCCTCTTCTCCAGGCTGAACAGACCAAGTACCCTCAGCAGCTCCTCATATGGCTTCCCTTCAAGGTCCTTCACCATCTTTGTTGCCCTCCTTTGGACACTCCCATATAGCTTAATATCTTTCCTATATTGTGGTGCCCAAAACTGCACACAATATTCAAGGTGAGGCCACACCAGTGCAGAGCAGAACAGGACCCCTCCCCCCCTCGATCATCTGCTGATGCTTTGCCTGATGCCCCCCAGGACATCGTTGGTCCTCCTGGCTGCCAGGGCACTGCTGACTCATACTCAGTTTGCCATCACCCAGGACCCCCAGGTCCCTTTCTGTGGCACCGCTTTCCAAAGTCTTGTTTCCCAGTCTGCACAAACATCCAGAATTGCCCCATCTCAGGTGCAGAATCCAGCATTTTCTTTTGTTGAACTTCATATGGTTGGTGATTGTTCAGCCCTCTAATTTGTCTAGGTCTTCCTCCAGGACCTCTCTCCTTTTCAGGGATTCATCACTCCTCCCAATTTAGTATTGACTGCAAACTTACTTAGTACCCCTTCTAGTCTTGCATCCAAGTAATTTATGAAGATGTTGCAGAGAACCAGCCCAAAGAAGCCCTGACAAATTCCCCTAGTGACAGGTCACCAGTCTGATGTTTCCCCATTCATTATTACCCTCTGTGTCTAATCTGTGAGCCAGTTGCTCACCCATCACATGTTTATCCAGCTGTGTGCTGGACATTTTGTCCAGAAGGATTCTGTAAGAGAAAGTATCAAAAGCTTTACTGAAACAAAAAAAGAAATTGCATCAACTGGCTTCTCTTGATCAGTCAGGTGGGTTACCTTGTCATGAAAGGAAATTAAGCTTGAGAAGCAGGACTTTCCTCTCATGAAGCCATGCTGACTCTGACCAATGACTGTGTTGTCCTTCAGGTGTTTTTCAATAGCTCTCAGAATAATATTCTCCATAATTTTACCAGTCACTGAAGCAAGGCCTGTAGTTTCCAGGGTCATCCTTCTTGCCCTTCTTGAAAATAGGGACAATATTCACCAGCTTCCCATCAATTGGGACCTCTCCAGATCCACAAGACCATTAAAAAATCATTGAGAGAGGCCTCATGATGACATTAGCCTGCTCTTTAAGTATTTTTAGATGAATGCCATTAGGCCCATAGATGTACAGGGATCCAGCTGGTGCAGTAGATCCTGCACAAGTTCAGACTCAGCCGAGAATTTATCATTCTCAGAGCCATTGGCAGGCTGCTCAGGGCACTGGAACCCTCTTAGTCCATCATCAGCATTGAAGAGGCAAAGAAAGCATTAAATGCCTTGTCTCTGTCCCTGTTTGTGAGGTGGCCGTCCTCATCTTGTAACGGATTGGTGTTATTTCTGCACTGTCTTTTGCATTAGTGTATTTAAAATCCCTCTTTTTTTTGGTCCCCCACATTTCTGGCCAGCTTCAGCTCCAAGTTGAGTTGCGGCTGCACACATTTTCTCCCTACAGTGGCAAGCAGAATCTCTCTCTGTCTTCTCCCAGTGTCACTTGACCTTGCTTCTACTGGGCATACATCTTCATTTTTTGTCTTAGCTCCAAAAGAAGATCCCTGCTCTGTCAAGCTGACCTTCTGCCTCCTCTGCTTGACTTCCAAACTTTGGGAAGTGCCTGCTCCAGTACCCTTAGGTGGTGTACTTAAAAAGTGACCAGCACTGATGGACCTCAGCACCTTCAAAAGCATTTTTCCAGGGGATTTTTCTCACTACTTCTCTGAGCAGCCTGAAGTCTCCTTTCCTTGTGTCCAGGGTTGAATTTTTGCTGGCACTTTTCCTCCTGTCAACAGAGATTTTAAACTCAATCAAGCATTTGGATAATACTCTCAGGTAGATGGTGTGACTCTTGGGAATGGTCCTCTGCAGGGCTAAGGGATAGACTTGATCATCCCTGTGGGGCCCTTCCAACTCAGCATGTTCTGTGATTCAGTGATCCCTTTGTGGTTGCTGTGGACAAGACAGCCACTTCTTCATTTATGAAACCCTCTCTGTTAACAAGCAACAAATCAAGGAGGGCATCTTTCCTAGTCAGCTCACTTAGTACCTGTACCATGAAGTTATCATTCAGGTGCTTTAGGAAGATTCTGTACCTGTTTGTGCCAACTGTGTGATGCTCTCAGTTAATTTCTGTCAAGCTCAAGTCCCACATAGTGACAAGGCAGTTGATTTGGAGTTGTCTGATTTGGATGACTGGCAGCTCTGGCAAACAGACAATGTAAAGGGGAGTTTTTTCTCCTGGTGCCCTTCAAGCAAATAAGATGTACTTCCAAAACATGTTTTTAACCATACAAAAGTTACTGGAACAGATGTGATAGCAAAATTCAAAGGTTTGTGGTGTATAGAAACCAAACTAAACATTCTTCTTGTCTGAGCTGACATTGTCTTTTTTCCCCACCAGAAATGTGAAATAACTTTGTACCTCTTTTATTGAAGGTCTTTTAGTGAGGGATAAACTCAGTCACATTATCTAAGAGGTGCAGCAAGGCAGAAATATCTACACAGACTGTTACTACTAGTCCTGTGGCATAAGATAACTCCTTATTTCCTTGTGGCCTTGATAGCAATGACTTGGTTGTGTTTCCCACGTCCATGCAAGGGTTCAACCCAGTCACTTGGGCTGACAGAGTGAGGAGGCTGACAGAAGAAACCTGATGGCACTGCAGATGGTGTCATCACCTCCCCTCTGCAAGCCCAAGTATGGAGCTGACCAGACTGCAGCCTTGTGCCAGGACAGATGCATCAGTTTAGGCCTTGTCTCTGTGAAGCACATCAGCTGTGATGCCCTCAGATCCTAGATAGTTCTCAAAACTGCTCCCATGGGTGAAAACCTGGACCACCAAAGCCACTCCACTGAGCTCCAAAGAAGCCAAGAGAAAGTGTTTCATCCCAGTAGGGGACACGGATCCACAGGATCAAGCGTCTAAGAGTAAATAAAGCACAAAGCGCACACAGAAAACACCTATCAAAGTGAGTAGTTAGAAAGTTTATCTTTTATATTTCCAGTAATTTTACTCAGCTGTGAGCAGATGTGTATTNTAAGCTTGAGAAGCAGGACTTTCCTCTCATGAAGCCATGCTGACTCTGACCAATGACTGTGTTGTCCTTCAGGTGTTTTTCAATAGCTCTCAGAATAATATTCTCCATAATTTTACCAGTCACTGAAGCAAGGCCTGTAGTTTCCAGGGTCATCCTTCTTGCCCTTCTTGAAAATAGGGACAATATTCACCAGCTTCCCATCAATTGGGACCTCTCCAGATCCACAAGACCATTAAAAAATCATTGAGAGAGGCCTCATGATGACATTAGCCTGCTCTTTAAGTATTTTTAGATGAATGCCATTAGGCCCATAGATGTACAGGGATCCAGCTGGTGCAGTAGATCCTGCACAAGTTCAGACTCAGCCGAGAATTTATCATTCTCAGAGCCATTGGCAGGCTGCTCAGGGCACTGGAACCCTCTTAGTCCATCATCAGCATTGAAGAGGCAAAGAAAGCATTAAATGCCTTGTCTCTGTCCCTGTTTGTGAGGTGGCCGTCCTCATCTTGTAACGGATTGGTGTTATTTCTGCACTGTCTTTTGCATTAGTGTATTTAAAATCCCTCTTTTTTTTGGTCCCCCACATTTCTGGCCAGCTTCAGCTCCAAGTTGAGTTGCGGCTGCACACATTTTCTCCCTACAGTGGCAAGCAGAATCTCTCTCTGTCTTCTCCCAGTGTCACTTGACCTTGCTTCTACTGGGCATACATCTTCATTTTTTGTCTTAGCTCCAAAAGAAGATCCCTGCTCTGTCAAGCTGACCTTCTGCCTCCTCTGCTTGACTTCCAAACTTTGGGAAGTGCCTGCTCCAGTACCCTTAGGTGGTGTACTTAAAAAGTGACCAGCACTGATGGACCTCAGCACCTTCAAAAGCATTTTTCCAGGGGATTTTTCTCACTACTTCTCTGAGCAGCCTGAAGTCTCCTTTCCTTGTGTCCAGGGTTGAATTTTTGCTGGCACTTTTCCTCCTGTCAACAGAGATTTTAAACTCAATCAAGCATTTGGATAATACTCTCAGGTAGATGGTGTGACTCTTGGGAATGGTCCTCTGCAGGGCTAAGGGATAGACTTGATCATCCCTGTGGGGCCCTTCCAACTCAGCATGTTCTGTGATTCAGTGATCCCTTTGTGGTTGCTGTGGACAAGACAGCCACTTCTTCATTTATGAAACCCTCTCTGTTAACAAGCAACAAATCAAGGAGGGCATCNGAGGGACTACACTGCGTACCATGATCAGTGCCTGCACCTCTGCTTCCCATCATGAGGATGTTGAAGACTGCAATGGGGTTTCTCCTCAGGCTCCTCTTCTCCAGGCTGAACAGACCAAGTACCCTCAGCAGCTCCTCATATGGCTTCCCTTCAAGGTCCTTCACCATCTTTGTTGCCCTCCTTTGGACACTCCCTTATAGCTTAATATCTTTCCTATATTGTGGTGCCCAAAACTGCACACAATATTCAAGGTGAGGCCACACCAGTGCAGAGCAGAACAGGACAATTCCCCCCCTCGATCATCTGCTGATGCTTTGCCTGATGCCCCCCAGGACATCGTTGGTCCTCCTGGCTGCCAGGGCACTGCTGACTCATACTCAGTTTGCCATCACCCAGGACCCCCAGGTCCCTTTCTGTGGCACCGCTTTCCAAAGTCTTGTTTCCCAGTCTGCACAAACATCCAGAATTGCCCCATCTCAGGTGCAGAATCCAGCATTTTCTTTTGTTGAACTTCATATGGTTGGTGATTGTTCAGCCCTCTAATTTGTCTAGGTCTTCCTCCAGGACCTCTCTCCTTTTCAGGGATTCATCACTCCTCCCAATTTAGTATTGACTGCAAACTTACTTAGTACCCCTTCTAGTCTTGCATCCAAGTAATTTATGAAGATGTTGCAGAGAACCAGCCCAAAGAAGCCCTGACAAATTCCCCTAGTGACAGGTCACCAGTCTGATGTTTCCCCATTCATTATTACCCTCTGTGTCTAATCTGTGAGCCAGTTGCTCACCCATCACATGTTTATCCAGCTGTGTGCTGGACATTTTGTCCAGAAGGATTCTGTAAGAGAAAGTATCAAAAGCTTTACTGAAACAAAAAAAGAAATTGCATCAACTGGCTTCTCTTGATCAGTCAGGTGGGTTACCTTGTCATGAAAGGAAATTAAGCTTGAGAAGCAGGACTTTCCTCTCATGAAGCCATGCTGACTCTGACCAATGACTGTGTTGTCCTTCAGGTGTTTTTCAATAGCTCTCAGAATAATATTCTCCATAATTTTACCAGTCACTGAAGCAAGGCCTGTAGTTTCCAGGGTCATCCTTCTTGCCCTTCTTGAAAATAGGGACAATATTCACCAGCTTCCCATCAATTGGGACCTCTCCAGATCCACAAGACCATTAAAAAATCATTGAGAGAGGCCTCATGATGACATTAGCCTGCTCTTTAAGTATTTTTAGATGAATGCCATTAGGCCCATAGATGTACAGGGATCCAGCTGGTGCAGTAGATCCTGCACAAGTTCAGACTCAGCCGAGAATTTATCATTCTCAGAGCCATTGGCAGGCTGCTCAGGGCACTGGAACCCTCTTAGTCCATCATCAGCATTGAAGAGGCAAAGAAAGCATTAAATGCCTTGTCTCTGTCCCTGTTTGTGAGGTGGCCGTCCTCATCTTGTAACGGATTGGTGTTATTTCTGCACTGTCTTTTGCATTAGTGTATTTAAAATCCCTCTTTTTTTTGGTCCCCCACATTTCTGGCCAGCTTCAGCTCCAAGTTGAGTTGCGGCTGCACACATTTTCTCCCTACAGTGGCAAGCAGAATCTCTCTCTGTCTTCTCCCAGTGTCACTTGACCTTGCTTCTACTGGGCATACATCTTCATTTTTTGTCTTAGCTCCAAAAGAAGATCCCTGCTCTGTCAAGCTGACCTTCTGCCTCCTCTGCTTGACTTCCAAACTTTGGGAAGTGCCTGCTCCAGTACCCTTAGGTGGTGTACTTAAAAAGTGACCAGCACTGATGGACCTCAGCACCTTCAAAAGCATTTTTCCAGGGGATTTTTCTCACTACTTCTCTGAGCAGCCTGAAGTCTCCTTTCCTTGTGTCCAGGGTTGAATTTTTGCTGGCACTTTTCCTCCTGTCAACAGAGATTTTAAACTCAATCAAGCATTTGGATAATACTCTCAGGTAGATGGTGTGACTCTTGGGAATGGTCCTCTGCAGGGCTAAGGGATAGACTTGATCATCCCTGTGGGGCCCTTCCAACTCAGCATGTTCTGTGATTCAGTGATCCCTTTGTGGTTGCTGTGGACAAGACAGCCACTTCTTCATTTATGAAACCCTCTCTGTTAACAAGCAACAAATCAAGGAGGGCATCTTTCCTAGTCAGCTCACTTAGTACCTGTACCATGAAGTTATCATTCAGGTGCTTTAGGAAGATTCTGTACCTGTTTGTGCCAACTGTGTGATGCTCTCAGTTAATTTCTGTCAAGCTCAAGTCCCACATAGTGACAAGGCAGTTGATTTGGAGTTGTCTGATTTGGATGACTGGCAGCTCTGGCAAACAGACAATGTAAAGGGGAGTTTTTTCTCCTGGTGCCCTTCAAGCAAATAAGATGTACTTCCAAAACATGTTTTTAACCATACAAAAGTTACTGGAACAGATGTGATAGCAAAATTCAAAGGTTTGTGGTGTATAGAAACCAAACTAAACATTCTTCTTGTCTGAGCTGACATTGTCTTTTTTCCCCACCAGAAATGTGAAATAACTTTGTACCTCTTTTATTGAAGGTCTTTTAGTGAGGGATAAACTCAGTCACATTATCTAAGAGGTGCAGCAAGGCAGAAATATCTACACAGACTGTTACTACTAGTCCTGTGGCATAAGATAACTCCTTATTTCCTTGTGGCCTTGATAGCAATGACTTGGTTGTGTTTCCCACGTCCATGCAAGGGTTCAACCCAGTCACTTGGGCTGACAGAGTGAGGAGGCTGACAGAAGAAACCTGATGGCACTGCAGATGGTGTCATCACCTCCCCTCTGCAAGCCCAAGTATGGAGCTGACCAGACTGCAGCCTTGTGCCAGGACAGATGCATCAGTTTAGGCCTTGTCTCTGTGAAGCACATCAGCTGTGATGCCCTCAGATCCTAGATAGTTCTCAAAACTGCTCCCATGGGTGAAAACCTGGACCACCAAAGCCACTCCACTGAGCTCCAAAGAAGCCAAGAGAAAGTGTTTCATCCCAGTAGGGGACACGGATCCACAGGATCAAGCGTCTAAGAGTAAATAAAGCACAAAGCGCACACAGAAAACACCTATCAAAGTGAGTAGTTAGAAAGTTTATCTTTTATATTTCCAGTAATTTTACTCAGCTGTGAGCAGATGTGTATTAATGGATGGATTTAAAATGACTAAGCTCAGACAGATCACAAATGTATTTTGGCAATGTAATCCACAAAGTAATACTTATGACAGAACATGCACACTAACACTAATATTTCAAGAGGGCTTTAGAAAAAGACAAGATTTACTAGTTGAGAATAAGAAATAAGATTTGATATTTAAATGTGCAGGGACTTAAACATTTGGATGAGGAGATAGGAGTAACACTGTGAAAGGTTTTCCAGGTTCAAACAAAGAATCCTGAAGTCAGCTCTTAGGGGATATGCTGAGGTGAGTTATGTACACTCAAGTGATTACGGTGATTTCTGTACATGTGCAAGAGTCAAGCTGCTGCATAATTTTGNCAGTACCCTTAGGTGGTGTACTTAAAAAGTGACCAGCACTGATGGACCTCAGCACCTTCAAAAGCATTTTTCCAGGGGATTTTTCTCACTACTTCTCTGAGCAGCCTGAAGTCTCCTTTCCTTGTGTCCAGGGTTGAATTTTTGCTGGCACTTTTCCTCCTGTCAACAGAGATTTTAAACTCAATCAAGCATTTGGATAATACTCTCAGGTAGATGGTGTGACTCTTGGGAATGGTCCTCTGCAGGGCTAAGGGATAGACTTGATCATCCCTGTGGGGCCCTTCCAACTCAGCATGTTCTGTGATTCAGTGATCCCTTTGTGGTTGCTGTGGACAAGACAGCCACCTCTTCATTTATGAAACCCTCTCTGTTAACAAGCAACAAATCAAGGAGGGCATCTTTCCTAGTCAGCTCACTTAGTACCTGTACCATGAAGTTATCATTCAGGTGCTTTAGGAAGATTCTGTACCTGTTTGTGCCAACTGTGTGATGCTCTCAGTTAATTTCTGTCAAGCTCAAGTCCCACATAGTGACAAGGCAGTTGATTTGGAGTTGTCTGATTTGGATGACTGGCAGCTCTGGCAAACAGACAATGTAAAGGGGAGTTTTTTCTCCTGGTGCCCTTCAAGCAAATAAGATGTACTTCCAAAACATGTTTTTAACCATACAAAAGTTACTGGAACAGATGTGATAGCAAAATTCAAAGGTTTGTGGTGTATAGAAACCAAACTAAACATTCTTCTTGTCTGAGCTGACATTGTCTTTTTTCCCCACCAGAAATGTGAAATAACTTTGTACCTCTTTTATTGAAGGTCTTTTAGTGAGGGATAAACTCAGTCACATTATCTAAGAGGTGCAGCAAGGCAGAAATATCTACACAGACTGTTACTACTAGTCCTGTGGCATAAGATAACTCCTTATTTCCTTGTGGCCTTGATAGCAATGACTTGGTTGTGTTTCCCACGTCCATGCAAGGGTTCAACCCAGTCACTTGGGCTGACAGAGTGAGGAGGCTGACAGAAGAAACCTGATGGCACTGCAGATGGTGTCATCACCTCCCCTCTGCAAGCCCAAGTATGGAGCTGACCAGACTGCAGCCTTGTGCCAGGACAGATGCATCAGTTTAGGCCTTGTCTCTGTGAAGCACATCAGCTGTGATGCCCTCAGATCCTAGATAGTTCTCAAAACTGCTCCCATGGGTGAAAACCTGGACCACCAAAGCCACTCCACTGAGCTCCAAAGAAGCCAAGAGAAAGTGTTTCATCCCAGTAGGGGACACGGATCCACAGGATCAAGCGTCTAAGAGTAAATAAAGCACAAAGCGCACACAGAAAACACCTATCAAAGTGAGTAGTTAGAAAGTTTATCTTTTATATTTCCAGTAATTTTACTCAGCTGTGAGCAGATGTGTATTAATGGATGGATTTAAAATGACTAAGCTCAGACAGATCACAAATGTATTTTGGCAATGTAATCCACAAAGTAATACTTATGACAGAACATGCACACTAACACTAATATTTCAAGAGGGCTTTAGAAAAAGACAAGATTTACTAGTTGAGAATAAGAAATAAGATTTGATATTTAAATGTGCAGGGACTTAAACATTTGGATGAGGAGATAGGAGTAACACTGTGAAAGGTTTTCCAGGTTCAAACAAAGAATCCTGAAGTCAGCTCTTAGGGGATATGCTGAGGTGAGTTATGTACACTCAAGTGATTACGGTGATTTCTGTACATGTGCAAGAGTCAAGCTGCTGCATAATTTTGTGCAGTTGTGGTCAGTTGTGGCTTTTGCTGATAGTAAAATTTTTGATTGTTCTCAATATCTCACAGACACTGGTATGAACAATTTTGTGGCTACCGTGGAGTGATTTACTTTCACTGAATGTAAGTAACAGTGAGGCTATCAGTCCCAACTAGCTTTAAGTCCATATGGATTATTTGATGTCAGTAGAGTATCTGATAACTAGCTGAGCAGGAAAAATCTTTAAGCCCTAGTACTGTATCCAAGTAGTGTCAACTTTTTTAAGAGATGAAGCTAGAAATGGCTGGAGATCTAAGTCAGGATACAGTCCAGCCACAGAGCTGCAGGGCTAAGTTAAGGTTAGAAGAATTTATGCCAACAGAGCTACACATTTGGTAATGGGTTTTTTAGATACATTCATGGTTATTAGATGTAGAAGAAGTTAAATCATGCTTTAATATAATCCCCATTAAGAAATAGAGACACAGACCTCACAAAAAAGAGCAACCTTTTTTTTTAATATATTTTGATTTAACAAGCCTGAGCAAGTACTGCAAAACATATTATTCAAAACTTTGTCCAAAATTTCTGTTGTCTTGTTATTATAAGCACACACTTCTGTCTGTGCTGCTGGCAGATATTGTATGGTAAAGGCTCACTAGCAAGTTGCTTTAATAGAAATAATGTTGCAGCTACCTGGAAGAGCTAGTGTATGTGTTAGGGCCTGGATACGTTCCACCAAAACTTAAGCAGCTATCCTGAAGTGTTTCAGTTAAGAGACCAGTTTCACTAGCTGACTTCAGTTCCCAATGAAGAGATTGGTATTCTAGAAAGCAGTTTATCTTAAATCTGAATAGCTCTGGACACCTATCTCACACATGTGAATGCAGGAGGTCTCTGAGTAATACCACAGCAGAAAGATTTCCTGACTCTTGTTGGGTCTGGTCCTTCTGTTGCTCTGACCAGGGACTGGCTGGAACACACCTGCCTTATTTCTGCATGTTGGGGAATGTCCCATGGCCACAGATTAGGCACCACCAGTGTTTCTAACTTTGGGAGCTTATCTCAGTACTCAGCATGAGACAGAACGGTACTTCAACGGTCCTTATTCCAAAAGTTACTTCCATCCAGATGAGATCATCTTTGCACTCATTAACCCAGTTAGAGTTCTGAATGTTGCTTCTTGCTGCCCCAGCAAAAGTACTCATGGGCACATGGAGTACCAAGGGGTATTCACAGGTCTTCATTAACAAATAATTCTGATTTTAACATAGCATGTAGGAAATGCTAAGCACAGAAAATCTGCAGAAGAGCATTAGAAACAAACTTCACTTAAGTCACTCACTGCAAGCTATTCGCTTCCCTCTACACTTTACAGGGCCAAGGGGAGCAGAGCCTCACACTGCAGGCAAGAGGTCCCCAAGTGGAGCACAAAAGGAATTCCACCCTAAACAAATACCCTCCCAATGGTTTGTGAAAGATTAGAAGTCCTTGAGCTAGGCAGAGTTTGAAGGAGTGGACTTTGGTTAGCTCTCACTCGAATTTTGAAGGAACCAAAAATCAAAATGAATGATGCTTCTGTTGATAAACGTAGGTAGATATTGGCATTTGAAGGGAGTAGGGAATGTGGGTACAATGTGTGTGATTAGGAAGAGGCAGCAATGTGCCATCATATTCTGCATCAGTGGTCAGGATACCATGTAAACACCTTAAAATTATTCAGTGAGGGAACAAAATAAAAAGTGGAACTTTACTACAGATGGCAAATATGGTTTTATGAGGTATGGGTCATACTTAATTGAATGACTGGTTATTTTTCAAAGTTATATTTGCCACAGTAACTTTGAAAAGGCAGAGATGTTTTATAGCTGAATTTCAAAGGCATTCAGTAGAGTAATTTCTTAGATTATTAACGAATGTTTTGAAAATAGTCTTTTTGGAGGAAACTGGGTCAAAAGGGTAAGATTTAAAAAAAAATAAACCCTATCTACCTGATGGTTTTGGGTACTATGACTTCTCTGGGTTCAAAAACGTGGTTCTCTTCACATTTTCAACTTGTGCGTGTTTTCTTTGTCTACAGTGCAAGCACAGATATTCACACAACTAACATCAACAGAAGGAGAGAGTGTTCCAGAAGGTGATAGTCAGGAGACACCCCAACTCCGGGTTTCACCACCGTGCTTAAATGAATCTCCCCATATTTCAAATATCCTGGTGTCCCCCTTTCCTGTGATGTATGAACACTACTTAGTCACTGACCTCCCCCTGCAGTGAAATAATTCCCCCAGTAAGAAGTTGAAGTCCAAGCAGGAAGTTCTGTTGAGCAATGCCCAAGAGAGTTTGGCATAGGACTATGGTGCAGGCTTTGGCACAGCTGGGAGATATGGTGCAGATGTGAGTTACAAGTCTCTGGGTCACTCCATGCAGTGAAACTCTGAGTTAAAAGAACATAACGCTAATGCAGAAATAGTATGAAATTTTAGTATACGAATATTATCTTTCCAAATCTCAAGTAGATAATTTAACTTAAATATAAAGAAATTTGTCACTATGAGAATGAAAAAATGAATCAAGGCTATGAAATTTAATAAGAGTTACTTTCTTGCTTTTAGTTTGAACTTTGTCTTGAATGGTAGCCACTTCTCAAAGGACTGGGCAGTAAGTTTCTTTCCTGTCATTTCTTTAATGTCTGCTTTTCTAAGACTACACATTTTTAATACTCAATTCTTTAATAATCCTCCAGCTGACTGACAACTTACAATGTTGGCTAGCAAGAACTAGCAGATCAGTTTTTTTGGTTTTATTAGAGAGTTTCTCTGTCAAATCAAGAAGTAAACCTTATAAAAGATTGTTGAGTGGTAAAAGACAGGAAAGAGGAAAAGGGAGAATATAATGCTCTTTCTCTAAAATTCTAACAACATTTGGAAAATATTAGGAAATATAAAATTTGGAAATGTAATGCTCCAGACAATGGGAAATAGGGGGATTTGGAACTGATAAAAACTAATACACCTCTGTTCGAATTATCCAAATTTGTGGCATATGGTGATCTGCCCCAGAGGTAATATCTTCTAAATAATATTTTTTCTAATTTTTGACTATGCTGACAAAGGCAGTTTTGCTCTGCACCAAAGTATCAGTCTGTTTTGAAATGAATCCTTCACTTCAGAGAAGGACACATTCCTTGTTACATGAGCCCTCCAGGTTCCTTTAAAGTACTACGCTTTGCATTTCAAATTGAAGAGTGGATTTGGATGCTAGCTTTCTGCTTGTCATTTTATTTTACAAGCTGTGCCAGTCCATTTTGCTGCTCTGACAGAGTATCAAAATTATGAACAATAATTTTATAGACAGGATGGACTTTAAAGTTCATTTAAAGAACAGCTTCCAGGGAGATACCTCTGGCTGTGAATCTCCCTGCTGTCAGTGCTGGGCTTTTTCCCAGCCTCTGGGAGACAGATCTGTCTGAGATGGAAGGAGGAAGCACAAACCATCTGGCAAGGCAGCTTTTTGAGCAGAAGAGGATTTTTTAACAGAGTTACATCGGTGGTTAGAGTTGGTACAGTTGCTGGACAATCCTGGCCCTCCCATATCTACTACTTGCTCGAGAAATGAGTGGTGGGCTAACAATTTGCAATATGTTTTGTACACCACACTGGTATGTTGTGAGGAAAACAAGCATCATTTCATATTTTCATCTAGATTTTTGGTTTAGGTAAGTTTTTCCCATTTTCACCTGTGTTGCTCAACTGTAGCAATGCAGTTCTTCCTCACCTGACCTCACTGGCTCATGTTGTTCACCTTACTACTTGTTGTTCTTCCACTTACCTTGGCAGTTCTACCTGTGCTGACTGTATTTATCAAAAGTCTGACTGTCTTTTCTCTTCAAGCCTGTAAGAAATTATGGAGTTTATACTGCAAAAATCCATGAGGATTGGATTTTGAGGAATGTAATAATGTCATAAACTGAAGCAGGAATACATTTTGGTCCATAATAAAGATTCCAAGGGAAGAGCATTCACGCAGTTCACCAGGTTGCCAGAAGGGATGTTCAGTCTCCATCCTGGAAGGTTTTCTGGATCTGACTGCAGTGAAACCCTGAGCAACCTAGTCTGAAACTGGTCTGAATCTCCTTGCTTTGTGCAGAAGGTTGAGCAAGGTGCTAGCAAACAAAGGTATTTCCCCACTTGAATAATTCTGTAATTACATGAGAATCTCTTAAAAGCTTGTGAGAAATAATCAGTAAAAATCACATTCTGCCCCTCAAAAGAGCACAGCCAGCCCTGAGGGCACTATGCCTGGGTCATGTGTAAACAAATTTAGATAAAGTTATGATGATTTCAAGAGTCTGTACATAAATCTTTTTGCAAAGGTTGTTTCTCAGAGGCATACATGCTAAGCACAGCAGCAGTTTGACAGTGCTTCACAATATTCTTGTTCATAGTCAGTTAGGCTACACCTAGACTAGTCAACTGAAAAGAGGTAGGAATTCTTTCTTTGGCTTCAGAGGAGATACAAATTACTTGACTCTCACCATGGATTATTGGCTGGAAGAGGGAACAATTTAATAACAGAAGTTCAGAATACTGTGCAGATAACACAACGTGGGGAAGGTAGAATGAGGAGAAATAGGACCAAGGTCAGTAGTACAAAATGCATGGTCAGTTATTCCGCATTATGTAATTTGTGGGAACTCTTGAAATGGATATAACACTGGATGAGGACAATGTGGATGAGTGTGTTTCAGAATAATGTACTAAAGCAATAACAGCATGAAAAATGTAAAGGTGAGGCATTTTCAGGAGAGGTGCGAAATGCTGCTACATTGCATAGGTGTATGGCAAGTCTTCATCTGGGAGGACAGACACTGTTTAAGCAATCTATGCTTAGAGACTGTGAGTTGAGACCAGAACAGGGGTAGAGGAAATCTGTTCAGGGGACTAAGACAGATGCCACAAGAGAAGACTTCGAGCATATTTTTCAGATCATCCAAACAAAACAAAAGTAAACAAAATAGCAAAAGTATCTAGAAACATCCACAAAGTAAAAAGGAGAGAAGCTTATTTGAATAACAGTCTGTACTGATTTGAGAATGATTACCTGTAATCTGGTTCTGAATGAACAGAGAAAGAATTTGTAAACATATATAGGCAGGCTGTTTGTAGCCATGAGGGTGGAGGAGCCCTGGAACAGCCCCTCCACAGGTGTTGTGTGGGTGGCAGCTGTGCTGCTCAAGTGGATGTTGCTGCTTTCGTGGGAAGGTCCAAGAACAAAACCAACTCAATGACTTCAGCAGTCTCATGTTTCTGTTTCCTCCAAGTTAAAAATATCCCTTAGCTGAAATGCTACCATGTAGCCATAAAAATCGAGCTGTTAGGATACTTAAATTATACAGTATATTGTCAAATGAAAGCTGCTGCTAGAGTACCTAGCCTCACTCATTCTTTGGGGAAATACCTTGTTGCTGTTGGACTGTACTCTGGCTGTTGCAATATAAGGTCTAGCAACTCAGTGATGGCACAAAACTGAGGAACAATTCCCCCTGCCACTCACTGCCAACAGAAAAAAAACCAGTACATGGAATGCCACTGGGACAAAAAGACTCACATGGGCTCATCACTGCAAGCTCTGAACTACAGAAAAAGCATCAGGTGGCATGGGTAAGCTCATGAGACATTACTCAAAATGCCATTAAACAGAGCAGAAGCCAATTGCTTTTAAGTGATGCAGGCTCTGCTTTGCTCCTCTTTGTTTTGGGGTTTTCTCTAAATGTTCACTGATACACTGACGCTAACCTAAAAGCAGTTTGGTTTTACTCCCATTGACACTGCTATACTTTAATTTTAATCTGTGCTGTTCTAGCTGTGCATTATTTCTCATACCTGCCCTCTTCACAGGGATGGCTGTCTCACATACTGATGAGAGAGAGCTTTTGGGAAACCAAATTTGTTTTCAGTCCTGTGTAAGGCTATTGTGATATCAGGAAAGAGGATGCAGTAATACGGTCCTTAGGACATGAAGAGGGCTAAGATATAAATCTTCAGTTGTTACTGCATACAAATTTATTTGACCTTAATCTGTATCACAGAGTTCAGCTCATGGCACCATTTGTGAAACATCACATTTGGAATCTTTCAGACAGACCTCAAACTCAGTGATGCCAGTGTAAATATGTAGTAAATACATTTATTTCAGTGGATTTGCTTATTCCAGAGTGAGACAGCAATACTTCGGATGGCCTGAGATGTCTATACAGAGACTTATCATCAGGAAGTCTCATTAAACTGCTCCATCTCTTCCTTTGATAGATTTGAAAGGACCTAAATTATGTGCCATTTTCAAAATAACAAGCAGGTTGCAAATCCATCTAGCCAGCACATCTTGAGGTTTTGTGCTTTACCCATCTGATTTCTCCAGCTCCACCTTCCTGCTTTTACCCACAGCCACTATGTCTCCCCTAACCAGTCAATTCTGATTTTGATCTTATTTATGTTGTACTCATAATAGCTCAACTCTTGACTCCATGGTGAGATATGGCCATTCACACATTATGCAGCAGATCTACAGACCTGGTGAAGTCCCAGTGGTCCTGACAGCTGAAGAAAGAAGAGGAATTTTAAGATGTGCTTTCTCAGACAACAAATCTTTTCAATTACCCAGCCACAGCCCCCTTGTGATTCAACAGGGTAACCATTCCTCCTACTCAGTTTGAGAAGAAGGGTCTTCTGCAACACTCAGACTTTTTTTTTTCCTTTTTTTCCCAGTTTTGTAGCATCCCACTTTACCTGTCAAGGGCCAACGTGTCAGTGATATAATGACATTCCTAGAAAACTGTAGGCAAAGAAACTTTCAAAAGTTCTCTTTTGGCTGATACACAATTCAATAACCCTTATTCTACCACAGAAACAGAACAAGATTTCAAGGTTGGGTGCAATTGTAAGGATGAGCCTGTGGATTTGGAAATAGAATTGCACCTCCTTGGCTACGTACTTACTCTGCTGTAGACTTTCAGAGTTCTAAAGAAACTAAAGTTTTTGCTGAACTGGAGAAGTATACTAAGTTAACAGCTGGGATAGGGACAACATATCCAGGCTTGCTTAGAGGATTTAGTTTGCTTGTAGTGAACAAATTTTTTTATTTTAACTTCAGGAACACACCTAACTCTCCCCACCACAGCCACAACAACTGCTGCATACATGAAGCAGAAAGGTGATTTTCAAAGCTTTATGGCATGAGCTGAATTGTTTTCTAACTAATGTCATCATAAATAGATACTTTTTATCTACATCATCCCAGGATACTGACTGCCACTCTGAAAACCATTCATGCTTCCTGCAGTAAACTTACAATCAAACCAAAATGCATAAGACTGGAAAGAGTCTATGGAAAACAAAACAAAACAAACAAACAAAAAACTCAAACAACAAAACAGTGGTCATTCAGGATATTTAAGATCTTTTCTTCTTTCTTTTTATTAAACTCAGCTTTTTTTTTAAAAAAAATTCCTATATTGTACATCTTTTGAGAACTGTTCTAAATAGGACAAGGCAAGATTACTTTAAGACAGACCAGGCTTTGTTTTGTACCCTCAACAAAACTGCTTTTCCAATGAATATTATGGCTGAAGAGAGTCTGTTTTTTTTCCCAAAACCACGTCCCTCCTCAAGCCTTTGCTTCACTGATACACACAGCTGCAACAACTCCCTTCCTTCACCTTTGTGCCTGTGCTCAGGGATAAACCTTGAGGGTTATTGCTCTTCTTATACAGGAGCTTGCTCTGGGCAGCAGCTTCCAACTGCTTCTGTTCTCACTATGTAAAGAGGCATTTAATTGCTATTTACATTTAACCCAAGCAAAAGCTAATTTTCATGCCTAGGACTGATCCCTAAAATTGAGCCATATGTTTAACAGCTGTCATTAGCTGCTTTCAGTGTAGCTATGGGGTAGTTTTGGCAAGATCTGGAGAGGGAGTAACCATACAACAGGGAAAGTAGTGTCCTCAAGTGCCCTTATATTGATTCATACTAGTCCTATATTGATTAATTTATGGGTTATGCGGTTTTAAAAAAGCCCTGCTCTGATGGAAGCTCAGAGCATTGCATTTTTGACAGAAAAAAAAAAGGTGTCTAGGAAAATTTCTCTTCATTTCTGCAAGAATATATTGACCTGGACATCTCAGTGATATGCATTTTGAATAGTAGTTCTGGGCTTTTGAGAGGCTGAACAAGGCTGAGAGCCTGTAAAGCTACAATCTGCAGCAGACTAGGCTTGCAGTACTGGCAACTGCCTGGCTATGCTTCCAGGATGTCTCCAGGTGGGATGGGAAGCTCAGGCAGTAATACTCGTGTGTGCTTCCCAGGCCAAAGACCTGGCAAGGCTGTGGTGGGGCTTTCCAGCCCAGGGAACCAGGCAGTGCCTGTGCAAGGGCAGCGCTGTGGGGAGACTTCCCCTCCTGCACCTCTCCAAACGTGTGTGTGGCCCCAGGAAGCTGGGAGCAGGTGTGGAGGACGCTGGTGATTTTTTAAGCTGATCCATAAGAATGAAAATGCAGTACTTGGGACCTGCTCTGGACTAGGACAGTCAGAAAAATTTCTCAAGAGGGCAAAACTTGCCCTAGTGTTTTCCCTTTTATTCACCACAGGCCTTTGCAGTGTAATGAAATGAAAATCAATGGGGATGGAAAAGGAAACAGCCCCATAACCTCATGAAGGTAAATGGCACCCTGGTATTGGTCCTTGGGCTGTACTACTTTGGTCTGTATTACAGACCAGACAGGTCCCATGCCCTGGGGGTCCACTTGCCTTGAAACATAGCAGTGCTGAGGTCTCATTGCTATCATGAGTGCAAAGGAAAAGCTCTCCTTTGGCATCCATCTGCTCTGCCAGTGCCAGGGGCAGCTGAGCTGGTGGTCCAAAGAAGGAGAGGGCAAAGCAGAGATGAACTGACACTGCTGTGCAGAGAAGTGAGAGGCCTTGGTCAGCAGGGCAGAACACAGGCTCATGCAACAGTTACTGCTTCGTGCCTAGTGATTAGAGTCAACAATGCTCCGGCAGCAGCTTGTCTGCCTGTTTCTAGTGCCCAGCTAGTGCAATCTAAGTGACGTTATCTTTGCTAACATTCATAGAGCTCTTGCAAGCAAGCCCCTCTCCTTTCCCTTGCCCTGGGTTATCCATGAGTATGTCAGCAGCTCCTGCCGCTCATCTGATATGTGGTGACTCGCTGATCTGTGACTCTTAGGGGACTCTGACAAATGGCATTTGTTCTGCTCTGGGAGCCATGTGGCACAGTGGAGGCAAATGGGTGTAGCAAACCAGACCTTAAATACAAGTGTGCATTAATTAATAAATATAGGTATTCATATGTATTTATATATATGCTGTACTTATACAGCGTATCTGTGTTTGTGTATGCTTAGATATAAACACCTACACTCGCTTTAGGTAAGTATATGTACGTATGTGTATGTGTGTGTATAAATGGATATAATATGTACACCTGAAGAGTGCATGACCTAGGTGTTCAAATCAAGAGTATTTGGACTCAGAACACTTACATTGATTTGGATGAGGATTTACATTTATCACCACTTCTTGACTACCCCTTTGCCACAGGAATGAGAGCAGTGTTTGGCTAGAATGACTAGGGATAACTAAGCTGACAGCTCCTCTGAGGAAATCTCAAGCCAAAGAAAGTCAAAAGGGGGTGGAGGGGTGGAGGGGAAGATATATGAGTGATTAAAGTATCTACAAGGAAATCAGTAATTTTGAAACACCAGAGCTGGAAACAGTTAGTGGCTGGCTGGCAATTCAGAAGAATCAATAAAAGACGGATGTGATTTCTAGTAACTCAAAAATAAAATCTGCTGATAAGTTAAGGAGTTGTGGGGGGAAAAAGGAGGTGAATAGGAAACTAAATCTGTTAACAATTATTGTCAGTGCCAACACTGCCTTGGAAGAGTCACGTTGGTTCTCTCACCTCCACCCAGCCAATTATAACAATATGTATTCACCAGGCTCTCATGACAGGAGCACCCACCAATCCCATTAGCACTAAGGAGCTGCTGGCATTTGTTTTTATTCTAATTTATCACTCAACTGTTTCAAATCTCATAAAGCTAAAACTTGGCTTACAAGTTGTCATTTCCAATGCTAATCTTTTGTGCTTACTGCATATGTGCCTGTGTGATATGTGTATTTTCTGAATTGTAAAACTGGCATGGAAATTTCCCAGTTTGTATATGAAACATTCTCTCTGGCCTTTTACTGTAAAGGCTGGTCATGTTAAAACTATTGACATATGTTTACTCCTCAAACAGGAGCCTGCCAGATGATGCAAACTAGCTGGGTCTAGTTCACCACCCCTTTACACAAGTTTAACAAGATAACCCAGAGTGGTAGATCAGATTGTATGTATATGGGATCATCCTATTCCTATGCAAAGTGATGATATCCATGTGATTTCTTTTATTTCCCAACCAGATGATAAACAGCACAGACATATTATAAACTGCATTTATTTTTCACCTTTTGACCTCCTCACTTGTTTTCTACTCACTAATCCATTTCTGCTGGGACACTCCTGGCATTAGAAACCTCAGAGTAGCACTCAAAGAGTCAATGTTTGAAAAAAAAGCTCTGTCACAGATGGTTTTCTTCTTCCCATTGTAAACAGAGAGTTTCCCTTTATATCCTTCTTCCTGAAATTACGCTATTCCAGAACAGAGACCAGTAACAGGTACAGGATATTGTAGCTGGGAGGCTGGATCATCAGTCAGAGCCATGTCCAATGCCCTTTGAGGTCCTCCATTTGGAGGTACAGTTATTCTGGTATAAATAGTAATTATCTTAAGTAGTGCTTTCTATAAATTGGTGTAAAAACAAGACATATGGTGGCTTGCTCTGGTATAATATTATGTTACAAAAATCACTCATCTTTAATGCCTCAGAAGATGCTCTGCATGGGCAAAAAGTCCCTCCTCATGAACTAACTGAAAGATTGAAGTGTGAACAGTGAGCTCCCAGCTTCTATATTCCAGTGCCATACCCTGAACAATTTTCATCAACTTAAGGCTGTTTATCTCTTGATCCTGATATGACAAGGAAATTATTGCAGTTACACAAACTTGCAGCAAATAGCTGTATGCTCTGATAGAAAGATGAGGAATAATAGCAGTACTCTGGGTGCCAGTGGCATTGTAAGTGGTGGGTATGGATTAGGTCCTGACTCTAGTTGGAGCAGCTCTGAGAGAAGGCAATGTGTGCACCGCCCATATGCAGGTGGAGCAACTGCATCCTTGGTATACAAGTGCTCAGGAAACTTTTCATCATCTGTCCTACACTACATGCAGCAAACCTAGTCTCTCTTTCACACCCTCGGAGAGCCCAGACTCTTTATGACAGCTGTTGTAAGCAGAACTTTGGATTTCTTTTACGCTGAGATTGACTTCACATTACACATTGTGAGCTTGCACCCACTGTGGCCACTCTGTCCATCTCATGCCCAGTTGAATGTAATTTCTTAAATACGCTGATAAAACCAATTGTTTTATTCTCATACAACCAAATCTTTTATTTCGGGGAATCAATCTATTCTCATCTGCACAGCAAAAACCTGCACAGGCTTTGGAAGGGCTATAGAAAGAATACAAGCCAATCACTGTTTCAGTAGCCCAACAGATAAGCAAAACTCAAATAAATCACACAGATAATTTCCCTGCCTCCTTTTCCTTCATGCTTCTAAGCAGGCTATGGAGTTAGATTCAAGAGCTCATCCTGGTATGTGATTTCTTCTATGAACTGCAGTCTGCTGTTTTCTGCCTCCTTCAGCTGTTTCCGCAATAAAACCAAACCTCTCACCTGAATTGCTTCAGCCTCATCAGTCATTGTCATGACTTCTTTGTTCTGTGTTCTGTTCTTGGCTCTGATGACATTTTCCTACAGATATCCTGGAGAACGGTGGATGCACCTTGCATATAGCCAGCTCATTTTCCCATGTTGCTTCTGTCTGAATCATGGCATCTTATTCTCAGGGTTTCTGGTCTGGAGAATGTATCCCACAGGCAGTCCTAGCAGTGCAAGGCTGAGTCTACCTAACCCTTGTCATACAAGGCAGCAGCATTTTTGTAGGAAGAGCTCTTATTCAAAAGAATTTATGCATGCAGGCTCCCAGCCAGAACAGCACTAATTCTCATTGCATTTAGGGGACATTTGCATGAGGCTGAAAAATTACAGTGTTTTTCTATGTACCTATAAACTGGAACACATTGAGGGGAGGAAATACGTGTATTGACCTATAAGGGCTTTGTTTAGCTCTGATTTACTAAAGGTCACTCAGCATGAAACAATTTTAAAAAATAGCCCATGTCTGAGAAGTGTATTTGGATTCTTGGAGGGACATTAACCTAGCTAGATAGACATAATTTCTTTGGATTTCAGGAATGTATTTAGTGCTGTGCCACACATCAGTATAATCTCAGTAAGTCAGAAAGCATTAAAAGGATAGTGAGACAGGAACTGTCAAAGGGAACAGTTCAGCAGAAGGTCAGGGCACGCAGAACCTGCAGAATACAAGAAAAAGTGTGAGATATTCACATGTTTTGGTATGGGTTTGTTTTTATGTTTTAAACTATGCGAACGTTCAAAACCCACCTATTGCTCAAGATTTGGAAAATGAGTTTTAAAAACTTGGCCAAAGCGAGGATTTCTTATATGTTTGCATAGAGGATAGAGATGTTAGGTGTTGCTTGGCTCCTCAGGCCACTGACTTGTGTTGCTGGAGCTTGTCAGTGTCAGGGGGATGGCAGACCCTGCTGGCTTCACCTCCATGCTTCTCCAGCCAGCACTGGGACAGGCAGTATACCAGCTGAGTGGTTTCTCTCTCCCACGCTTCAGAGGAGAAGTATCAGATTGTCAGGCACAGTCCGGTCAGTGCTGTGCTCCTGGGATAGTGCAGCCACACACTGGCCTTATTTGGGCTGGATTGCAGGGTTATGAGCCAGTCCTTGGACTTTTTTTGCCTTTTAACAAGTTCATTTTGGTGAGACACTTCTTTTCCCCTGTAAGGAAAAACCCCACAAATATTTTTAGAACTGGTTAAATTATTTGTTATAAACAGATTGTCCAATGAATTTTGGCCTTTTTCTGAACATGAGTCATTCACAACCTTATTTCAGTGGATGTAGTTGTTATTCATAAATGCTTAAGGAATAGTTTATGCAATGGAACTTCAGCCTCTGGGTTTTTCCAGAACTTCTTGGGGTTTTTTATTGGTGTCTGCTTTTCCTGGTCCAAGGCTATTTATCTTCACTGTATCTTCACTGTAAATAGTGATAAAGGATTTTAAACAGGTGAATGGCAGCTAAAATTATTTGAAGGAATAGAAAAATGAACCACTGCTTGTGGTAAAAGCATGTTGACATTTGGCTTCAGATATTTTTGTAGATATGTCTGTGGTCACTGAAACCATTGCAAACATGGAGCAGTATTGTTCAACAAGTCATATCAGGAAAAGAAAATTGATACATCTGGGCACAAAATGATTGGGTTGTATACCCATCAACCTGGGTATCTGAACACCCTAAGTTTCTTCAGGAAAAGCAAGATGAACCCCTGCATAATACATGGACTCACTCCAAGTATCCTTGTTTGGCTTAAAGATTTCTAGATTACTAGAGTTTTCTTCCTTCCTTCTTCCTTCTACCCAGTCTAAGCAGGTTGATTCTTGCTTCTGGCACAAGTTAATAAACTGGATCAGCAGTTAGGATTAGGGTACGATTTAGGATCTGAACGTCTGACCAAGGTAACTGCAAGGTAACCAAAATAGCAAGACTCAAGGATAGGATGAAGATAGGGCAACCCCCTCCCCCCCC
>VXBX01009096.1:19327-59171 GCA_013400415.1 Scytalopus superciliaris
ATACACATAATTGTATCAATATATAATCAATGTATTATTATTATTATTATGTAATATTTGATATTTAATATATTTAATATATCTGCATGAATAGACACTTTGGAATGTACCATACCTGCATTAATGTGACATTTTGGGTTCAGTTGTCCCCTTGACTATGGAAATGTGAATGCCTGTGCAATCAGTGGGTGTGTAATAAGAGCCTGCCAAACGTGACCCCTGCCTGCATCCTGCTCTCCTGCAGCCCTTGGAATCCGTGGGGATCACAGAGCCACAGGGCTGGAAAACACCTCCAGGATCATCCACTCCAGCCTTTGGAGAGTGCCCTGGGGAGTGGAGCTCATGGAACCCCCCCCACAGCCCCCTGAGCTGAACCAGGGGGGGCACGGGGTGTCTGCCCCATCCCAGTGCCCATCCCAGTGCCCTGAGCTGAACCAGGCAGGGCAGGGGGTGCCTGTCCCATCCCAGTGCCCATCCCAGTGCCCATCCCGGGGGGGAGGAGTTCCCAAAGTGCCCCCTGGAAGCTGTGCTGGGGGGGACTCACCCCGGGGCCGGGAGGATGTGGGTGGGAAGGTGGAGGTTGGGGCTGGTTTGAGCCACTCACACAAACCAAGGCACTGAAAGGCTTTCCCAACTTGGCCAAAGTTACATAAGGAGCTCCCCGATCCCTCAAAGAGCTTTGTGGCCTGAGCAGCTTACCGAGACTTATTTTCCATCTGGAGTCTTTTTCCCTCTCTGTTTAACGAGCTATTTGCTCTGGGGCTCCGTTTGCCTTGGTTCACACCCAGCCACGAAGCTCTGACAGCAGCACAAAGGCCTGTTAGTCCCAATTGCTCATCCAAACCACCGGGATTGGTCCCTGCCCTGCAGCTCCCCCTGCCCTGCAGCTCCCCCTGCCCTGCAGCTCCCCCAGCCCTGCAGCTCCCCCTGCCCTGCAGCTCCTCCTGCCCGGGCTCCACGGGGCTCTCCGGGTGGGCTTTGGGCTCCCAAATATCAGTGCCTGCTCCTGCTCAAAGCCCAGACCAGTTCTGAGTGCACTGCTGAGTTCCTGGGAAAGTTGTGCCACTTGCAGGCACTGAGAACTTGAAATCTAAGACAGGGCTTAACAAAATCAGCTCCTGGGCCCACAACCCAAGCAGGATGTGGAGCTGCTGGAGAGAGTCCAGAGGAGGCCACAGGGATGCTCCAGCTCTGCTCTGGAGCCAGGCTGGGAGAGCTGGGAATGCTCCCCTGGAGAAGGGAAGGCTCCAGGGACACCTGAGAGCCCCTCCCAGGGCCTAAAGGGGCTCCAGGAGAGCTGGGGAGGGACTGGGGACAGGGCAGGGAGGGACAGGACACAGGGAATGGCTTCCCACTGCCAGAGGGCAGGGATGGGGGGGATACTGGGAAGGAATTGGTGGCTGGGAGGGTGGGCAGGTCCTGGCACAGATTGGGCAGAGAAGCTGTGGCTGCCCCTGGATCAATCCCTGGGAGTGTCCAAGGGCAGGTTGGATGGGGCTTGGAGCAGCCTGGGCTGGTGGGAGGTGTCCCTGCCCATGGCAGGGGGTGGGATGGGATGGGCTTTGGGGTCCCTTCCAAGCCAAACCATCCTGGGATTCCACAATTCCATGCAAAGGCTGTGAAATGACTCACAAGTTCACATTCTGAGTGTTCTGAGTTCTCATTTGCATAGAGCAAAACACAGCTCTGGGTTATTGACTCCATTTTTTTCTCCTTCTCGCAGCTCCTGCGCTAAATGGAAAGAATAAACTCCGAGAGCCTCCCCGGAGCCGGCAGGGCCCGCAGCGCTCAGGAAGCTGCTTGGCTAATGTGGTGCTGCTTTGCTGACTGATGGCCTTAATACCAACTGCCCTGCCCTGCAGCACTTGGGAACTATTGCATGGCAGTGGCTCAGGGCACAGTCCCCGGGCTGGCAGCCGGGCCCCCCTGCCAGCTGCCCCTGCAGCCTCTCAGCACGGGCATTTCTGTGCCCCAAGTGTGTGACGGGGCAGGAACAGCCCCAGAGACCCTGGCAAGCAATCCGGGACCCTGAGAGGAGCGGGGGTGGGGGGGTCCTTATCAACCCTGCAGTTCTCAGCTCGGAAGGTTTCAATCCTTTGTGGGTGCAGGGTGGGATTTCAGACCCAGAGTCTCAGCGAAGTTTCTGTCACAGCACTGGGGGTACAAAAGTGCCCGTGGGTGGCTTTAGGGGGGTGGATTTGAACGTGCAGGAGCAGGGAGAGAAAGGTCTGGAGCTGCAGCCACAGCATGGGCAAACATCCCAGAGCTCCCAGGAATTGTCTGGGAACATCCCACTCTTCACTTCTGCGAGTCTTCCTCCTCCTGGAGGTTGTATTTTACTGTTTATTTTTGATTATTTTGTATATTTTACATATTATCATGTTCCTGGTAATATGAATTGATATTGAGTGGCCTTCAGGTCCCTGTATAGGGATCAACTCCCTGTATAGGCTTGGATCAACTCCCTGTACAGACCTGGATCAACTCCCTGTACCAACCTGGCTCTCCATGCCTTGGGGACAGGCAGCTGGGACTCTCAAGTCATTCCCCCCCTTCTTGGGAATGGCCTCACAGAGAAATAAACCTGGCTAAGTAAGTAGTAAAGACAGAAAATAACCTGGGGGAAATATGAAGGTGTAAGATTAGCAATGGGACAAAGGGGAATGGCTTCCCACTGCCAGGGAAGGGTTACATGGGATGCTGGGCAGGAAATCCTGGCTGGGAGGGTGGGGAGTTGGAGTAAATGGGGGTTTGGAGGGGTGTGTTGGGGAGGTGCTGCTGCAGAACAGGGAGAGAAAAGGGTTAATCACTGCTGGGAGCAGCTTACTGAACATGTGGGAGCAAAGCCTGCTCTGCAGAATGGAGAGTGTTAGAAGAGAAGGAAGGAAAGGCCCAGCAGTGAGTCCCTTTGCAGTTGGTACTCTCTGGTCTGTCCTGAGCCATTAACTCTGTGCCAGCTCCAACACTCTGCTCTGCTTTTCTAGACACCACTGTGAGAATCCGACAGCACTACAGTACGAGGGCTGTGCCATCAGTTCCTTGGATAAGGTTTCCCAGTTCCCTGACTGGTGACCTGAGCCCTGGAGCCCAGGCAGCCCCTGGCTCCTGCTGGAGGTGGGATTGCTGTGGGGACAGTTTGGGATCTCTGGGATTAGCCTCGGTTGTGCTGGGGATTCTGCTCTGGGTCCTGCAGCTCCTCAGCAGGGAACTCAATCCCACTCCAAACTCCCCAGGAGCTCACTGACCCCTCTCCAAATGGGATTTAACATCTGGGCACTGGGAAGGCACCAACCAGCTGCTTCCAGAGTGGGGGTGGGACTAGGGCTGGACTTGATGATCTTGGAGGTCTCTTCTGACCCAGCTGATTCTATTCTATTCTATTCTATTCTATTCTATTCTATTCTATTCTATTCTATTCTAGTCTAGTCTAGTCTAGTCTAGTCTAGTCTAGTCTATTCTAGTGTAGTCTATTCTATTCTAGTGTAGTCTATTCTATTCCATTCCATTTCTATTCTATTCTATTCTATTCTATTCTATTCTATTCTATTCTATTCTATTCTATTCTATTCTATTCTATTCTATTCTAGTGTAGTCTATTCTATTCCNCATTCCATTTCTATTCTATTCTATTCTATTCTAGTCTAGTCTAGTCTAGTCTAGTCTAGTCTAGTCTAGTCTAGTCTAGTCTAGTCTAGTCTAGTCTAGTCTAGTCTAGTCTAGTCTAGTCTAGTCTAGTCTAGTCTAGTCTAGTCTAGTCTAGTCTAGTCTAGTCTAGTCTAGTCTAGTCTAGTCTAGTCTAGTCTAGTCTAGTCTAGTCTAGTCTAGTCTAGTCTAGTCTAGTCTAGTCTAGTCTAGTCTAGTCTAGTCTAGTCTAGTCTAGTCTAGTCTAGTCTAGTCTAGTCTATTCTAGTGTAGTCTATTCTATTCCATTCCATTTCTATTCTATTCTATTCTATTCCATCCCATCCCATCCCATCCTGTTCTATTCTGTTCCATCCCACCCCGGCCCCCCCAGCCCAGCCCAGCGTGCAGGGGGGTGGCTCAGGGCCCCCAGCAGGGACCCGAGTGCTGCGGAGGGAACAGACACAGAGGCTGCTCTCCTTAATGAGGCCACTAAAGCAATCAGAGTGCAATTATGCAGTACCCCCCTTGTCACTGTGAGATAATGGCCTGGGCCACAGCTCCTTTTGGGGCACACCTGCCCCTGTGAGCCCGTCCTTCCATCCCTCGGGCTCCTCCTGCATCCCCCTGGCCGTGGGCACTGCGGGGCTGCAGCACAGCCCCAAAGTGCCAGCCCTGCCAGGGCTCTGGGGCTCCTGTCGCTCTGCCAGGCTGGGAACATGCCTGGAAATGCCTCTTTTCCTCTGCCAGGGCATTCAACAAGGCCGGGACAAGTGAGCCCATGCCAAGGCCAGGCTGAATTCCCAGGGCTGGGCGTGGAGCACCTGTCCCTGCTGCACGTGGAATCCAGAACTGGGCCTGGAATCAGCTTGGTTACTTTTCTCCATAGCAGAATTTTATAAAATGTTCTAAATTAGTGTCTCTGTGGGATCTTGAAAAAGAAAAACATCCTAAATGCTGTGATGACATTTTGACTTCTGATAAGAGACATTGATAAGGTCAGAAAACCCCACCTCGTGGGTGCTTTGTTTCTCTTTTTGGTAAATATTATTTGCTTCCCTGGTTCCCATCAGGGATTTCGGGAATTAGTCTGATAGTGGTTGTTAAAAAAAGAGAAAATCTACCTGTGCAGTTTGTGTGTATTCATATTCATTTTAATGCCATCCCCTGGCTTTAGGCAGTTGTGTCCTGTTGTGTGTTATTTTGGGAACTTCTAGGCTGTGTCAGACTCATTTAGGGGAAGGAATTTCTGCTTTAGGTTCAAATGTTCACCTGGGTTTAAAATGACCCCATGGGAGGTGCTAACCTAGATTTTACATCTAGAATTTAAGCTTTCCCTTCAATGATACCAGCAATACCCCAGCAGGGTCAAGTCCTGCCTCAGTGGAGCTTTAGGGTTGCTGCAGTGGGATATTGAGAATAACCATGAGCATCAGCAGGAGCTTTGCTGTCCCGTGGGGGAAACACCCCCCTGCAGTCTTGCACTGGCTCCAGCCCTACTCTGAGCAGGGGTTCATCCTGAGAGCTGCTCCGGGCCAGGTCCATCTCCTCGGGGTGACTGGCACAAAGCAAACACTGGTGACATTCTGTTTTCCCAGCCTGGACAGGGTTTATTTACCCCGAAGGCAGATCAATTGAGAAAGCAGGTGCAGCTTGGCTGTTCGTACCCTTTAATCAGCACCTTAATGAACAGGCTGTTTGCTGCTGATTGATCACCTGCACAGACACCCCTGGGCACGTGTCCACTTTGAAGGTACAGGTATTTGGGGTGGTTCGCACCTTGGGGTGAAAAATGGCATAAAATGATGGGGATTTGTGTTTTGGGAGTGGTTGGGCTGGGAAGGTGCAAAAGCAGGAGCAGGTGTTCTCCGTGTCTGAAGTAGCAAAGTGGGATAACCTGAGAGAAAGGGGATTTTTCAGGTGTCATGTCTCAAGCTTTAGGGATAGAACAGAAGGATTGTTTACAGAGAATCCCAGAATTATTTGGGTGGGAATGAACCTCAAAGTTCATCTCAGCCACCCCCAGCCATGGGCAGGGAGACTTTCCACTATCCCAGGTTGCTCCAAGCCCGTCCAGCCTGCCCTTGGACGCTCCCAGGGATGGGAAATTTTGAATGTCAGCCCTCCAGGTGCAGCTTTTCCGGGAGGAGGGTGGGGATCATCATCTACACCTGGAGTAGCTGCTCTGCCTACAGATTAGGGGGGGGCAGGGTTAGAGCTGGGGCAGGTGAATTGGGGTGGTGTTTCTGGAGCTGGTGGCTGAAATCAGCAAAGGTAAGGGTTTGGTTCTGCCTTTTGGGGGGCTTGGGAATGATGTTTGGTGGGAAGTTACCAGGACAGAACATGCACTGGGTTGGAAGTGAGAGGCTGGGAAAGCAGGCTGGAGAGAAGCCGTTTGGGGGGGGTTGGGAGGAGGGAAGTGAGTGTTGGTGCTTTAGCTTTGGGAGAGGCTCAGCTTATTCTGTTCATAGACAGCCCTGCCCAAGCAGTGCTGCCCTGGGCAGCTCCCCCCCCTCCCTCTGCCCCCTGGGCTCTAAGCAGGAAGCTGGGAGAGCAGTTTGATTGCCCAGCAGGGGGAGAGTCGTGGTTTGGGTACATTTCTATGTATGTGGTTAGGAGTGTAGTTACATATTTCGGGCTTGCCTGCTGCTGCCCTCTTGACTGGCTCAGGAAGAACTGGGTGAGCTTTTCTGCCTCTGGGGTTTCTTTTGGCTTTGGTGCTGTTGTGGTTCTGCTGTACAAAATAAGATCACGTTGGTGACATGAAAGCTGCTAAAAGTACCCAAATTAAGCTCAATTTCCCCCCAACCAGAGGTTTGTTACCTCTCTGCAGCCTCCCTGTGGGCAGTGGGGTTTGTTCTCTTTCCCTTTCACAAGCAGAACCTGCAGATCTTCCTGCCAATGACAGGTTTTTAAAGACAAACCCTCTGCTGTCCAGCTTGTTGTGGTTCATTTTGTTGTGCAGTATCTGCCCCCTGGTAACAAAGGCTGACAATGCTCTGCCACAGTGGTGGGTTAAGTTTTATTTCTCTGCTTCGTGCTGGGGAGTTTTTTGTGGCTTCATTTCTTTGTGGGAGGAGTTTTGATGGTGATGAAGGTGGAAAAGGCTGTGCCCTCCTGGAGAGGCTTCACGGCTGCCCCTCAGAAAGCTCATGTGCTGCTCATAACCTGATTTAACTCATCCCATTAGTGGATGGTGGCTCTTCATCCGAGCTGGGGCTGTGGCTCATGGCCCAGCCCTGGCTCTGCTGAGCTGATTTGTGTCTGTTCTGATGGCTGATGTTGCTGTGGCTCCCTTGGAGTGAGTTATAAAACTGAGTCACCCAGGGAATCAGATTTAAGGGAGCCTTTGTGTGATGAGGGCAATATTTCACCAGGAAACATTTTGAAGAACCAGATGTGTTTGTGTCAGTCTGGGGTAGGAGTGGCAGTGTGGGAATCCTCTTTTGGGCAGGGAATGGGTGGCTCCCCTTGGCTCAGTAACGTGGCCCTGGGGAAGCAGGAGCTGCTGGAACAGGGCACCAAGTGTGACCCTGCTGGGGAGGGGCTCCCTGTGCCCCCTCCATCAGTGGCTGCTCTCAAATACCCTGTCAGAGCCTCTGCCCTTCCAACAGTCTCTTTTGTTTCTAGAACAGCTGCATTTGGAGCCAACTGAGGGATGGCTGAAAGTGTGGGATTTGAGGATATCCCCTCCAGTGGAGGGAAATGCTGAGCAGCCCCAGTGTGGGTGTGGTGGGCAGGGGGGCCCTGGGAGCCGCTGCTGGCGGGCAGGGGGGCCCTGGGAGCCGCTGCTGGTGGGCAGGGGGGCCCTGGGAGCCGCTGCTGGTGGGCAGGGGGGCACTGGGAGCTGCTGCTGGGCACTGCCAGGATTTAAACACCTCCTTGGCCCCCCGTGCAGAGCCCAGCCCAGCTGTGGACGCTGAGCCTGAGGGCTGAGCTTTGCCCAGCCCAGCTGGGACTGGGGGGTGGGAACATGTGCAGAGCAGGGCCGGCCTTTGGAGCCCTCTCAGGGAGAACCCCGAGGGTCCTGCCAGGGCTGCCTGAGATGTCCAGGAGCACAAAGGCAGCCAGGCCCTTGTGCAGCCACCACTGCCCAGCAGAGAAACCCTCTGGCTGCTCCAGGGATTCCCCACCCAGCTGGGGCTCCTGGGCAGGAGCACTTGGGCTGGTTGAAGGGGTCACCCAATTAGTGATCATTAATTGTCCTTCCACTGAAGGCGCCCTTTTACAATGTGCTCCTTGGTTTCCATGGGGGATTTTTCTACTCATTTGCAGTAATTTAAAGATTGATGCCTTGTAATTAAGTGTAGCTTATAATGAGGCAAGATTTAAAATGCATATTAAACCCTTCAGTCATTAGAGATGGATCTCTCCATGCAGAGTTTCTTTTTCTGCTCTTAGTCAATGAAGTATCACTTTGTCTTTCTCTTGCTGACTTTCCTCACAAACTGTTACAGGCTCAGCCCGTTCCAGAGGCATAAAATGAGATTTGATGTTCCAAAAGATAAAACCAGAGGTGAATTCCTCACACATTTCTCCAGAATGGGGTGTCCTTATGCAAGAGTTCACTGGGGACCATAAAATTATTCTTAGGAAAATCATAAAGTCATCATGGAAAATAGACAACTTATATCAGAATGTGCTGCCAATTTGCATTTAGAGGAATGTGATTTAGAGAATGGCAAGACCCAAATTCTGCAGGATTTATCGGGTGTGGGGTGAGCTGGAGGGCTTAGGTGCATTTCTGGCTGGCAGAAATGGCTCTTCCTATTCCCTGAGGAGGCTTAAAATGCTCATGTCTTGTCCTCTGGTGGACTGACACGTGTCAGATTCCTGGCCCAGAACAGCAAGTGGAATCCCAGGCTGCTTTGGGTGAGAAGGGACCTCAAAGTCCATCTCACTGGCTGTGGGCAGGGACACCTCCAACCTGCCCTGAGACACTCCCAGGGATCCAGGGGCAGCCACAGCTTCTCTGCCCAACCTGTGCCAGGGCCTGCCCACCCTCCCAGCCAGGAAACCCTTCCCAATATCCCATCTCTCCCTGCCCTCTGGCACTGGGAGAGCCATTCATTTGGCATTCGGTTAAATGGCTTCAAAGCAGAGGCAGCCCATCTGTGCTCTGCCAAAACACCCTGCTGAGGCCGAGCCTTCCCCCCTCTGCATCCCAGCTGTGGGCTGGGATGGGCTGGGATGGAGAGGGATGTCCTGGGGGCAGCAGCTCTGCTGGGAGCAGTGGGAATGGCTTTGTGCCATCCCAGAGCCCCCCCCAGCCTCTCCTCTCAGCCACATGAGGGGTGATGAGCAGCAGCACCTTGTCTAGTAGTGATGAATAAAATATGTGTCTGAATATGTGAGACAACATTTGCTTGGAGGGGGGAAAGATCATTAGTTTGCCTTGTGAAGATGGATGAGCAGCTTGGAGGAGCTGAGCCCGAGTCCTGGGGGAGCTGCTGCAATCAGTCTGGGGAGCTTGTGGGGGAAGTGACAGGATTGCTGGCCTTGGCTTGGTAGGAGGCCAGAGAAAGGAGAAAACGGGGCTTCAGGCATGACATTCCTGGCTGGGGCTGGAGGGGCAGGGGAGCTGGGGCAGCTCTGCTGTGTGAGACGCAGGGCAGGTCCTGCAGCTCCAGCCCTGCTGCCCCAGAGGAGGGCACAGCCACCCTCGGGCTCTGAGGATCCCCCCAGGCTGCTCACACCTTTTAGGGACACTTGGGGAAGAGCAGGTTCCTGTGGGAGCTCCTTCTTGCCTTGGGTCACAACACTCCTCTTTCCCTGCTGTTTTCCTGAAGGCCTAAAGCAAAATAGCCCTGGTTTAGAGTGAAATGAAGCGAGGATTGTCACAGGGCTGGCTGTGCCCGCAGGGCTGGCTGTGCCCATGGGGCAGCTGCCCCTTGTGCCACATCAGTGCTCCTGCTCTTCCCCTTCCAGAGACTTCCAGCCCTGCAGAATAGCACACAAACCTCCCATACCTGCACCAAACAAATGGCTTTTCCCCCACCCAGAGACAGAGAACTGCAGGAAATGGAGCATAAAATATCCCTCAGCAGGTGGCAATGGTGAAATGATAAAGACACAGAAAATAACTGCAGAGCTGCTGCTTGGTTTCCTTTTTCTCTCCTTTCCCAGAAGGGGAAAATGATTCACAGAGTAGCTGGAGATGGATGTGTGGAGCCCTGGTGGTGTCTGTGCCGTGGTTGAGGGGCGCTGGTGCTCCATCCACCCAATTCAGAGCTCTTGGCTCAGTGTTTAATGAGCCCACCTAAGTCAGCCCAGGCTCCCAGACAAGCCTCTCTCAGGGCATTCCCAGGAGTTTGGGTCTGCAGGGGGAGCAGAGAAGCTGGAATGCTGGGGATGGGAGGTGTGTGTCCAGGGAATTCATGCTCTCTGCCCAGAAAACAGGGTGGGAGAGAAGCTGTGGGTGCTCTCAGATGTTCATAATGAAAGCAGCCATTCCTTCAGTGGTCTGTCTCCTTTTCCCAACTTCCCTGCTGTCTGTGCTGCTCTGGGAGGTGTTATCCCAGGGATGGGCTCTGGGGCCCTTTGAGGAGCCCTGGGAAGCACAGCATGGCCATCTGGATGGAGGGAAAATGCTGGGAATGGAGTTGATCCTGCACAAATGAGTGCCTGGGCTGTGCCCTCTGGCTGAGCCTGAATCTCGGGGGCCAACAGTTGTAACCAGAACCTGCTCAGCTCTCCCTGCTGCACTCCAGGGAGTGTTTGTGCAACACTCAGACACGTGGTGGCATTTTGGGGTCCTGTGTGGGCTCAGGAGTTGGATTTGATCCTTGTGGGACCCTTCCAGGCTTTTCCATCTGGGGAGCTTTGTGGATGGCTTTTTCTGGCTTCCCCCAAAGTCCTGGGCACAAATGTGGGAGAAATTGTTGCTCTCTTGGCACAAAACTTGGGTTAGTACAGAAGTTGGGAATTAATTGGTCTTAATGGAGCTCTCCTGAGTCTCTCTGGCACTTTGCACCTGGAAAGGCCCAGGGATAAATGGGCCATGGAAACAAATGACCTGAGTGCAGTTAAAAGCTGGAGGGCTGTGAGTTCTGCAGCTCCCCGTGTGTGGCCCTGCTCCAGCATCTCCTCAGGAATCCTTCTGGCCCTTTGGTGAACAATAAAACAAGATTTGAATCCAAGGAACAAGTAAACATGGCAAAGGACAGCCTGTTTTGGTGTCAGGGCAGAGCTGGCCTTGGGAATTGTGCCTGAAATGGGGTTTTATTGGAGTTTTTCGCTGATACAAGAATGTGATGCAGGAGAGTCTCTGCTGGGAAGTCCCTGCTGGGGGAAGGTGGGGCTGGCTGTGGAATATCTGGGATATCTTGGGGGTTTGCATGGAGCAGAGAAACCACCCTGGAAAGCTCCAGAACCAGGGTAAATGTGCTCTGCCCCCACAGGTTTGTGCATTGTGGCAACTAAAGCTGATGTATTGTGTGCTCCAGGCTGTGGGAGAAGCCTTTCCTCACTCACTGTCTGTATGTGCTTTTATTTTGATCTCTTCTCTTCAATCACCTCCAATGACAGGAAGTTTTCCAAGTTAATTGAATTCTTCAGCAATTTTTTTTTAAACTATTTTACCCATGGAAAAAAAACCTCCTTAATCTCCCCCATTCCCCTGAAGAGGCAAAGCTTTGAAATGCATTTGAGTCTGAGGTGGAATTTGTTTTATGACAAAACAGAAGATGAAAAATAAATGCCAGGAATAAGTCATGTGTTTTCCATTCGGAGTCTGGGGGTGGAGAGCCGAGCAGTGGGATATTTGGGAAGAGCCCTGTGGTACCTGGGGGGGGGGTGAGGGATGAAACATCCCAGTGCCACAGGGATTGGTGCTGGGTCAGGGGAGAGGCAGAGGGGTGAGGGTGGAGCTCCCTGCCCTGAGGGAGCAGCTGGATGCTCCTGTACCCACCTGGGAGGGCTTTTTGTAGGGATGGGGATGGGAAAAGCCCTGTTGGACCCCCAGGTACCTTCTTTCCCCCATGCATGTCCTGGGTGGGTGACGTTCCCTTGGCAAAGGCTGCCCTGGGTGGCCACTGCTGTCACCAAAAGTGAGGTGGAATTTTTGGGAGGCTTTGGGCTCTTGGCTCACCAATCTGGTGTCTGAAGTGGAACAAGCAAACCCTGATCCTCAGGAAATTCCCCTGGAAAACAGGAGTGTCACCTCTTTCCAGTTTGCAGCCTTTTAATGTCCTCAAGGAAACAATTTCCCTTCTGTGTGGCAAAGCTTTGGTGTGGGTTTTAGTTGGTGTAACTGGCCTTGCTCAGCTCAGGGCTGAGGACAATCTGCTCCCCACGGGGTGGGGGGGATGAGCAGCTCCGTCCTGGGGCCCCCAAACCTGCTCTGGGAGAAACCTGTGCAGGTCACTGACATACAGGGGGGGGTCATGGAGCTGTCAGAGCCCCACAAAGTGCTCTGGGTAAAGTGAAATCCCACTCAAAGGAAAGCAAAAGGGGGAAGGTCTGGACAGTAATGAAATATTGGAGTATGGGCAGGGCAGCCCCAGCTGGTTGTTCCAGGCTGGCCAGAGCTGTGACAAGGGCCCTGGGAAAGCTGAAGGGGTGGCCACTCTGAGCTCAGGCAGTGCCAGGCACAGCCCCCCCTCAGAGCTGGGCAAATGCCCCCCAGCCCACCCTGCAGGAGGGTCCAACACTGGCAGTGCAAGGGCTGGGGGGCTCCTTAAGGATCTAACTGGGCTCACACACAGTTTGATTCTACCTCATCATTTTATCACCAATTTAAATAAGGTACAGGAGTTTGATGTGATCCAACATTTCTTCAAACTTTCAGTGCTTTGCTACCCACCCCCCCTCCCCCCAGTTGTGGTGAGTTCTGCTGTCACCAAAGCCCTGACTGATTCAGAACTGGCTCTAAGAAATGATCCCCAACAGCCCAGCCCCGGGTCCAACAATTCCCAGCAGGAAGAGTTAATTGAAGAGCCTTCTGGCTGAGACAACATTTGATTTCCCTCCTTTAAAACCCATCAGCAGCTGCAGGTGTTTGGGCTGCTTTCTGGGAACAAGTAATGGGGAAAGTGCTTCCCTTGCAGCCAGACACATTATCCCTGATGGAAACCAAGCTGGGAATGGGGGAGACTTGGGCAGGAAGCAAGGAAGGGGTGGGAATGGGAGTCTGGTGGCCTGGGGGCTGCTCCAATGGACTGAGTGTTGCTGGCCAAGGGAAACAACAACCCCAAAGGGAGGGAGTGGGGAAAGAAATCCATCTGGGGAGGGATGAAGGCAAAGTGCAAATTCACTGCACTGGAAACAACAGGGATTTTACTCATCTCCGCAAAGTTCATTAGTCCTGCTGTTCTTCATTTATCCTTTATTGGCAGGCTGGGAGAGAGCTGGGAATGTTCCCCTGGAGAAGGGAAGGCTCCAGGGACACCTGAGAGCCCCTCCCAGGGCCTAAAGGGGCTCCAGGAGAGCTGGGGAGGGACTGGGGACAGGGCAGGGAGGGACAGGACACAGGGAATGGCTTCCCACTGCCAGAGGGCAGGGATGGGGGGATATTGGGAAGGAATTGGTGGCTGGGAGGGTGGGCAGGCCCTGGCCCAGGTTGGGCAGAGAAGCTGTGGCTGCCCCTGGATCCCTGGCAGTGCAGTTCCTGTTCTCCAGTGCCCATGGGCTGGTTTAGCTGCTCCTGGTCTACTCTGTCCATATTTATTTATGTCCTTATTATTTATCCTTATGATGTGCTCATTATTCTTTGTCCTTACTATATACTTGTTTCCTTATATCTGACCTGATAGGAATCAGACCTTTTCCCAAGTGCTTCCATATCCTAATCTTTTCCAAACCTCCTTACATGGGTTGTCCTGTAGCTGCAGGTGGGATGGATCTTCTTTAAGTTGTTAAAAAGCAACTTCAAACTGGTTAAACCTCAAACCCTAACTCAAAAAATCTCCTTAGCTTTGGCCTATCTGACCCCAGAAAGGTTTCCTTCCATCCCTATTCATCCTATGATTCTACTCCATGTGTGGATATGGAGCTTTGGGGTTCCCAGCACAGCTTATCCTGGGGCTGTGACTGCTGCCAATGCAATGTCTGGGTGCAGAGGTACTTTAGGGATCCCCAAACAAACCTCACCGTGTCAGAATGTTGGCATTTGATTTGCTGTTTCCCCTGAAAAGGCTTTGCTGAAGGAGGTGACATTTCCCCAGGGAAAAGCTCTGCAGAGGATTCTCAGGGAACTGATTAGAGCAGAGCCTTTGGAGTGACCTCCCCCTGCTCTGCTCAGCCCTGGTGAGCCCACGGCCAGCAGGAGCTCTGGCTCAGCCGTGGGGAGGAGAAACTCCTCAGCTCTGGGACTTTTTAATAATTATCCTCAGTTTCCCTGACAGTCAGAGATGCTCCTGAGCTGGTTGGTGCCTCCTGATGGAACCCCCTGCCTGGAAAGCCAATCCCCCGTGGCTCTGCCTGCAGTTCTTTTGGGCTGGAGAGAGAGACCAAGGGAAAGGTGATCTCTGTGACAATGGGAACCTTTTGGGGTGGTGACCCCCCCATTGACCCGCTCCTGGGTTTGCTGGAGCCTGCACAGAGGTTGTCAGCAGCCTCTGAAGGATTTGCCTGCCCATCCTAATCAGACCTGAACTCACCCTAAAACCTTCCTGATCGCTGAGGAGGAAAACACAGCTGTCATTTCCTCCAGGCTCATGTTTAGCAGGTGATATTCCTGGTTATCTTGGTGTTCCTCACTTTGTCTGTGTCTATTTAATTCTTCTGTCACCTGGACTAAAACAAACGGGGGGATCAGTCCCAGCCCTTGGAGTTTCACCCTTCAAAACCACACTGTTGGACAGGGCTTGGGGCAGCCTGGGACAGGGGAAGGTGTCCCTGCCCGTGGCAGGGGTGGCACTGGGTGGGCTTTGAGGTCCCTTCCCACCCAAAGCAGTCTGCAATTTTATGATTAATAACTCACCTGTAACTCTGTCTAATTAAAAGGGGAGGCACGTCCTCAAAGCTTTTTGTCTTGAGCCTTGTTTTTGCATTGAAGCTCAGATAAGCCCCTTGAGCACCTGATGCCCTTTGTCTGTCGGCATTTCTTACCCGTTATCAGATCGTGTTCTGGTCACCAAAACTCTCCCAGAGCCATTTTATCTGATCCCACCCAGGCCAGGTCCACAAACCTCACGATCAGTGTGGTGGGATCTGCTTTAAAAGGGGCTTTTCCTGCCCCTGCCAGCACAAGTGACCCGGGATGTGGTGTTTGGTTGCTTTGACATTGCCTGGATCTCAGCTAATGTTGGGAGAACACAATCAGGACTGAGAAATTATGGGGAGGAAGGAGGAAGCTTTTTTTATGCCATGTCTTGATTAAAAAGGCCTCTTCCAGGAGAAGATTTGCCTTCCTCAAAGACCTTTTCAGAGCCAGGGAAGTGAGCTGGGTGCTGGCTGACAGGGCTCTGAAACAAACACAGGCAGGTCAGGCTCTCTGGGTGCTGTGGCTGCTGCCACTGCAGCCCCAGCCCTGTCTGATGGGCAGCTTGTCAGAGAAACTGGTTATAAAACAGCCCTGCAGAGAAGGGTTTGCAACACATAAATTGTAATGTGGTGTCTGAAATGAAAATAGGGGGGAATGATCATTTCTGGGTGCTCTCCATGGGCAGCTTTGTGGGTCTTCAGTTCTGTAGCTGAAATCTCTGGCATAAGAACTGGAGTTGTCCCAATTAATATTCTGGAATATAAAGTTCTTGGATATAAGAGAAGGTTTTCTTTACAATGAGGGTGGGCAGGCCCTGGCACAGGTTGGGCAGAGAAGCTGTGGCTGCCCCTGGATCAATCCCTGGCAGTGCCCAAGGGCAGGCTGGACAGGGCTTGGAGCACCCTGGGCTGGTGGGAGGTGTCCCTGCCCATGGATAATCATCAGAATCATTTCACTCTTATTTTTCTCCTTCTGATTCTGGGGTTTTGTTCCCAGGGCTCTGGGGGCATTAAGGGAGGGAATGAGGAAAGAGAAGACTTTCTCAAGGCGGGAGGAATTTACCTGTAGCTCCATAACCCAGGAACCTTCAGAGATGGTGAGGGATGGAGGGGAGTGCTGGTGTTGAGTGACTTCTCAGTGCACAGGAGGGAGCAGAGCCTGCCCTGCTTTGCCTTTCCAGCAGGGCTTTATCTTGTCTTAGTATTAACCTGAAATATTCTCTTTAGAGTGTGTTTCCAAAACAACAATGTCCAAGTGTCCTTGTAGGAAAGGACTTCAAGGCATGGACTTGTGCATTGTTTGCCTCTTTTCTCCTTGGAGAGAAATGTTAATAATGCAGGTTAAGCAGATTTATTTCTTTTCAATAATTTCTGATAACAGCAGGAGTTTCCCCAAGGGCTGTGCTGTGTGGAGCAGCAATATGTCAACCCCCAAACTGAATTACCAAGTAGGAAAGAGAGATTCACATAAAAAGGAGACCAAGCCAAGCCCTGCCCTTGTTCTTGGGGGCTGCAGGGCTGGGGGGGGAGGCAGGAGAAGGTGGAATTTGGGGGTGCTCAGTCCCCATCTCTGGGTGAGCCCAGTCAATAAACAGCTCCAGGGATGAGCTGCTGGTTTGATGCCATTGGAAGAGGCACTTTGGGAACCAGTGGGGGCTGTGGGCAGAACATGCTGAGCTGGACGGGACCCACAGGGCTCAGCCAGGCCCCATCCCCAGGAGTCACCCCCTGTGCCCCAGAGCATCACCCAAACCCCCTTGGAGCTCTGGCAGCCTCGGGGCTGTGCCCACTGCCCTGGGGAGCCTGGGCAGTGCCCACCACCCTCTGGGGGAAGGGCCTTTCCCTGAGATCCCACCCAACCCTGCCCTGGGGAGCCTGGGCAGTGCCCACCACCCTCTGGGGGAAGGACCTTTCCCTGAGATCCAACCCAACCCTGCCCTGGCACAGCCCCAGCCCTTCCCTGGGTCTGTCCCTGGTCCCCACAGGGCAGAGATCAGGGCCTGCCCCATCCAGCCTGCCCTTGGACACTGCCAGGGATCCAGGGGCAGCCACAGCTTCTGCGCCCATCCTGTGCCAGGGCCTGCCCAGCTCGGCTGGGCTCACTCCAGCCTTCCTCAGTGACCCTGATGGGTGTGAAGAGGGATTTTGGGAGCACAGTGTGGTGGTCCCACCCTTGTCCCATGTCTCTCCCTCACTGTGGGGCTGGAGCTGGGCAGGGGGAGTCTCTCTGCTCTCTGTTATCAGCTCTGCAGTGTGCCAGGAGACACAGGGCACATCTTCCAAAAACTAAGGATGAAGGGAACAATGCAAAGCAGACAGTCTGAAGGCTTAAAACCGAGAGGAAGACAGCTGAGAGCTGAACCTGTGACAGCCCCTGCCCTGCCCAAAGGCTCTGGGCAGCAGCCAGCCAGGGGCTGGGATTGGGATTGCCCAGCTGGAAGTTGTGTCCAACAGGCAGCTCTGCTCTCTCCTGCTGTTTTATGCTGTAATCCAGTCCCTTCCCAGCTCTCTCTGTGGGACTCTGAGCAGCTCAGCCAGGGGGTTTGGATAAATTGATTGGCTCTTGCTGAGCTGTCTGCAAACCTGCCCCAGCCCTGCTGGCTGGTGAGTGATTCCTTCGTTCTCCTCCTCCTTCCTCCTGCCAGTGTGGAACAGTTTTGTCCTCAAAGGGTGGCCAGTCATAGGAAGGGGCTGTCCAGGGCAGGGTGGAGTCCCCATCTCCAGAAGGATTTCAGAGCTGTGGATGTGGCACTTGGGGGCACGGGTCAGTGGTGGCCTTGGCCAGTCCTGGGAGGGATGTTTGGGAATGGAAAGAGTAATTCTCTGGGGGCAGCACCCAGTGGTGTTTGCACAGGTCTGTGTGTGGCAAGGCTGCCCTGCCAGTCCCCTCCTGGGAATGCTGTGGGAACCTCCTGCCCTGCCCCTGGGTTTGTCCACAGTTCAGTCTCCTGCACTGTGTGTGGAGAAGGAGCCTGTTCAAATCCAGGCTGCTTTGTGCAAGCTCTGCCTCAGCCTGATTCCATACAATCACACAGGAAAAGTGGATTTATGCTCAGTGTATCTCTGTTTTCAGCACACAGTGCTCTGCAGGTCTCTGGAAAAGCACCCTGGGCTCTGTGGGTTTGGCTTTGCTGGAAATGGGGGCTCAGAGCAGACCTTGAGCCCTCTGAGGTGGGAAATGAGGAGTGATGGGTGTGAGTTCTGTCCACACAGGAACAGCCAAAAAGCACTCCAGGCTTGTTTGGTTCAAGGGCCCTTGAGGAGACGTGGCAGGGACTGGTGGGCTGAAGGCTGGGCTGGTTTGGATGTGCAGCTTTTATGGATCACAGAATTCCAGACTGGTTTGGGTTGGAAGGGGCCCTAAACCCCCCCCCACGGGCAGGGACACCTCCCACCAGCCCAGGCTGCTCCAAGCCCTGTCCAGCCTGCCCTTGGACACTGCCAGGGATGCAGGGGCAGCCACAGCTTCTCTGGACAACATTCCCAACCTTCTCTAAATGTTTAAGCCTTAACAATTCCTTTGGCTTTCCCTACACGTTGCCACAAAGCCCCTGAAATCCTTTCCAAGGCCGTGGAAAGTTCCGTATTGCAAAGCCAGTTCCGACTAAGTGAGAAAAGCCCTTCTCAGCCCTGCTGTCCTTGAGGTGTCACTTGCTCTGTGACAGAGACCAGCCTAACAAAGCTGGGGTTTTTTTTTCAGCTAGCATCTGCCCCTGTGTGCCCTGTGTGACTTGGCTGACAGGTCTGGAAGAATCCCTCCTCGCCCTGGGAGCGGTGCCAGCTTTGAGCGGTGCCAGCTTTGAGCAGTGCCTTTGGGCAGATCTTCCCTCTGTCCGTGTGTCTGTGCAGCCTCGGGCTGGTGCTCACACCTTCTGCATTTCCCCCTGGATTAGAAATGGAAAGAAAAATGAGCGGGAGAGAAAAAGGCTTGGAATGTATTTTAAATCCCATCCCAGCTGTTGCTCCAGAGAGATGGGGATTAAGCCATGTCTGGTGTCGTGGGTCTTGTTTTAGGCCCAGTTTACTGCCCCTTATCTTCCTAAAGCCAGGAAGCACCTTATCCCTTGGATCTGATTTGTGCAGTGCCTTGGGTTGTGAGACAGGAAAAGCACTTTCCAGAGCTGATTGTGTTTTATGGCTGCACTTTGAGCCTGCCAAGGCTGTGCAGTTGTGTAACCCTCTCCAGTGAGGTCCTGGGTAATGGACAGGGCAAGAGCCACATAAATCCCCTCCTGTCTCCTCCCTGTGCAGCTCCAGGGCTGGGTTATGATGAAGGATGGGGGGAAAGGTGGGATCGAATCACAGCCTGACACCTTTGGGCCTCCACAGCTCCAGGATCCCCAACCTGGGTGAAGTTCAGGCATTTCCATGTCCTGTTGCACCATTTCAGCTCCGTGGGGATGGTGGAAGTGACAGGAAAGGCTCATCCCAGGAAAGCCTGGAGGCTGCAGGTGGAGGGGGGCGACAGGACTGGGGGATTTCTGCCCCCGAAGGAAATGCCAGCTGGGGGTGTGGGGGATGTTTGTCCTCAAGGAGAGGCTCTGCCACCCTTGGGCCTGGACTTGCCTGTGCCACAAACCCCCAGGAACAGCAGGTTTGGATGGGGGAACCCCAAAAGGGCCACCAGAGCAGGTCACTCCCCAGCCTGTCCAGCCCCTGTACAGAAATCCCAAGGGCTGATTTGGGGCAGGACTTTTGGTGCCCTGGTTTTGTCCCCAAAGCTGCTCCTGCCCCTTTGGCTCCCCTTGGCTGGAGACCTTGGTTTGGTCCTGGGATTAAAGAGAAATCAGTCAGAGAGAGAATTGAGGCTAAGCCGTTGGTTTCAACAAACGCTGGGTTGGTTTAAAGACGTAAAGGAGAAAAGAAGGGTTTGGAAGGCTTGTCTTATTGAAAGATGTTGGCCAGATAAACAGCAGCAATTAGCTCTTAATGAGGACAGAGAGTACGAAGCGCTTCAGTCTAAACTCGCGTGTTTATTTTCCCAGCAAAATCTGTTCAGATCAAATAAAACAGACCCAAAAATGAATCTGTGCAGGGATGGAAATAGTTTTTACTTCGTGCTCCTAAACCGAGTGAATAATTTAGGTGTAAGTCCAACAGCACCATGCATACTTAATTAATTTCTACTTTATTTCCCCTCTAATATCTCAGTGGGTTTATTACTGATGTTCTGCAGGGGTGGCTGAGGCTGTTCCCTGTGCTCTTGTCCAAGTGGAAACTGAGGCAGGGACCCCACAGAGAACAAATTGAGATATTTCGGGCTGTTTCCAGCTCCTTTACGGGGTGTTTGGTGGGGGGATCCACCTCCCCTTTGGATGTGCAATCCAGCCCCACTCAGCTAATTGTTATGACTATTGAAATTGCATCTTCCAAATGAAGGCAGTTGGCTGGAACGGGACTAGAACAGAAATTGGGAGAGTCATCCAAATATTTCTCCAAGTTGATAAGAACTTGGCCTTATTAGAAGACGAAATTAAGCCTTAACTGCAGCCCGGAGAGCTGAGCTTAAAATAGCCCAAGTTGTTTTCTCCAGCTGCTAAACTGCTGCTGAGTGGCCCAAATGGTTGCCATTAGGGGAAGGGCCGGGGAGTGGGATGGTGCCCGCAGGGAGGGCTCTCCTGGAGGGAAAACTCAGGGAAAATGGCAAAATACCAACAGGAAGGAAAGGGCTTCGACTGTGTGGGAAGGAATTCAGCTTGGCAGTGAGGGGGGGTGACAATTCAGGGTGGAAGCAGCATCAGCATTGAGGAATGAGAATAATTAATGAGCATTATGGGGTGAATTATGCAAATCTTTAAGGCTTTAATGAGGGCTGGCCAAGGCTGGGTAAGATGCTCAAGGTCTGAGACAAGCCGGGGTCCTGCCAGGGCAGGCTCTGGGTGTCAGTGAGAAGAAACCTCTTGATGTCATTGTGGTGCCTCCTCCAGACCTTCAAATGAGTTTAACTAGTTTAAGAAATAGGCTCAGCTGAACGTAGCACTAAAAATTTCATCTGTTGTCTTCAGCTGTGCAAAAAATAACTGCAACCAACCAGTGGCTGGGACTGAACAAAAGGCACCAAAGGAGGGTGCCATCAGCAAATGAGAACAGTGACAGGCTTTGGCTTTGTTCCTGGGCATGGGCTTGCAGTTGGATTTTTCAGTGTCTTAGAAAAGAATCAGAACCCAACCCAAAACCCCAAAGCACCAACACCCCCCCATATCCAACAGCTCAGAAACTCACGGGGTGTGCACAAATGAATCCCCCCAAGCCCTGGGGAAGGAGCTGCAGTCCAGGGTCAAGCCTCCTTTATTTGTTTATTTATTCAGACTGTGCACAAGCTGAAAGGAGCCACTTGTGAAGCTCTTCCAGCTCTGACTTTATTTATGTGTGATGGAAATGTAAAGATTTCCAAAAATACGTTTTCCTTTGAAGGTGCTGGGGTTTGTTTAAATGTCACCTAAACAGGTTGTTCTTGTTGAAGGGAGAAGGGCAGGGTTGGGTGGGATTTTGGGAAGGAATTGGTGTCTGGGAGGGTGGGCAGGCCCTGGCACAGGGTGGGCACAGAAGCTGTGGCTGCCCCTGGATCCCTGGCAGTGCCCAAGGGCAGGTTGGACGGGGCAGAACAAACCCCTTTTGGGTGTGTTTAGATAATTTCCATGAATTCCTGTTCACTTTCCACGCTGCTTTCTTTGTGCTCCCCTTGGATTGAGGCAGAAATCAATGTAAGTGTTTATTAGTTTGGGGTTTCTACTCCCTGGGCTCTTCCAAGTCCCAGTTAAAAGTTCTTACACTTCTCATCTTGTGACTGGCAAGCAAGGCCTGAGTGAGTTTTTACACAACTCTCAAAAACCTCCATCAAACCCTTGGCCAAATGGATTTGGCACCTGAGCCCATAAACATTGGAAACTGAGTTTTCCAGGCTGTCCATGCTTCTTGATCTAAGCCAAACTAAAAGCTATTTCAATAAATCCTTCCCATTTCCAAGGGGATAGAAATGATGAGAACAATCCCATCTCATTTGCTGACTTTTATCAGAGGAGGGTCATTAAATCCCCTCCCCAACAGCCCCAGCTGGGAGAGGCTTTGGGGGTTTTGCTTCCTGGTCTCTGAGGGGCAGGCAAAGGCCGTGGGCAGTGGGAGTTGCTGGTGCCATTTTACATCCCTTTTAGAACAAACCTCCAGCAGTGACACTGAAGTTTCCTTGGGAATTGACTGTTTTTCTCTGCAATGTGGAAATGACTGAATTTGGAGTCTCTTTTTTCCCATTATTATCTGTGGGTTTTTCGGTGTGCTGCGCTTGCTATTGATTTTATTTGCTGCTCTTTGCTCAAGAGTTGGACTTTCAAATTTGAAACCTGTCGAGACAGGAATTCATCCTGCAAAAAAAGGAGTCTGGGAGCACCAGGTGCCTGAGCCCCTCTGGGGACACGACGAGGGGACAGTCACTGAGAAGCTGAAAAGCCAGCCAGGCTGTGGGTGACTCGGACCTGCCCCCCCACCGGGGTGGCCCCTTTCACGAGGTCTCACCGTCTGAAATGCTACTAAAGGGAGTAACCTGAGCACTAACAGAGCCAGGGGAGGTGGTTTTTAAAGCTCTCAGGTGCTCTCTGATCCTTAAATGCCTCATTGGTTGGCTCAGGACATGGAGTTTGGGCCAGGAATTCTTTGCTTTCCCATGGGTGCCCAGTTTGGGGCTCTAAGGAGATCCCAAACGCCCCCCAGGCACAGAGAATGGCCCAGAGGGAGATCTAAAGGACCATTTCCCACCCAAATCAAGGTGATTTTCACATCCTTGGTTCTTTTTTATGAAGGAATTTCGGTCGGGTGGTGTTTGCACACACCCGACTGTGGGTGTAGCTGAATTTTAACACTTATCAGAGTTTTTCAGCACAGTCACCTTCAGGCTTTGCCCTGAAATCCTTAATAAGCATCACAGTTTTCCCCTTAAGGAAGGAGAAGGTGGGAGGTGAGACCTGCAGGGTGCTTGGTGGTCAGTTCCAAACTCCAGCTGGAGCCAGGCACGCCTGAGCTGGGATCCAAGGGTGCAGAAATTGGGGTTTTGCTCCTGCTGGTTCCCGTTCCTGTCGTGTCTGGGGAGCTGGAATGTGATGGGAAGGGAAGGGAAATGTGGTGCAGAGCCAAGACAGGACAGGAAGAGGTGCCAGAAGGTTTTGGGTGGAGGAACCTGAGATGAAACTTCACATGGGAACGATAAAGGCAATTTAAAGCAACCTGACTAATTAAAAAATAAAATCAAACCAAGAGTGTAATTTATAGCCATTTGTTTGCCAAATCTCCATCAGGGTTGGAATCTTTTGTCCTTCCCTGAGCTGCCTGGCAGCTCAGGGAAGGACAAAAGATTTCAGCCCTGATGGAATGGAGAGTTTTCCTGCAGGCTTGGTGGTCTGGGGGGTTTGGGGGCACAGAAAGTGGGATGGGGGTTGGGAATTTGGCATTTTCAAACACCCAGCAATGAGCGTGCAGAGTGTGCAGGGGATGCAGAGATGTTGCCCAGTGCCCTGGAAAAAAAAAAACATCTGCCCTGCAGCAACGTCGAAAAGCCATGGATTTATTCTGGGCAACTCCAGGGCAGCAGGAGAGAGAAAAACCAGCTTATCCCACGGGCACAGGGCTGTGTGTCCCCCCCATCCTGCCACGGGGGTCTCTGCAGGACCACGGGGGGGTTACATGAACGGCTCCAGCACTGAGCAAGGCGTTTTGTTTGTGCCTAAATTGAGTGTGAAGAGAGCAGGGCAAGGCTGGGCGGTTTGCAGGGAGCACAACGGGCTGCTGTTACATAAATCTGGGGCCTCTCCCCGTGCCCTGGTCGATTGTCCTGGGCAGCCCCAGGAAGAGCAGCAGCAGCAGCACCAGCAGCAGTGCTGGCACACACAGCCTTTGTCACACCCTGGGGCAGCAGCTCCTCCCAAACCGGGCACAAGAGGGATGGGCCGAGGGTTTCCCGATGCTTTTCCAAGGAGATTATGCTTTAAGAATAAAATTAAATAGGAAATGGGGGGGGAAAGGCTGTTCTGTTTTCTCTCTGCTCTGGAGCCAGGCTGGGAGAGCTGGGAATGTTCTCCTGGAGAAGGGAAGGCTCCAGGGACACCTGAGAGCCCCTTGGGGAGCCTGAAGGGGCTCCAGGAGAGCTGGGGAGGGACTGGGGNGCCCCTTTAGGCCCTGGGAGGGGCTCTCAGGTGTCCCTGGATGGATAAGATCCTTCCCAGAAGTGTGACCCCAGCACTCATGAGGTATTCCCACCCCATTTTCCCAGGATGCAAACAGGCAGGCAATCCCCCCGTGTTGCCATGGCTGATCCAGGCATGTGCAAGCACATTTCCCCAGTAAGAGGGTTACTGGAGCCCTTCCCTGTGTGTGGGAGCAGCTCTCGGGGTTTCTCTGGGATGGGGATGTTGCACAGCCACCTCCTGCTCCCCCTTCTGCCCCGAGCATCGGAATGGGGCAAACCCACCAAAATAAACAGGAATATGCAAATCAACAGCCTTGCAAAAGGTAAATGTTTCCTGAGCAGTCGGTGCCTGGGTGATGGAAAAGGGATATTTTTAAACCAGAGGAAACATGGGTTTAAAAAGCCCATATGTTAATAAAAGCTGATTGGTTCGGAACTTAATTAGAGCTGGGGCCTGGGGAGCCTGAGTGACAGCTGTGACTCCTGCCTCCCTCACACCTTGTGTTTCCCATGCACTCCAGGCCGGGAGAAGCATTCCTTAGGAATTTGTCTGCAAAGAAATGGTGTTCCAACAGTTTAAAAATTAATAAGGGAAACACTGGAACCTTTTGTAGTGTGCTGGTTTTATGTTCAGTGTGTCCATTGGATCATTTTATTTACAGCTGAGTGTTACAATGTGAGAAATACCAAGCCCAAAGGTTGATTCCCTAGCAGTGTCTGTGTGCTGGCTCTGCTGCAGGGGTGCAACCTCCACCTTGGATATTGGGAATATTTCTCCCTGGAAAGGGCTGTCCAGCCCAGGGCAGGGGTGGAGCCCCATCCCTGGGGGGGTTTAAAAGCCCTGTGGATGTGGCACTGCATGACTGTTTTATTTTCCCTTTTCTTGCCTTCCATCTGTGCCTTCCATCAATATTTCTGCTTCCGACTTTGCCACTGGGTGTTGTAGATAAATGTTGTTTTCCCTGGGAGCTCTCCCTGGAATTTGATAGGACAAGAGGGAACAGCTACAAATGGCTCCAGGAAAGGTTGAGGTTGAATATTAGGGAAAATTCCTTCCTGGGAAGGGTGGTCAGGCCCTGGTGGAAGGGGCTGCCCAGGGAGATTTGGAGTGCCCAGCCCTGGGGGATTTCCAAGCCCTGTGGATGTGGCACTTGGGGACATGGTCAGGGGTGGTCTGGGCAGTGCTGGGGGATGGCTGGACTCGATCTTAGAGGACTTTTCCAACCTAAACCACTCCCTGATACCATGAAACGAACCACAAACACCCCTGGTGAGGGGCCAGGTGTGGTTGGAGTGATGAAACCCCTGGGCTGCCCAGCAGGGCTGGCATTCCTTAAAGCCCTTCTGGGCCAGAGCAGCTGCCCCACTCAGAGGGAAATGGCTCAAACAGCAGTGCCCCCTCTCTCCCCTCTCACTAGCTGTTTCTATCAGGATAAGAAGAGCTTAGCACAGAGCTCAAGTAGAGCTTCTCAAAGGAAGGCCCAGCTGGCAAAGTGTTGTCTGAAGCAGAATTCGCCCCATTTGGAATGCATTTATTAAAATCAAGGCCTGCTGGTGTGTTTGCATGGTAATATTTACAGCTCAGTGCAAAAGGGGTATTCTCACATTATCTTAATAGACTTCATTTTATGAAATGCTTCCAGTTAGAAACCCAGATTTTATAGCAGTGTGTGAGTTGTGTTCCCAGGAAGTTTCCCCAAATCCCTGTTGCCTCCCAGCATCTTTGAGCAGAGCCCAACCCCAACCTCGTGTCTCAGTAAAGCCTCTCTCAGGGCTGTAGTTTCATTTGATAACCCCAATATTTCAAAGTAAGCCTTTGTGGATACTGGGAAGGGATTGGTGGCTGGGAGGGTGGGCAGGCCCTGGCACAGGTTGGGCAGAGAAGCTGTGGCTGCCCCTGGATCCCTGGCAGTGTCCAAGGGCAGGTTGGATAGGGCTTGGAGCAACCTGGGCTGGTGGGAGGTGTCCCTGCCCATGGCAGGGGGTGGGATGGGATGGACCATTCCAGGATTCCATGATGTGCCTGGCACAGGTGGCACGTGCCACCCAGCCTTGTCCTCTCCCTGTGTCCAGCAATGTGGCAGGGGGACCTTTCAGGTGGTTTATTTTGATGGAGAGAAGGAGCTCCATGGTTCAAGTCAGCCTCCACCTCATGGGATGGCTGAAAAACTGCATTTTGGGTAAAAGCTCATTTTACTAAAGGTTTCGAGATCCAGTGTCAAGTTTTTGGAGTTCTGCTCCCTTCCTGGGCATGCAGAACCACCTGGATCTTCAGCTGTAGGACAAATGCAGCAGCAGCAGGGCTGTGCTCACTGTGTTTATCCTGCCCACACCGTGCTGTGGGTGGGTTTTAAATGCTTTCTGTCCAAGGGCCCACAGCGAGGGGTCACTGGAACTCAAATTTCCACTGTAGCAGCAGCTGAGGGTGAGGAATTCCTGGGAGGGTGTGACACTGTGGCATGAAGGAGCAGGCTGGGGGGTGGGTGAGCCACTCAGGGTCCGTGTCCGGGCTGGAGCCCTGGCATTCTGCTTTCTGCAGGGAAACCAGTGAGGAGCTGAGCTTGGCCTGAGCCCAGAGTCCCATTAGGAAACGGCCTGGGAGGGGGGGAGAGCAGCTCTGCCCTCCTGCAGGGCCATGCCAACCTGCCAAGCCCAGCTCAGAGGGGCAGTGCCAGCTCTGAGCTGGCCCTTAAGTGGCTCTGAGGAGCCGAGCCAAGAGCTGGGGGATGAAGAGCCTTTGCAGAGTCATCCCTGGCTGACCAGCACTCTGCCCTGGGTGGGGCTTTTGGCTCTTGGTGTGGGGTAGAAACACCCCAGAGATGCCCCCCTTCCCAGGGGCACAAGGGCTTTCCTAAAGCAAGAGCCATGCTGGGAATAACTGGGATGCTGGCGGGATCCCTGGGAGTGTCCCAGGCCAGGCTGGATGGGGATTGGAGCAACCTGAGCTAGGTGGGAGGTGTCCCTGCCCGTGGCAGGGGGTGGGATGGGATGATCCTTAATGCCCCTTCCACCCCAAGGCATGCCAGAACCCTCTGGGTTTAGGACAGGGATGCTCCAGCAGGCCCCTCACACACTCCCGGGATTCGTTTTGGTTTCCTGTTAATTGGCAAATGACAAATGACCGTCCCTGCTGTGCCTCCTCTCGGAATGGGGATTAATCAATTCAAGGCACAAACAGACCAATTAAAAATCAATGGCTTTGCAGCTACTAGAGGGCCAAATTTCATTAATGTTAATAACTGAGGAAATCAGGGAACTAACGAAGGCCGGTGATCTGCGGGAGGAGCCACCTCGGGCTCCGCGGCCTGCACGGCCCGCGGGGCTGGAGCCAAACCTTTGCAATGAGCCACCGGCTAGTGGTTTGTAAGTGATGCTCACGGGCAGGGCTGCAAATCACACTTGTCTCTGCCTTGCTGCTCTGCTTGGCACTAGCACAGAATGCCCGAGGCTGGAAAAGCCCCCCCAGCCCACCCCGTGCCCGATGCCCACCCCGTGCCCAGCCCGGAGCCCTGCGTGCCACGGCCAGGCGTGTCCGTGCTCCTGCAGGATAAACGGGAGCAGGGTGTGCTCCAGGGCTGGAACAGCAGAGCTGCCTGGCCTGGCCCTGCTTCCGCGTGCCTGGAGAGATTTATGTTCTCCATAAAGGCAGCTTTCAGGCACTTACCTCTCTGTGAAATCATTTTAGTAGCTCTTGTCTCTGGCTTGCAAGCCATGAGCTGGTTGCCCCAGGGCAGCACGTCAGGGCGAGAGCCGCCTTCCCCCCCCAGCTGCTCTGTGCTGCTCATCCCCTTGGCCCTGCACTCAAACAGGACCTTGGAACTGCTGAAAGCCTTAGCAAAGCATCCTCATGGGCTGGAAATGAGCAGTTTTCTGGGTGTGCTGCCGCTGGTCCGCCGTTTGCTGCAGGCAGGAGTTCTTTTATTCCCTAAGTCCACGTGGAGCCCATAAAGCTGCTTTCTGCCCCACTCCGTTGTGCCTTTCCTGGTGAGACCAGGATGTGAGGCTGGAGTGGTGCCCCCAAAGCCCAGAGCTCGTTTTCCCACTGCTGAGGTGCCACAGCCAGGCCAGGAATTCTCTGCCTGAGCCACAGACCCAGGAGCCAAAAACCCACAAGGAATGACAAGAAGTGAGGGAAAGGGAATTAAGGCCTGAATGTTCAGGATAGATTTATGAGCCAAAGCCCACTCTCAGGCTGCTGGGGAGGCCAGTGGGATGAGCTGATGTGAATTCTCTTGTGGTTCTGTGTTCATTTATATACAAATATTCTATCCAGTGCTTTTTAGGGGTCCTGAGAGGCTCTCAGGGAGCCCCTGGGATTCAGGAATGCTCCCAGTGTTGTAATAAATCACAGAATGGCTTGAGTTGGCAAAGCCCTCCAAGGTCATCACGTCCAACCACCCCCCAGCACTGCCCAGGCCACCACCAACCCATGTCCATGAGCGTCACACCAACATGGACCTTAAATCCCCCCAGGGATGGCGACTCCACCCTGTGCCAGGGCTGGGCAACCCTTCCCATGCAGGAATTTCCCCAGGATCCAACCTCAAATGCAACCCTTGGTGTAACCCCCTTTCCCTGGAGAGGTCCCCGTGCTTTGAAGTTCGGCTGGTGTGACCTGATGTTCATGGCCCCAGTGGTGCCTTTCCTGGGGCAGAGGGAAGGAAGCAAAGTCCTCTGCATGGTTACAATTGCCAGGGAAACCACGGCGCTGTTTCCACAGCAAGAATGGCACTTTCCCCTCTGTGTGGCTCTTGGAGAAATGGCTGATTACGGAACAGAAACTCTCCCAGTCTTAAGGTATTGCTTGTCAAAGGCTCATCATTTTCTATCAGCTTATCCAGGAGTTTCTGCCACCCTTGTGGAGCTCGTTGGAGCTGCTGGTTTGCACTGCTGTAAATATGACACGCTGGAAAACTGTGAATTAAACAATTGTCTGTGCTCAGAATGTTTTTCAGCCATCTCAGGTCTTTTCTAAAAGAACCTTTTAACCAAATGACTTTTAGAGTCTTTATTTTAAGGTAGGTCACCCTGAAGAATTTGCAGTGCTTGAAAGATTTCACCAAATCAAGCAGATTCTGGAAAATAACGGGATTCTATTCAAAAATCAGTGTTGCTTGTGGCAAAGCAGATTCCTGAGCCTGACAATGTTTGAATGGGTCATGGTGTGAAAATACAAACAGCAGCTTTCCACTTGTCCTGGTAAACTTCAGGTTGCCAGACTTTTCTTGGATATCTGTTATTTCTAGCCAGCCTTAATTTTTCATAATATATTTTTTGCTGAAATTTCCCAGACCTAAAGGCTGAGGGAAACTGGAGGAGTGTTAATATAACCACTTTTTAAAGCAGAGAAAACAGGCCCAGGGCTTTGGCTGATGGGCTTTGCCACCAAAGTGAGTTTTGTGGCTGGAAGAGGCACCTCTGTGGGTGAAGAGCAGCCCCGGTGGTGATTCCAGATGTTGAGCTCAGCAGCAGGGAGGGCACAGCTGGGCTGCTGGCCTGGCACAACAACCTGCTGCTGGAAACATCTGCCTCACCCACCGTTTTGCCTCCCTCCTCTCTGCTCACCCGTGTGGATGTAAAAGCTTCCCAGACTGGCACAAGTCTCTGCTTTTCCCTGTCCCACTTCTGCCAGCCTTGGAGAAATCCTCCCAAGGCTTTAGGACTTTCCTGGGCTTACAGTTTCCTCCTCTGTCAGACAGGGAGCAGAATCACAGAATCAGGGAAGAAATCCTGGTCTGGTCCAGCACGAGGCAGTTTTTAAGAGTAAGCCCAGCTCAGGGGACTCGGGTTGGGGGTGCCCATGGTGGGGTTGGGGTGCCCATGGTGGTGTTGGGTTCACAGCTGGGCTCAGTGACCTCACAGGGCTCTGCCAACCTTGCCCATTCCGGGACTTCTCTGGCCATTTGCAGGATGCCCATGGCATTCTATGGGAAGGCTGAGTCGGGGTGCAGCATTTCCTGAAGAGACCTCGGAGACAGGGGTGTAGCTGGGAGGGAGGAGGAGGAGGAGGAGGAAGGCAGGGCTGGTCCCTGCACCATCCCAGGGGCTGTGGGGCTGAACCACAGGAGAAACAGGGGACCCTCACCCTTACTGGGCAACCTCCCTGCTGAGCAGACACGGGGGCAGATGGGTGACCTGGAGTTAAACCAAAGCCAACCTGAGCTTAAAGTTAAGCCTGGGGGCAGCCTGGCCCTCTGTGCCCCCAACAACCAGGCTTGGGGTGGGTCTCCCAGGGGCTTCAGGGGGGTTTTCAAAGCAGAGCCCTGATCCAGGAGGCAGCTGCATCCCTGTGCTCATTTGGGGTCCAGGCAGGTCCTTCCTGGCCCATGGATCTTGGAATTTGGTGCTTTTCAAATCCAGGTCCCTTTTCAGCCCCCTCTCTGGACATGTGCTAATGAGCTGTGCTTTCAACCAGCTCCTGATGTGGGATTTTTAATTCAGCCCGTAATGGGCTTTCAGTGGGGCTTTGTATTGGAGAATATAATTCGGGATAATTATCCCAGGGAAGTTTGCAGAGCGCTGTGCTGGCAGCCCAGATATCATCTCCATTCTTCTCTCCCTGCTAATCGCTTGGTGTGAGCCTTTCTTCCCCAGACCTTTCTGGCCATACCCAATTTTTGTGAAACAAACACTTCATCCCCAGTTATCAGACAGCAAAATGCCTGAGAAATTACATTATATTCAGCAAAAAGCCTCCGAAAGCACAGATTGGCCCCTTCTCTCCCTCGGAGAACGGACAATAGAGGATTTTTGTATTGTTCATTTTTCTTCTGTCATAAGATCCTTCATCTTTTATTTTTCTTTTCCATATCCCAGACAGTTTCTAATCCTTTTCTGGAGGCTGGACCATAGTAGGTTGTTTTTCAGTTTAAAATGAGACAGGGCTAAGCCCTGCAGTCTGCTGCAAACCTCCCTGCCTTGCTTGCCTTTCTCTCATCCCCACAGAAATCCAATTTGCATGTTTGGCAACTGCAGGAAAATACCTGGCACTGACTCCTGTGGGCACCCAGGGTCCATTCCTGGGAATGGTGCCTCTCGTATCCCAAAACTAAACTAGGGGAGCACTACAATTATTCAACAAGAGAGTGCAAAGAGGAGCCCCTTTCCCAAGGGGTGAGGATAAACTGTGTGGGTTTGTGAGGAACCACCAGGCTCCCTTCTTCCCTCTCAGCATGCACATGGAATTCCCATCCTTAGCTGGGATAAGGATTCATGCCCAAGTGTGATGGAAATACAGGGAATATTATTTAGCACTTATTGGCTATTTGAAGCACAGAAAAGATAATCATTGCTGTGGCTGCCCCTGAATCCCTGGGAGTGTCCAAGGCCAGGTTGGACCTGGGCTATGGAAGGTGTCCCTGCCCATGGCCAGATGAGCTTTAAGGTCCTTCCCAGCCCAAACCATTCCATGATTCCATGATAGGACCAGCCAGAGCCCAGGACACCCTGCAGGGAAGATGCTGCTGTGGGGACAAGCCTTGCCCGCTTGGCAGGCGGGGCAGGGGCAGAGGATCTGTGAGCTTTGGGGAGCTCTGGCAGCTCTCTGAGCCCTTTATCTGAGCCCCACATGCAGCAGCCCGTTCTCCAAGCAGGTTCAATCCAGCTGCTCCGGGCTGGCTGCACAGGGAATTCAGGATTTAATTTGCACTGTCAGCCCCAGTGACAGCTTCATCTGCAACGTTATGAATTGGCTGCAGCAGCTTTACCTGCCAAAATGTTGTATGGGCTGATTGTCTGGCTCTTCTAAATATTTAATCCGACTCTTGTTCTCTAAATGAATGTAGGCTTGGCGGGCTTTTTTCTCTCACAGAGCTACAAAACTCAATTTCCTTTAATTACACCTTTAGCTTTGTGAATTGCTCCTTGTTCTCCCATTCTGGGGACGACCCCTTCAGAAAGGAGCAGCCCCTGGCTCCGAGTGGGAGCTTTGTTCTCTCTCTCCCTGCTTCTCTCCCACCTATTGTGGCTCCCCGAATTAGAAGGCATGAAAAAGAAATGCCGAGACTTATCGTTTGTCAGTGGCAGCACAAAGCCCTGGAGAAAATGAATTCTCCCTATTAATCTGCCTTGGGATTTGGAAGGAGCCCAGCAAAGCTCCCCCTGGAAGTGGCACAATGTCCATCCTGGACAGCCACGGCTCACAGCTGGCTGTGCTCTCAGAGCATCCCTTTTGGCAGGAGCAGGACGTGGGCAGGAGCTGCTGGCAGGAGCTTTTCCCCCCTTGCAATCCATCCCCAGGGGAAGGGCCTTTGGAGAGTGGCTGAGGGAGAGAACACCTCTGTATGTCTTCCTTCCATGAACCCTCCACCTCCCAGGGGCCAGTGGGAGCTCAGGTCACTTCTTGCTTCTCGGGAAGCCTTTGGAGTTGCTCAGAATGAAGAGCTGGAAGGATATTTCACGTATTTCTTTTCCCTCAGCCCCATTCCCTGGTTACATCCCACTGTTTGCACCTTCAGCCTGAAAGGAATGATCCCTCACAACCCAAAGTGACCCTTCTTGCTCATCGGGGGCCTTTCTGCTCATGCTGTGGGATGGATAAAGTCATGGAATCATGGAATTATTTAGGGCCACCCATCCCCCAGCACTGCCCAGGCCACCCCTGACCGTGTCCCCAAGTGCCACATCCACAGGGCTTTGGAATCCCTCCAGGGCTGGACAACCCAGGGCTTTGCTGTGGCAGTGTGACTTTTGGGGCTTTAAATCTGTATGCACTTGCTTTATTTTTTTATTTTTATAGCTTTTATTATTTATGGGGTTTTATTATTTATACCTGTCAGGTAGCAGAAGCACCAATGAACATCATCTTCAGCTGCTCAGGTCAGGTCAAGCTGATTTAAATTTCAAACCATTGCTCAGTGTGCATTTATCCTGCACAGACAGAGGGAGGTTCAAAGGGCTCCTCTGGTCACCCCACAGGTCTGGTTGGAAAGAGCAACACAGAGCTAATAAATAAAGCCAAAATAAAGCTCTTTATGCACTGCTGGCTCTGGGGGCTCCACGTTGTGTTACCAGCAAAGAAAGAGCAAAACATCGCTGAGAATTTAGTGCATTAGCTCTTAATTAGGGCTAAAAATGCCAAAGGGAGGGAAGAAATGGCAGGAATTTTTGGGAGTCTGTACTTGGGAGCATCTCTTGGCACTGCCACGAGCATCAGGCAGATTGTTTTCTGGGGACTGAACCGCAAAAAGTGGGGGGTTGAAAGTTGCTCTTGGTAAAAATTGTGGTTCTTTTAATGACCAATGTCCGAAATCACAGAGGAAAGTGAGAGGGAATCCTGGAGCAGGGCTGTGGGCAGGCCCTGGCATCTCTGGGGTGCACCCCCAGCCCCTCCCCAGCTGCCCCTGCAGGAATGGGGTGCAGGAAATCACTCCCTAGTGTGGGTTGGTATCCAGGAGTGGATACACCTGCCACAGTCACTGCATCTCCAGCTGGGAAGGAGCCAAAGGGCTGCCAGGAGTTGGATCCAGGGACAGGACCGGGGGGTGGGATCAGCGCTGGGATGTTCCTGCCCCCCAGATCTGCAGGGCTGGCTTTGCAGGGCAGGCTCAGTGGGGGGAAAGGGGCATCTCTGGAGAGTGGGCAGGGAAAGCAGGAGGTGCTGCTGTGGCACAGGGCCCTGGTTTGGGGGGGCAGCCTGAGCCCTGTCTCTGTGCCCGGTACCCCAAACTCCAGCTCCCAGTTAGCAGGGCCTCTCTGGGGGATCCCTTTGGCTGGGTGCAGAGGAAAGTAGGGACAGGGAGCTGTCTGAGGCCCAGGAGCAGCTGAGCTGGCACATCCCCCCCAGTTTCCCTCCCTGCTCCACTGCCAGCTGTGGGCACTAAGGAGCCCCAGCAGAGCCTGCCCGTCTCCTCCTGCCCTGCGAGATGACTCCTGGCAAAGACCCAATGCAATGCCTGCTCTCCACAAGGAATTTTCCCAGGATTGCTACTCCTTGGAAGAGCAGGACACAGGTGTGACTCCCCACCACCTTTGGATCAGCCTGTCATTGCTTTTTCACAGACAAACATCCCACTTGGACGAGCTGTTTTACTGCTGCCCTTCGTGCTTTTCCATTTTCCTGGTCTGGATGTCCATTCTGAACAAATCAGGGGGTCACAGGGCTGGGATTCAGGGTGGGAATGAAGGAAGCTGGACTCAGGTAGTCCTAGGTCAACTCTGGCTCCAGCCCATGTTACAGGTACTCAGTGCTCCACCAGGGCAGGGCACTCTGCCTGGTTTGGGATCTCATGGAGTCATTACTGTGCTGCACTCCAGAAAACAGGAATTAGGAGGGAGGTTCAACACAACCCAATAGTCATGTTCCAGTTTCCAAGGTGGAGGTTCAACACAACTCCATGGTCATGTTCCAGTTTCCAAGGTGGAGGTTCAACACAACTCCATGGTCATGTTTCAGTTTCCGTGGTGCATTTGTGGATTTTTCATAACCAGTGGATGATATTTGGACTTTCTCCTGAGTGATTTGGTTTTGCTTTTGGATTTGGGAGGAGCAAAATGCCGTTTTTTTTCCCTGAGATGGAACAATCCCAGCACAGAGGTCTCCAGGGTCCAAGGCAGGAGGGGGTTGTGTGCCAGCCCTCTCATGCCCCTGCAGTAGTGGGGGGTGGAGTTCCATGGGATGAGCTGGGCTCTGAAGGTCCCTTCCACCCCAAACCAGTGTGTGATCCCACCCATTCCATGGCAAAACCTCCCTCCTGGTGGTCCCTGGAACGGTGCAGGCAGCAGAGAGGAGGCTGGCTGGGCTCTGACTCCAGTGGGTGGTGAGCAGTGCCAGGCTGTCCCACCCGTTCCGGGCATTAATTCTGCCACAATTAATGTGGCATTCTGACAGAAGCCCTGCGAGACCAACTGAAGAAAGGCACTCCTGGCGGGCCCTGGGTGCATCCAGCCCGAGCTCTGACTGCCCCGGGCACCCCAAGTGCCTCCCCACAGCCGGGACATCGATCCTGCTCAGCTTGGTTAAGAGCAGGACAAATTATTTTCGGCCCCATCTCGGAGCGCTGCGCTGGATCGATGGCAGTTCTCACTTTCCCAGCTGCCGGTCTTGCTAAAACCTCTCTTTTCAGGCAATTAGGGACCGGAGAGAGGAACAAAACAAGCTGTTTTCTCCTCGCTCCGCTGGCCAGCGGGGCTGGAGCCGAGGTGCCAGCCCTGGGCACGTGGGATGCGGTTCTGAGCCACAGGATGTGCCATGGCTGGGTCTGTGGGCTTTTCACAAACACCAAAATAGTGCTCTCATATAATAAAGTGCCCCAAACGCTGCCAGCTCTGAGCTGGTGAGTGCCAGGCTGTCGATAATTGGCAGGGATCTGATATTAAAAGGGATTTGTCAGCCCAACTTCACACTTGCCACAGTTCAGCTGAACTCCCACAGGTACAGGCTGTGCCACAGGCAGTGCCCTCGGGCTCTGAGGGTGAGGTAGGAAATCTGGAATTGTCGTTTTCTTCCTTCATCCATCTTTGTTTGATTGAGGAAAGTCACCAAACCGAGGTGGGATTCTGATTTATCCTCTGAGGGGGATACACAGGGTCTATTTTAGTGGTGGTATTTAGTGAGGAGGTGAAGTCTTGCCCATCCCCAGATGTGGGCGTGCCCAGGTGTGCCCAGGTGTGACCAGGTGGCTGTGCCAGCCCTGGTGTGTCCCAGCCCAGGGCAGTGCCCATCCCTGNCCAGGCAGTGGTGCAGTCCCCACCCCCTAAAAAAACCTGTGGGAGTGGCCCTTGAGGCCGTGGCTCAGTGGTGAGCACCGTGGTGCTGGTTGATGGTTGGACTTGATGGCCATAAAAGTCTTTTCCAAACTTGATGATTCCACAATCCCACAGTGAGCCCCCCCTGATGTCCCGCACTCCTTGTCCCTCTCCCAAGGCTGTTCCCCGCCCTGCTGGGCCTCGTGCCTTTAGCCACACCAACTGCCCAGCCCCTCCACAGCACAGCAAAACTCCCTGGAAGCCTTTAGCTCTTATTATAGCACAAGTTAATAATATTTCCCCCAAAGCCTCCTTTTAATTAATGTGTGTATTTTCATTTCTGTCCAGGCTCTGACGAATGGGAGGTGTCATTAGCTAATACCTGCTGTGCTCCATTTTCCAATAACACTGTATTTTTTCCCATGGTAATTCATTTCTCACTCAAAGAATATCCCGTGGCTTTGCTTTGTTCAGGCTCAGAGTGTTATTTGTGTGTAAAAAGAGTCGTGGTGTAGTGTTTGAAAAGGGGGGAAAGGGATCTGAGGTGTGCAAAGAACAGAACTAAGTGGTTTCCTCTCTGCTGACATTCCGAGCAGGTCTGACCCCGGGGAGAAGCAGAGACGTGGAACTGGGATTATTGGCTGGTTGGTAGAGGGGAAGGGCAGAGCTTTGTCTCACCACGGGGCATTTCTCTGCCAAGGAACGAGTCAGCCCAATGTCTGTGACCTTGCTAAGGACGTGGGACCGAGGGGTGGGGGCGGTGGTGGCAGTGTGGGCTCAGCTGGGGGAGGAGTTCCAGGTGATCTCAGGGGTCTTCTCCATCTCACCCACCTGCTCTTCAGCAGCTCTGGGTTCATGTTTGGCCAAGGGAAGGGGAGCTGTAGCTTTGATCAACCAGGTAGGGGTTTTAGTGACAAGTCTGAGCCACAGAATCCCAGAAAGGTTTGGGCTGGAAGGGACCCCAAAGCCCATCTAGTGCCACCCCCTGCCATGGGCAGGGACACCTCCCACCAGCCCAGGTTGCTCCAAGCCCCGTCCAACCTGCCCTTGGGCACTGCCAGGGATCCAGGGGCAGCCACAGCTTCTCTGCCCAACCTGGGCCAAGGCCTGCCCACCCTCCCAGCCACCAATTCCTTCCCAATATCCCCCCCATCCCTGCTCTCTGGCAGTGGGAAGCCATTCCCTGTGTCCTGTCCCTCCAGGCCTTGTCCTTGTGGCAGCTCCATCACCCTCCACCCCCCCAGAACTCCCTAAGGAGCAGCAGGACTTGGAGCCTGTCCCCTGCTGTCCAACAGCCAGGGTGGCTCTGCAGGGGAGGGAATTCAGGTAAACTGCTGCTTTTCTCCATTCCCTGAAATTACTGAATGGAATTCGGCTTGTTCTCTTTCCTCAATAACTCCTGAGTTGTATTTCTGTAGAATTAATATTTGCAGCATGATTGGCACTTTGCATTCCCACATCTCAGTGACACGGTGATGGGCCTGACCAGGGAATTCCATCAGGCAGTGATGGAGAGCTTGGACTGGAAAAACACATCGAGCTTCTTGTGAATGCAGCAACATCCTACAGGGAAATGATTCTCAAGTCATAAATAAAAGAATTTTTCTGTCTTCTCTACAGGGATTTTTGCACAGCCAAGAGCTCTCATTGTCAAGACTTTGCTACAAACCAACAAAATTGCTTTATTCCTTCCTGGCCTCTTCCAGCCCATCTTTTCTGGATAGAATTCATCTCCAAGGTGTTTCCACACCAGCAGGTTGTGTATCACACATTCCACGCTCTTGGTTCCATTTCTTACCCAAGCCCATGTATGGATTTTTTGTTTCTTTCTGAGATCTTCAGGCACCTGGCAATTTCTGTTGCTGTTCCTCTCATTTCCCAGAGCAGGGACTCCGAATCCATCATTTGTTTCACGGTGTGTTCACAAGCACCAAACAAAGCTGAGCTTTCATGGGGGAGTTTTTGATGCCTGTTTACATTTTTTACACTGTAAAATCATCCCACCCTTCCCTGTAGGTCCAAAGTCTGTGGGTGAATCCGTGTGTCCCTCACCTCAGCTCTGGGAGCTGGGGAAGCATTTGGGCAAAGACATCCCTTCTGCGTCCTGATTTGATGATACTGTCCCTCAGGGTAAGGCAGCTGCCCCTTTCCTTTCAGCTCTTTGAAACTCAACTGAGCTTCTGTTTTCTTCTGTACTTGCAGTGACAGGAAATTAAAGGAGTTATAATGAAAGAAATAGAAGGGAATTTGCACTGAGGAATTGGCAGCAAAGGAATGGGAGCCCAGAGCTCCACACCCCCACCTGGGCTGGGCCCATCCCTGCCTTCCCGAGGTTCCACCAGCACCTCTTCCTTCATTCCCACCCCATCCCCTCCGTCCCACTGCTGGGTCACTCCATTCCAGTGCTGGGTCACTCCATCCCAGTGCCATGTCACTCCATCCCCTCTATCCCAGTGCTGTCACTCCATCCCAGTGCTGTCACTCCATCCCAGTGCCGTGTCACTCCATCCCAGTGCTGTGTCACTCCATCCCAGTGCCGTGTCACTCCATCCCAGTGCCGTGTCACTCCATCCCCTCCATCCCAGTGCTGTGTCACTCCATCCCAGTGCCGTGTCACTCCATCCCCTCCATCCCAGTGCTGTGTCACTCCATCCCAGTGCCATGTCACTCCATCCCAGTGCCATGTCACTCCATCCCAGTGCTGTGTCACTCCATCCCAGTGCCATGTCACTCCATCCCAGTGCCATGTCACTCCATCCCAGTGCCATGTCACTCCACCCCCTTCACTGTGCTGGACACCTTTGCTGTGGGTTTGATGGCCCTGAGGTTCCTCCAGTTGGGCTCCCTGGAGACACTTCCAAAATAGAAGCAAGTAGGGGGAAAAAAACTCTTAACCTGATTATGATGGAATAAAGGACAGAAAAGTGATGTATTGCTGTGTGTATTTTTCATATCATGTGCTCATGACACTGTTTTTCCATGTGCTAAAAATACATCCCATAACTGTGGAATAGGTCCCAAGCTGCTGGTGGCTGAGTTGATGGATAAGCTCAGACTTGAGGAGCTCAGGCTTCCTTTGCTTTCTGTCCTCAGAGAAAGTGGCTGGGCCTTGGTGAGAAAAAAATACATCTCATTTTTGGCATCAAAAAGTAGAGGTGTCCCATGAAAAAATCAGCCTCCTATAAATACATTAGTGACCATAAAATGAGTCATGGAATCCTGGAATGGTTGGGGTTGGAAGGGACCTTAAAATCCATCCAGTACCACCCCCTGCCATGGGCAGGGACACCTCCCACCAGCCCAGGCTGCTCCAAGCCCCATCCAACCTGCCCTTGGGCACTCCCAGGGATCCAGGGGCAGCCACAGCTTCTCTGCCCAACCTGTGCCAGGGCCTGCCCACCCTCCCAGCCACCAATTCCTTCCTAATATCCCCCCCATCCCTGCCCTCTGGCAGTGGGAAGCCATTCCCTGTGTCCTGTCCCTCCATGCCCTGTCCCCAGTCCCTCCCCAGCTCTCCTGGAGCCCCTTTAGGCCCTGGGAGGGGCTCTCAGGTGTCCCTGGAGCCTTCCCTTCTCCAGGGGAACATTCCCAGCTCTCTCAGTCTGTGTTCATATTACAGAGGGAATAAACTGCATTTTGCCCAAGCTCCTTGGTCTGGGTTCCAGTTCAGTGCAGAAGGGAGGGGAGCAGATGGTGCTGGTGAAGTTCTGCCTTGGAGCAGCTTTGGGACAGACACAAACCAAGCCCTAATGCAAACAGGTGCCTGAACACTCCCAAACATTTCCTGCAACAGCCACACAACTCCTGTGTTTGTGAAACACCTTTCCTCGCTCAGGCTCTGGGACACCCCGCGGGCTGCAGAGATTTGGCTCCTGGAACAGCTCCTGGGCAGCCACAGGAACTGAGGGCTTGGACAGCAACTTTGCACCTTCATTATGGAGATGACACTGCTGGTTTATCTTATGAAAGAACTGAAAGCCTCGCTGTCCCCCGGGGCTCCATGAGCTGTTAGACATTCCCAGTCCCGGCTGGAATCAATGGCAACAATCCATTCATGCACCAAACAGGGCTGGGAGGGCGGGGAGCTCCTCTAATGATCCCTCTCTAATGAGCATCAATGTGTGCTCCTGTTAGAGAGCCTGGGCTGCCCAGGCGGGGAGGGGCATTTTAGGGAGCACACTTTCTCGGAGGGTTGGGAGCCCCATTCCCAGCTGAGCATCCCAGCAGTGCTGCAGGACCAGGATCGCTCCGTGGCTACTTATTATAATGCAATTATAAATATTAAGGCAAATCATGAAGTTGTAACTGTCCCTTACAATGAAGTCGGATATTTTTTTTGCCTGCAAATGAACTGCAGGATCTTATTTTCTTTATTAGAGCTGAACAGCTTTAAAAATCAATGTGAATTGTGCCTGACTGAGGTTGCAGCACCCCCCCCCCCCC
>VXBX01009096.1:64344-85555 GCA_013400415.1 Scytalopus superciliaris
GAGGAAACCTGTTTCGGAGGAGGTTTTTGCAGGGAGGGGGTGCAGTGCCAGTCCCGGGGGCTGAAGGAAGAGCCAAACCAGCCCTCTGGGCACCTGTGGGCTCGGTTGAACGTCCCCCTCCCCAAAGACCCTCCAGGTCTGTTTTCATTGAAGATCCACCCAGGGTGCGTCTTTGGAACCTCCCAGTGTGTCCAGGTGAGGTGACACCAGTCGAGGTGACAGCCCGGTGTGACACTGTGTCTGCACTGGGACTGTGCCCCCCTGAACCCAGTGCCCAGCCCCGGGGAGGCACCTGAGCACCCAAAGGACCACAGCGGCTTCCCAGAGGCACCCAAGTGTCCGGGAATGGTTGGGAATTCGTGTCGCCTTCAGCACTTGCTCAGGGAGTGCCCAGACCTGGTGCTGCTCCTCGGACCAGTTTCACCTCGGAGCTTTGGAGGTCTGGGGGATAAATGGAAGGTGGCAGCAGCTCCCCACAGCCGGGGCCGAGGTTTGGGTGTGTCCTGGCACTCCAGCTCCCTGGAACGCCCAGGGATGGGCAGGACTGGCACTCCCGTGCTCGGCTGAGCAATGACTGGAGATATTTGCCGGAGGAGGCTGTGGATGCAGGCAGAGCTCGGAGCTGCCGGCGCTGCTGCCGTGGTTAACCCTGCCCTCCCTTTGTCTGAGCGGAGATTCCATCATCCCAAAAGCCACAGGAATCTGGGAGGCGGCTGGGAGCAAACCCTGCCCGTGGTGGCACCTCGGACTGTCCAGGGATGGTCCTCACGGGAATAAACCAGCGGGGAGGGCGAGGCCAGGCACGGAGAAATGGTGGGGTTTGAAGCTCGTGCAGAGAATTTGTCTTTGGTGGCTGTTTCATGTGTGGCTGTGGCACTTGAGGACACGGGTTAGTGGGGGGTGTGGAAGTGCTGGGGAATGGTTGGACTTGGTGGTCTGGGAGGGCTTTTCCAACCCTAACAATGCCATTATTCCATGAATCATCCAGAGGCTGGATGTAACCCGTTCCCCATGTCCTGGTCTGGGTGCAGCCCACCCCTTGTGCCCTTTGGGGGTGACAGTCCCCTCGGGGGGTCCCCTCCGGGTGGGTCCCCGCGGCCGTGCTGGGTGTGCCGCTGCCTCATCCCAGGGGACACGGCGGGAACGCTTTGTTTTCCCTGCCGGAGGAAGGAGGCAGCATTAATTCTAATTAGCAATGGGAGTGCTGGCACTTAGTGCAGCCGGAGGAAGGTCTGCAAGAGATGCTGCAACTCCACATGATTCCTGTTTGCAGCGTGTGGTCTCTGCCTTCCCAGCAGGAACGTGGGTCAAGCTCTGCCCTCCTGCCCCTCTCCATCTCCCACCTCTTGGCATCTCAGCAGGAAAATTATTCCCATTCCTAAGTTATGACAGGAAAATGGATCCAGTCCCTGAGTTATGTCTGGGAAGTCCTGTGTGTGCTTTCAGTTCTGGGCAGCGAGTGGCTGAGAGCAAGGAGAGCTCGATCCACTCCTGCTCCAGGGATCACCAGCAAGTTTTCCATGGATTAATCACTTGCAATTCCTAAACTGAAAGTGCTTTGGGAATGGTTTCTAACAGGTGAGTCTCTGGGGCAGCAGCAGCTGGACCCAACTTGGGAGGGGCATTGCAGCTTCATGGCAATGGTTGTGTCAGAAAAGTAACAAAACTGGGTCCAAAATGTACCAAAAAGAGAAATTATGGTTAACACAATATCTTTAACATGGTGGTTTCATCTGTATTAGTTTTCTGGGATAAGGAAACAATATTGAGTGTAGCCTTGGTCTGAGCAGGCCCATCTGGGGGTTTTTCCTACCTCTGTGCTGGAATTTCACAGCAGGATGAAGGCAGGATGTGTGATTTACCCTCTTAGCATCCCTGTCACTGCTTTGGATGGCTTTATCCTTACAGTTTGCAAGCTGGAATTGGATCAGCATTGAAAAGTAAATTGCATTTTATCTTTCCAGTGACAGAAGTTGCTCAGAGCTTTGGGGACAGAGATTTTGGGCAGTGCAGTGTCAGTGGGTGCAGGGCCTGTCAGGGCTCAGGGAGGGGATTGCTCCTTTTCCCTCTCACTTTGTGGATCTTTGGAGGCAGGAAGGAACCAAGAAATTGTAGGTGATTTAAAGAGTGTTTTGTGAAGTTACGAGGTGGAAAAGAATGTTCTCATGTACGGTGTTTTGATGTGGGAAAACCATCCAGGAAAAGAAGGGGGGGGGTGGCACCAGCACTGCCTGTCCCTCGGACCAGGGGCTGGGGAGCCAGAGCAGTCCTGGCCACGCAGGTTGTTAGACCGTGGGGTGGGATGGGAATGGAGATTGGGATAGAGATGGGCATGGAAGAGGGATGGAGAGAAGACTAGAATGGGATAGGATGGGAATGGGATTGGGATGGGATGGGGAAGGGATCTGTGTTTCAGATCCATGGGGTAGGCAGCATCTGGCTTCCCAAAAAGATGTTAAAGCCACTTGCAGGAGCAAGGGATGGTCCACACAAGTTCTGCCTTTGTCCCCTGGGGCTCCAGCAGGATCCAGCTCCCCAGGAGGTGCCTGCCCAGCCCCAGGACCTGAACTCACTCTGCCACCCCCACTGTGCCCCGGGGACAGCAGTGCCCGGGGAGGGGACCCCACACCCGGCTCGGGGCAGCATCGGGGACCCCTCGGGGCCCCTCCATCCCTGTCCCAGCTCTGGGCTCCGGTCATTCCCTGTCCCACCCATCCCTATATCCCAGCTCCGGGCTCCATTGCCTGTCCCACCCATCCCTATTCCAGCTCCGGGCTCCAGTCATTCCCTGTCCCCCACATCCCTATCCCGGCTCCGGGCTCCGGTCATTCCCTGTCCCCCACATTCCTATCCCGGCTCCGGGCTCCTGTCATTCCCTGTCCCCCACATCCCTATCCTGTCTCCGGGCTCCGGTCATTCCCTGTCCCCCACATCCCTATTCCAGCTCCGGGCTCCTGTCCCGCCGTACCCCACAGTCGGAGCCGTGCGCGCAGCCAGGGATGCGGAGCGGGGCCGGGATTGCCGGGACAGCAGTGACACCTAGTGACACCGGGGGGACACCGGGCAGCGGGACACGGGGATGGCCACGGGGACGAGCGTGGGGACCGACGGAGCTTCTCTTTCCAAGGGCAGAAGTGCCATTTCGGAACTCCCAGGAGCAGCCGCCTAAGAGCGGCTGTCACCGCAAAGCGCCGCTCCCTTCCCTCAGCTGCAGTTCCCGGCACTGAACAGGCTGCAATCCCAAACCCGTGGAATCCCAAACCCGTGGAAGCCCAAAATGCTTTGCGTGGGAAAGAACTTTAAAGCCCATCTAGTCCTGTCCGTGGGCAGGGACACCTCCCACCAGCCCAGGCTGCTCCAAGGAAATCCAGCCTGCCCTTGGACACTCCCAGGGATTGATCCAGGGGCAGCCACAGCTTCTCTGCCCAACCTGTGCCAGGGCCTGCCCACCCTCCCAGCCACCAATCCCTTCCCAATATCCCACCTATCCCTGCCCTCTGGCAGTGGGAAGTCATTACATCCCCAGGCTGGGCACCACCGACGGTCACCGAGGAGCACAGCCCGTCTCACAGGCACACACGTGCCAGGCTTGGGATACACCGGGGGGATGCTGGAGGTAGAACATACCCCATAAACCTTTAGGATAGGGGGAAAGAGGGAAGTTAGCGTGGCTAATGGGATTTCTGGGAAGCCCTGCAGTGCTGGCAGGTGAGGGGGGGCTGCTCTGTCCCCCCCCACAGCCACCCCCGGCACTGAGCCCTCCCCATGCCCCTCCTCTGCCTCTCACTGGGAAAAACCTGGGGGAAAAACAGACTGAAAATAAAAATGAATGGTTTTATGATTGGTGTAAACAAGGTATAGTTTGGCATTTAAGTGCAACTTGTGCTTGGTCTTGGCGAGAGCAGCAGCAGCTGGGAGGGAAGGTGAGAGGATGGGCAGGGACCTGCCTGCCCCACCACACTGCACTGTGGGAATTGCCCTGGGAATCACACACAAAAGCCTGGGCATCTCCCCAGGGGACTTTGAGAAACTTGCAGCTTTGAGTTTTTTTCATGTATATTTTTTGCCTACATTTTCACTTTCCTTATTATCTGAATTTGTTCTGTTTTGATCAGGGCAATGAAAACAAGACTTGGGCTTTTCAACTACTCGATGTGAGGAAGTGAGAAATTGGGTATTTATAAAACATGTCAGTCAAGGGGTGGAGGAAACGCACTGGATGCCATTCCAGGTGAATTCCTCTGGTAATTACCTATAAATACACCCTCATTTGGTGGCTGATTTTAACTATATTTATTTATTCTACTTAGACGTGGAGAAATATCTGTGCTGATCAGCTCCCCTGAGCCCCTCATCAGCAGAGCTTAATGAAGAGAACAGGCAAGTGTTTTTAGGAGCTTTTCCTTTGAATTTCGAGCCAGGATTGTGCCAGGATCCCTTTCATGCCAGGCTCCAGCTGGGAACCCCCTGCTGTCAGCAGAGTTCATATCCCACCACAGGATCCTCCAGACTTGGGGGTATAAATATTCACAGCTTGGTTCTCCTCCACTTTGCTAGACAAGTGAAATGATCCATAATGAAAGTGTGGAAAACAATCCCATGGATTGGTGGGGTTTGATTTGGTTTTGCAGGTAGAGCAGCCCTGGGGTGAAGGACTTGGGGGTGTTGATGGAGGAGAAGCTTCTCATGCTCTGGCCATGCTGTCCACACCCCAAAACATCCCCCGTGCCCTGGGCTGACCCCACAGTGTGGGACAAGGCCTGGAGGGACAGGACACAGGGAATGGCTTCCCACTGCCAGAGGGCAGGGATGGGGGGGATACTGGGAAGGGATTGGTGGCTGGGAGGGTGGGCAGGCCCTGGCACAGGTTGGGCAGAGAAGCTGTGGCTGCCCCTGGATCAATCCCTGGGAGTGTCCAAGGGCAGGCTGGATTTCCTTGGAGCAGCCTGGGCTGGTGGGAGGTGTCCCTGCCCTTGGAATGAGATGATCTTTGAGATCCCATCCAAGCAAACCATTCTGGGATTCTATCAAAGCAAAGGACAATTACCACCTGTTACTGAAATTAACCTGATTTATGTTTCTATACCTTCTGGGGAGAAGCCACACTGAGCAAAGCACCATTGTAAGAGAAGCAGCCTCCGAGCTGCTCCGACATCCGTCCCATCCCAAAGGGCCCTCTGTGAACAGCTGGGAAGCCAACCTGCTGGTAACTCCCAAGCCACCTGGGAGACATTCCACTGCCACAGGGGCTGTTACCTCTGGATAAAGCCAGAGCCATGTGGGAGAGGCTCCAGCTGCTGCAGGTGTGCTGTGAGAAATTCCCACGCAGAGCTCAAGTGCACGGGGTGAAAATGCCAAAAAGTCCCTGGGACTGAAAATCTGTTTTAGAGTCAGTTCTCAGTTTGATCCCAACAAATTCCTGTTCCACACATCAGACTTTGCAACCTGACAGTATTTCAAGCTTCCCAAAGGCCTTGGATCATGGGATAGTGCAGAAAACTCTGGTCAGCCCTCACAGGGTAGCAGCTGACGGTGTTTTTTCTAAAGGGCAATTAAAAAATCCCAATTAATCTGCCAATGCCATCAAATCCTTTTCGTAGAGAATGAGACTCAGTCACTTTTTCAATGGATAAGCATCTCTTGCTTTGGGAGCTGTGAATGGAATAAATGGAACCAGGTTCCAGGGATCAGCCCTTCCCACCCCCTGGTCATCAGCTCTAGTTGGCCTGGCTTGGGGGAGAGCCCTGGGGAGGGGGAAATGGGGGGTGCCTGGCTTATCTAAACCAGGCTCTGAGCTGGGCCTGGGTTTGCTGCCTGGCTTATCTAAACTGGGCCTGAGTTTGCTGCCTGGCTTATATAAATCAGGGCTCTGAGTTTGCTGCCTGTCCCAGGAGATGCTGGAGCAGTTTGTCCTCCTGGAAGTACAACATGGAGTGAGAGGTATGATGCGCTATTTTTTTAATTAATTTAATTTGTGAGTGAGGTGGGAGAACATCTTTGTGCTCTCAGGTGACTTCCCTTCAGAGCAGTTTGCAGAGCCTGGTCGTGGCTGGCTCCTCAGGAGGGAATGGGATGGGAGAGGAGCCCCAGGAGCTGCTGGTGCTTCCCAGCCCAGCCAGACCTCCTGCCTTGGGTTAGAAGAGTTTCATTTGCAGCTCTGGGAGCACAGAGGGGCTTCTTTGGGTGGGGGAATCCTGAGATGCTGCTGCTCAGGGCTGGATTTTGCCAGGTACTCTGGTCCTGCCTTGCACCCTCGGAGTTTATTTGCCATTTCTGTGGAAAAAGGCATTTTCTGGTGATTCCAGGAGGGAAATCTCTTGCAGGAGCCTCACTGTGCACTGATGGGAAGGGTCTGGGACTCCTTCCCAGCCTGTTCTCCACACACATCTTGGGCTTTTTAAAGCACCACTACAGTGTGCAAATAATATTCTGTATGTGCTTGAGGTCCTGAGATGAGAAATAATGGGCTTTAACTTCATTTGAGGTGCTGTCACACAAGCACCAAGTCAGCACTGTGGGAAAAGGGCAGTTTCTGTACACCTCAGCAAGAAAAGAGGTGTTTTTGTGGGTTTTGATCTGTGAGCATTTTATCAACATGCAATGACCGAAATATCAAAGCATGAAATTAAAAATTACAATAGTTTAAGTTAAAATATTGTGTGTGGGATTTATGTGAGATAGAGGTTTATTTGCTTTAAAACTCTAGATTTTTTTTTTAAGAACCACTCCTGTAAATTTTAATCTGTGATCCATATTGGGTACACAGAGAGGTTTGGGGTGGGAGGGACCTTAAAGCTCCTCCAGTCCCCCCTTCTGCCACGGGCAGGGACACTTCCCACGGGCAGGGAGGAGGAGGAGGATGCAGTTCCAAGCGCTGTGACTTTCCCAGCTCTGGAGGACCAGCAGCTCCCGGAGGTTTAAACCCTGTGCTGTTGCTCTGCAGGTACCTGTCTCGGCTCAAGAGCTGTTGCCAAGGAAACACCTGCAATCAAGGGCAGGAACCAGTTAAGCGCGTTAATTATTTTGGGAGGTGCCAGGAGACCCCAGCCAGCCTTGCTGAGCTCTGGGCTGTGCCGTGGGGACAGGTGGGGACAAATAACGGGTGTGACTTGTGACCGGGGGGGAATGATGCCTGAAACCCCCAGCGGCAGCGCCCGGTGCACCAGACTCAGCAGGGTGATGCACCGCGGTAAATAACGTGTCGCTGGGTCAGTAATGCCCAGAGAAGTAGGAAAAGAGACAAGAAGTTGTTAAAAGAGTGTTGTGATCCCCCCCGTCCTGCCGGCGGGGGCAGGAAGGGCCAGCCCAGCCTCTGCCGTGCCTGGCCGTGGAATTGCCCCTGTCTCTGTGATGGGAGCGGGGATGTTCCCCAGGGATTGGAAGGAACAAACTCGGTGACTGTCGTGATTCACCTCCATCGATTGTTTCACGTGAAGGACCAGAAAGGTGCTTTTATTTTTGAGAGCAAGCCCTTTCCTGGCAGTGCTGGGTGCTCGGGGAGCCGCGGTGGCTCCGGGGATGGGGGGGAATCAGCCAGCCCTCCCCTCTCCGCTGCATCAAGGCACGAATTAAACCACCCTCAGGAATGGCAGCGCAAGGGACAAACTGCTCAATTATCCGCGGAGCCAAATCGCAGCTTCCAAGCGCTTTGACACAACTTAATGAGTTGTTCTTAAGCCTTGATTGCTAAAGCAGAATTTTTAAGCAGGCTGGGAAAGCACTTTATACCCTCCCTTCGGCTCAGGGAGCGATAAACCCATTTCTTTGTGTGCTCAGGTATCAAAAGGGAAGAACAATCAGTTTTCCCGGAGCTGGTTGTCACTTGTTGTTCCTGCTTTGGAACACGAGGCAGTCCTGGCCATGGGCAGGGTTAGTGGGGTGTTTGCTCCAGAGGGAAAGTGACTGTATCTCCTGCCTGGGCTCTCCTCCAGCTGCCACTGGGAGCCAGGGATGAAGCATCCCGCTGGGATACTGGGAGCACTGGTGTGGCAGCTCTCAGGGAAGCTGCTCCCAGCTGCATTCACTGGGCCGGGCTGTGTCCCAAAGCCACGTTTAAGCACAGGGAATGAGAGAAACATCAGGAATGAGAGATCGAGAGGAGCTGAGTGGCTGGGATGGGAGTGAAAAGCACCTGCTCCCTTCATGCTCCCTCCTGGAAAGTGACTGTCACACAGTGGGGTTGGTGAGCGAATGTTGCAGCTCTCACACCTTCCCTTGGGGAGTCATGGAATTCCCTTGCACTTATTCACTGTTAATTCACCCTGACTGGGTGTTACTGGGCCCCAGCGTGTGCCAGGAGGTGCTGGCTGGTTGGTCACACCCACCCCGTGGTGCTCCTGCTTTGTCCTCACTAAGCATGTGCAGGAGCACCCGGAGCATCAATTTTTGGGGTTGGTTTTCCCAAATTCTCTTGCTGTGAACTCGATGTGGCTGCACATGCTGGAGCTTCCCTGTGGCAGGTGCTGCTCTTGGTTGGAGAAGGGCCCAGTGCCAATCCCAAACATACTTTGGATGATATTCCCATAAAACTGAGTGGCTTGAGCTCCTGTGGGAGTTGCACAGAGATGGATAACAGGAACGTGGAGCTGAAGCAGAGGAATCTCTGGGCTCTGCTCTGGAGTTTGAGTTGACTTTGGTGCTGCTCTGAGGCTGTTCTTGGTTTGCACTTGAAGCCCTTCAAGGTTTCTGTAGATTTTCTTTGACTCTTGAATGATCAGGGTTTGGGAAAGGAAAAAGAAGTTCAAATGGCAGAGGGAGGTCACTTAGGGAATCTTGAGGAAGAGGATTGAGTGGGAGAGAGAGGTGACTTGTGAGAATCTCGTGGAAATGGCAGAGGGAGGTGAGTGTGGGAACCTTGGGATGTGCACAGAGGAACAAGGAGCCTGGGAGCTCCCAGGGCAAGGAATGATTTTCCCTCACATAAGGATATTCATCCACGTCCTGATGGAGCAGAGCTGTGCTGTGCCCTGCTAATTAGCCAGGTTAATCCTCAGCATTAATTCAGCCAGGCTAATTGTTGCAGCCCCGGTGATGTCACTGCTCTGCTCCCGGTCTCTGCTCCCATCCCCCCAGCTCCAGCAGGGATGTGTTGGGAATGTTCACTCCGGGGCTCCCCCCACCCCAGCTGTATTTGCAGGCTCAGGAACTGCCCCTTTGGGGTGGGAACTTCCCTTTGGGAAAGGGGAGAAGCCCCAGATCTCACCCTGGTCTGGCACAGGGTGTGAGTTAAAAACAGACGCATCTTTTGTTCTGGAGATGAAAAATAAATGCATCTTTTATTCTGGAGGTGGGGTATGTTGGGGACAGGTGGGAATCTGCAATCAGAGGAACAGCTCTAGGGGTGACCACCTTAAAAATAATCCCTAAAATCCCAGTACCTGTGGGGTTTTCCACATTTTGTTCTGGAGGGAAACAAGGCTATTCCTTGCTTGGCTCAGCAGCATCAGCCCCCCGCAGGGATCCCTCTGGGCAGGGTGTGCACAGACACTGGAGCATCTCCCGAAGGAATTATCTCGAAAAGAGACGTTTCCACAACACTGATTTCTTTTTTTCTTCATTGTCATTGTAAATTCCAAATTTATGTGGGAATGTTTTAAACCCAAGAGTAACCAGCCCCCCTAGGGAGAGAAAGTCACTGTCCAGAAAGGTACAAACATCAGGAAAATGCTCAGCTAAGCAGAACATCAGACAGGGGGAAATAGATGTTAAATATGGACACAAATCTGGGACCTCAGTGCAGGATTTGGGGGAAATAAATGTTAAATATGAACACAAAAATCTGGGACCTCAGCACAGGATTTGGGGGAAATAAATATGGACACAAAATTCTGGGACCTCAGTGTAGGATTTGGGGGAAATAAATATGGACACAAAATTCTGGGACCTCAGCACAGGATTTGGGGGAAATAAATATGGACACAAAATTCTGGGACCTCAGCACAGGATTTGGGGGAAATAAATAAGGACACAAAATTCTGGGACCTCAGTGTAGGATTTGCAGATGTTTCTGTGCTGGCAGAATTTAAAAAATTAAATCAAGGGAAGGCTTAATGTTTAAATAGGGTGTTTAAAATTTAACTCGAGCGTTTGTGCTGCTGCTGTGGGGTCGCTCCGTGTCTCTGTGCAGGGAGAGGCCGCAGTGCCCCCAGTATAGCCCAGTTTAGCCCGGCTGGGCTGCACTGGGGGCGCTGGGCAGGCGCTCCCGGCTCTGGGATCATTCGGGATGCACAGCCTGGATAACAGAGGGGATGGGGAGGAGGGGGCGGCTCCAAAGCAGGACAGGACGTCAAGGCTGAGCCTCTAAGAGGGGTCACGGGAGGCAGCCCGGGTAAGCCGGGCCGGCTTAGGCTGGGCTGGGCTCAGCCTGGGAGCCTTCCCGGGAAAAGCTGCCCCTGGACACACGTGTGGCACAGCCTGGGGAGGGCTCTGAGGGGCACTTAGGGCAGGGAAATGGGCCCGGGAATGGTGAATGTGTGTCCTGGTGGCCTTTAAAGCACAGTGACCTCTGGCTAAAAATACCCTTGGCTTTTAATGCCCAGGCTCTAAGAGGGATTCTGAAATGATGGGAGAGCCCTTCCCTCTAAAGCACCGTCTGGCTTTGCATCCTGTCTGTAAAAATAAAGCAAAATAAAGTCACTTTTTACACCTGCTTAACAGTTTCCTAAAGGCACAGGCACAACAGTGAGGGGACCTAACTGGGAGAAGTGCTTTAGGCATGGAATGTCTCACTGGTTTGGCTTGGAAAGGACCTTAAAGCTCCTCCAGTGCCACCCCGTGCCATGGGCAGGGACACCTCCCACCAGCCCAGGGTGCTCCAGCCTGGCCCTGGACACTTCCACGCTGGACAAACAGTGATTGCATCTTGGTTGTGGCTCAGAGAACAAGTTCATTGTGAAGTAACAGTTAATTTTTTAACAGTAACAGTTAATTTTAAGCCAAACGAGACAGAAAAATGGCCTCAGGGATCTCTGCCCCCTGTGCTGCCTCAGCAATTAAGAGAAGGCAGTGCCATGCCCCAAACACCAGACTCCTTTTGGGTTGTTCCTTTTTAAGGCCCTGGGAGAACAATGACATTAAAGTAGGTCTCATCAATAATTCAGCACTGACTTAATGCCTTTTTTGTGCAGGGGCCAATTATCCAAACAAACACTTGGCTTTATGCAGATCAGTAAATGGAAAAAGTCATTCCTATGCCATGTTAGATGTGCTCTCCTTGGGGCTGTGCTACCAGAGACAACTTGGGGGCCTCTCTCCCAACCACTTCTTAAATGGTCCATTAAAATGTGGGGAAAGCTGAACCGTCAGGATAAAGAACTTTCCATGTTGTTGAGCTGCTTCTGGATTCCTGAAAGTTCATCCTAATGCAAGGGCTGCTGGCTCATAAATCCAACCCTTTGCTCCTAATAATACAGAGCCAAGATAAGTTATTATGGAGCACAGAATCACTGGGCTTGGAAAAGCCCCCTGAGCCCATCAGGTCCAACCAGGCCACCCTGACCATGGCCCCAGGTACCACAGCCCCAGGGCTTTGACACCCCTCCATCCATTCCAGAAGGAATTTCCCCTGATATCCAGCTAACCCCCCCTGGAGTCACTGGAGGCCGTTTCCTCCTGTCCTACCTGTTCAGTGAGACTATTCAAGGAGTCCTGTTTGCCTGCAAAGGTTCTTCCTGTGCACCTTTCTCCAAGAGAAACTTACAGACAAGCTGTCATGTAGCCCTGAAACTAAACCTTGACCAGGTTTGCTCTGGCTCAGTGAAGAAAATCTGCTTAGGCTGTTTCTTTTGAGTTAATTCCTGCCAGGATTTGCACTGCTGTGGAAAACACTTTGTTTTATAGTAACACTTTGAACAGGCGAGTTAAAGTTACCAATCCTCAACATGCTTTGTGCTTGTTCATAAAAATAAGGTACTTCCAGTGGATTCTAAACATAATTATTTTAAGCCCTCTCCTTGCTGGTGCTCCAGTGTGGGGGAGAATCTGCAGAGCCTCCCCCAGGAGCTCAGGCAAGTGGTGTGGAGTGTTGGCTTTATTGGATTATCTCGCTGGCACCTGCCTTTGTCAAATCCCTCTTGCATGTGAAAGTAAGACTGGAATCATGTCAGGTTCTAGCAAAGCTGTGGGTTCGTGGCAAGGTGTGTCTTTAAAGTTCTGTGGCTTCAGTGTTTAACATTCAGAGAGGTCCTGTGGCCTCAGTGAGAAGTGCTGGGATTTGAGGGAGCTGCTGCTTTCCCAGGTGAGAATTCCACGGGTTGAGGGGGCTCTGATGGTGCAGAAGAGCCTCTGGATCCCCCCTGGATCCCCTGGGGGGCACACGAGGGCTGGAAGCTCTTGGGTCTCCCGTGCTGGTTTGGGCTGTGCTGGGGGAGGATGAATTTGCCCTGTTTTACTGCTCACAAATCAGCACCACGAGCCCCGCGCTCTGTAATTGCACTTCACACCCTAATTTATGGCTCCTTTCCTAAGAATGAGGCTCAGGGCCGAGAAAAGAGAAATATTTAGTTAATGGATTTTTCTAAGCCACTGCAAGAAATTTATTTGTGTTATAATTTCTCCAAACCGCCCATTTTTAGAGTTGTGTCTGTTTGCCAAGGGAAGCAAAGTGATCCTGCTCAGGTCTGGAGCTTGGGATGTGAAAGGAAGGTGGAATGTTGGCACTGGGAGGGAGCTGGGGGGGCTCAGCCTGGAGAAAAGGAGGCTCAGGGGGGACCTTCTGGCTCTGCAATCCCTGCCAGGAGGGGGGCTGGGGGGGGTCGGGCTCTGCTCCCAGGGAACAGGGACAGGAGGGGAGGGAACGGCCAGGAGATGTTCAGGTGGCACATGAGGAGGAATTTGTGCCTGGAAAGGATGGTCAGGCCTTGGCAGGGGCTGCCCAGGGAGGTTTGGAATCCCCATCACTGTGAGGATGCAAAATCCATGTGGATGTGGCACTTGGGGACATGGTCAGGGGTGGCCTGGGCAGTGCTGGGGGATGTGGGACTCGATCTGAAAGGTCTTTCCCAACGTGAATGGTTCCCTCAGTCTGTGGTTTCTCTTGGTGGGGCTACAAACCTGAGCCGAGGCAGGGGGAAGTTAATGGCAAACAGACTCTGCCATGACTGAAATTCCCACAGCAGCATCCAAGGAGGCAATTAAGCCACTTCCAGGTTTGGATGTTACTTGGAGACCGACTCCAACACAGCAGCTGCTCTCCCAAGGTGTGGGTGGCATCTTCCCACCACGAGAACGATTTCAATGAGCTGCCTGCTTTCACATGGATTCACAGAGCGCAAAATTAAACCAAATTAATGCATTTTTTAACAAGGGAAATTCTGCAAGCAATAGAAGTGACATTTGGGTAATGCCTGGGGAAAACATTTGGGAAGAGTACTTACAAAGGGAAATGGAGTTTCTCCTTTTATAGCACACTTTATCCCTTCACCAGGAGTATTTCTGGTGGTGTTGTTGGCACCAAGGCCAAACCCCTCCGTGCTGAGATGGACTGAGCCAAAACACCACATTTGCACCACAATGGGTAATAACTGTTCCTTTGTTTGCACCTCAGAACGTTTGTGGGTTATTTTGGAGCCAACAGGATTGCTGGTTGCTATTACAGGTATAAAAATGTGATCTCCTTTCCAGCGTGGCAGCGGTTAGTGACAGGAGCAGAGTGAGCCCCCAGAAATGCTGTAGATGGAATACGTGTTTCCCTAATAGGGCCGAGGTCACCCCCGGATGTGATCGATGTGTTATTAAAATGAAACATTTCCCCAGGCAGAAAAGCCATTAAGGCTGAATTAATGCCATAAATATCTAACAGCTACTTCAGGTGAATAATTCTGATTAAAACAGTGCTGCAGTTGCCTCAGATCGCATTCCATGAATACCAGGCTGGAAATTAGGAATGCAGTGTTTAGCACAGGGTGCAGTGGGGGGTCCATGGGGGTTGCAGCTCCAATCTCTGCTCCCTGTGAGCAGGGGCAGCACCCAGGGAAGGGCTGGGGCTGTGCCAGGGCAGGGTTGGGTGGGATCTCAGGGAAAGGCCCTTCCCCCAGAGGGTGGTGGGCACTGCCCAGGCTCCCCAGGGCAGGGTTGGGTGGGATCCCAGGGAAAGGCTCTTCCCCCAGAGGGTGGTGGGCACTGCCCAGGCTCCCCAGGGCAGTGGGCACAGCCCCAAGGCTGCCAGAGGAGGGTTTGGATGATGCTCTGGGGCACAGGGGGGGGTTGTTGGGGTGTCTGTGCAGGGCCAGATGATCCTTGGGGGTCCCAGCTCAGGATATCCGTGGATTCTGTGGCTCCATCAGGTGTTTGGTGCTGTGCCCCTGCAGGTGTCCCTGGCCCAGAGAACGTGGAGCTGCAGCTCCCATTTCCTGGGAAGCTGCTGGTGAGGAGGCAGGAAGGACCCTGTTAGAGCCCTATCACTTGGCAGGGGCTCATCAAGTGTTAATTGGGGCAGGGAGCAGGTTGGGTGGGCTGGGCATGGCTGGTCCTCATCCATGTTCAGTGTTCTCCCTCTGAGCAGCCCTGGGAGCAGGGACTGGATCCAGACCTGCTCGCTGCAGGGGGATGGAATTCCTGCCCATTCCTGGCCCATCCCGGGACGGAGCAGCCTTGCCCTGCCCAAAGGCAGCACAGCTGTCCCCATGAGAGCGTGTTCCCCATGTCCCCAACCCTGCTGGCTGGCCATTCCTGAGCCTGGGAATCTCTTCCTGCACGGAGCTCTGTCATCAGCACTATTGACAGTCACAGAATAGAGCCATGGAATTGCTAGGCTTGGAAAAGACCTTTAAGATCATCAAATCCAGCTGTCACAACCTAAAACCAGCCCAACCCCCCCCCAGAGAGGGGCATTTATTTCTTTTGTGAGCACCAAGTGCATTTCGAGGCTCGTTTGGGTCACAAAGGGCGCCCTCGATTTCAAACAAAACAACACTCACTTTACTCGGGAGTTCCAGATATGAAATTACAGCTGAAATAAAAATGAGAAATAGAGCAGAGAGAACTCCCCGAGCCACTGCCCTCTCCAAGGGGGAGAAGCTGCTTCAGTCGGTGCTAAAGGAGGAACTTTGGCACTCCCAGGTTTGCCGTTCCCCCTTTCCCCGGGGGATGATTTCTGCCCGGGCTGATGAATTGTTTCGAGTGTGACCTGCACGTCACTGCATCAAACTCCTGCTACTGCTTCGTGGTTTCTGTTTGAGACTCTCATTTCTTCTGGTTCTGTTTTATTTTTAAGAACTCTCATGGGGTTTGTAAAACACTGTTTTTCCTCGGAGTTGAGACTAAAAAGGCAGGGATTTCTGTTCGATGCCTCCAGGTCTCCAAGAGAACAGGGGCTGAAACCCCGAGGGCAGTTTCACGGTGTGAATTCCAGCCACTTTATTTCCAATAACAAAAGGGTGTCTCGGTCTGTGAGTTCCAATATTCATACAGCAGCATTTCCAGAGAAGATTTTGAAGTACAATTTGCTTTTCATGGAGACAGAGATTGGAAACACAGATTAAGGGGAAAAAACCCAAACAATTGACAGGATGATGCTGGTAAAAGAAATTTGAGGTTTTTAAAAAAGGAGATCATTTGAAGGGGAAAGATGAATTGTGTTGACAAAGAAAATTGAGTTTTACTAAAACAATGTCTCCATTTATCAGGAAGTTCTACTCTGAAGGAGTTGGAGGGAAGGATTAGACGTGATCAGAATTCTGCTGGGGTTTGGCACAGTGGCAGATCTTTATCTGACACCCAAAACATAATGAGAATCAAAAGGAAATATTAAAAATATGGAAATTTGATGCGTTTTTAGACAGAGCACCAAATCCTGCTTTGCATGAGGGAAAATGTGTTAAACCAGCTCAGCTCCACGACCTGAGGGGGCAGGATTGCAACTGAGGTGTCCCCACAGTCCAGTGCAGGGACTTGTGAGGAGCTTTCCCGTGAATTTGGGACTGGGAGGAGGATCCTTGAGGCTCATCTGGATTGGCACATCAGACTGGCACTGACAGCACTGGCATGGGATGCCCTTTCCTCCCCTGGTGAACATGGAATCGGGTTCAGCATCTCTGTGCAGAGCCAGAAATGCCCCTCAGAGTTTGATTTACTGTCTGTCTCTCCCAGGATACTCAGAGAGTCATGGAAGGGCTTGGGTTGGAAGGGACTTCTTAATGATCCACAATTAAGAACCCCATTAAGGACTCTGCTGTGTTAATACAGAGAAGTCAAAAGATTCCTGCATCACATAACCAGTGGTGTCAATCCTTTAGGGTGATTTGTATTCTAAAATCCAGACCTGCCTACTTTGTCTCCGCTCTGAGAAGGTGGAAATATCACCCAGGGGCAAAAAGGTGCCCTCAAGGTCCCTTTCTGTCACAGATGAGCTTTCTCAGCTTAACTGACTTCAGGTGTTTCTGTGCCCTTCCTGTTTTTAACAACCAGCCAAAACAAAACCCCTCCTGACCTAAAATTATGGTAAGTTAGTGGTAATGAAAAATTTGGGCTTCAGCCACTCCCCCATTGAAGGAAATGGCTTCACTGAGAAGGGGAGGGAAGTAATAAAGTTGTAATAAATGTCAGAAAGATGGGAGGCCTTTATTGGAAAAAACCTCAAGTACTGCTTTTAACAACTGGAGCTGTCAGGGATATAAATGATAATGGGCATCGAGGGGAAAGGAAGTTATAAATCCTTCATTTCTGAAAGGGATTTGTATCAAGCAGGAAGAAATAGGCTGACGACAAAATTCATTCTCTGGTAATGGCAAATATCTGGAGTGCCCTGCATCAAAGGGGCCGTATCCTTTGGGTCCTCACCCTCCCAGTGAGGCCAGTTCTGGGGCATTGGTCTTGCCACCCCTGGCTGGTGCTGGGCAGAGGGTTTGGTGCCAGTTGTAGGGTGCCAACAGCAGGATGTGGCACCCTGAGGAGCCACCTCGGGCACAGCCCCGGCCGCTGAGCAAATCCTCACCTCGGGGTGCTCCACCCCTGCCTCTCACCGGGCCTGAAACAGCTCACTGGGGTCTGGCACTGCTTCCTGTGGGAAGAGCCTCAAACTCCCTGTAAAGGCTTAGACTCGGCTCTAGGTGTGTTTTCCAGCTTTGCTGACCTTGCTCATCTTTCCCACTGGAAGCAGGTGATGCATCTAATTGAGAAGCAAAGCGTGGCCCAACAGCAGAGCCCCTATTTCACTGCCAGCACCACAGAAATATATTCCGGTCTTTAATTAAGCAAACAGAAGCAGAGGTAAATGATTCCAGAAAGGACTAGCCAAAAGCAGCCTGGGCTTTACCCTTTGTAAATAAGGGAGGCAAGACTTGGGCTCTTCCTGGGACAGGGAAAAGGGAAATTAAATCACAAAGCCCAGGTGACATTTGGCTGCGAAGGAACTGAAGTCTGAGGTACCTGAACTGCTGCCAGTGGAGGTGATTTATCCTTTCCCACACCTCCTACATCAGCTGAGAGGTCTGAGAGTCACACCCTGCCCTAAAAACCCTCTCAGCTTTGTGTTAGAGGCATAAAGGGAGTCCAGGATTGAAATACAAGGACATTCCAACCTCCTCAGCCAGGGCAGGACGTTCCTAAGGTTGTCCCATTTCTTTTCACAGAGCACAGGTTGTGTTGCTGTGTGGGAGGTCCCGTTGGAGGTTGGGATGGAGGATGAACTGGCTGGGATTCCTTTCATGTTATAAAGGACATGCCTGGGGTTGCTTTAATGTTATAAAGGACATTGCAAGGGTTTGATGGATTGTTACATTGGGTTCACCTGTGGTTGTGCATTTGAAGAGGTAATACAGCCAAGGCAATAAAATTGAGTAAGTGGAATAGGCTGCTGTTCCCTGGGAAAGGATGAATGGATCACTCTGGAGGCAGCAGAACTGTCAGCCCATTTATTTCTCTTGGGTGGTAGGAAAGGGCTCTGTATTTTGTGTAATTATTGATGTAAAATTCAGATGAAAATAAATCAGCTTCTTCCTCCAGCTTTGTTTTCCTTTCTGCAGATCAGATCTGAGTCAGAGGATCTGTTCTGGGACATAAATATATAGACATTTATTCTCCAGCAAAAATAGAGGTACCTTCTGGCATGACAGATTGGTTGGAAGGTCATGGTCGATACTCCGGTAGAGCCAGGAATACATTTTCTGGCACAAGACTAAAAACACTTTTAAATAATGCAACAATGTATTTGAAACACTTGCCAGGAAAAAGGCCTGGCTTTGTTGAAGTGCTGTGGAATTCCAGCCTGGGAAAGCTTTGGCACCTTTGCTGTGGCTGCCCCTGCATCCCTGGCAGTGTCCAAGGGCAGCTTGGACGGGGCTTGGAGCAGCCTGGGCTGGTGGGAGGTGTCCCTGCCCATGGCAGGGGTGGCATGGGATGGGCTTTGGGGTCCTTTTAACCCAAACCATACCGGGATAACTTTTTTCTCCCCATGCCCAGGGACCAGACACTGTTGCAGGGCACAAACATCCACTTCCCAATCTCCCTTTCCTTTTAGTTCACGGAACAGACACGTGTTGTCTTTATTCAGGAAAATCCCCCCCGGGTGTTCCTTGGGTTTGTCCCTCCCTGCAGCTCCTGGCAGTGCAGTGTGACCACACAGAGCTTGGAGTGGGTGCACAGGAGGGATTTTATGTGTCAGGAAGTTTTATTCTTCATGTTTGCCCAGCTGCTCTGAACCAGATCCCTCTGTAGCAGAGGTTACTCCCTCTGTGCTAGCCCTGTGTGGGTCAGGAAAATTCCCTCCTACCCCCTGTGTGATGGCAAAGGGCCCGCACAGGAACAAGGGACACACGTGGCTGAGTGAGTGGCACTGATCTGGAGGGGGTGCTTGAAAAACAGACTGAGAAGTGGCAAAACTCTAACAGAATTCTCTCCCAGCAGCCTGTGTTTCCAGCAATTATCCGTGCGGTGTTCCCAGTGTGGGGGCTGCATCCCCACCAGTGCATTTAACACCTATTTATAGATCTTCCAGGAATTTCTCTTCACATCTCCTTCAATCTGCTGTGACTTTTGGTTTCAACAGCAGCTTGAGCTGTGAGAGTTCCAAGATTAATTATGCATTTTGTAGACAGGCACCTGAGCTCCACACTGGGAGATGGGATGTGCTGGTGGATGTTCTGATGGGTGCTCTTCCAGTCAAAACGATGGATAATCAGTTTGAATACACGTTTTGGTGACATCTGGAATTTCATGGGCTTCAGTCTTTCTTCTCCCTTTACAGGCAGAGTTAAAATCCAGGTGGTTCCAGTTTCCCTTAGAGAAAAGCCACTTCCCATCTCCACTGATCCTCATCTTTCCCTATTTTTGGTGGGGATTTTTTTCCCTACTGGAACTTTTCTTTTCCCCTCCCAGAGCAGACAGGAATTCCAATACATAAGTGGTATCAGGGTCGGGTTATTGCACCCCAGAACCTGCAGTGCTTTGGGTTGGAAGGACCTTAAGGCTCAGCTCATCCCACCCCCTGCCATGGGCAAGGACACTTTTTTTCCCCAGAATCCTTCCATGAGTAAAATTGAGGCATTTTTATGCTGCTCTTTCAAACAGGTGCCATTAGCACTGAATTAAAGAGTCAGGAAATTTTGGTGTTTCCTTTCTATTTATCACATGGTGATACATAGAAATGATTTCAACGGAGTAGAATGTAACAGAAATAATTAGTGGTGCCAAACTCCGTGGATCATTATTCCCTTCTACCCTGATTTCCCACTTGGAGCAAACACCTCACTGCGAGCATCAGAAGCGAAGAGGGAAAGGATACTCTGCACAGGGAACATCCACTTGTGCATCTCAACGTGCTTTACAGGAAGCAATTAATGCTCTCGCAGCGGTGAGGGGCTGGAGATAAGAAAGCTGCAATGCAGAGGAATTGACTGGCTCATCCTCAGGGACACAGGGAATGCTGGATTCCCAGTCTTGCACTGCCCGACTTCTCAGCTCTGCTCGCTCTGCCTTTACCTCAGGAATCGTTTAACCCTTTGCTGCAGATCTCACACACACCGAGCAGCCTCTGCAGCCCAAAGGGAGGGTAAGAACGGAGCAATTAGCAGGGTGTGCTGGGAAGAGGAAGAGGCCCTCAAGTCATTTAGGTAAATATTTCAGATCAGAGTGAAAAATGCTTTTATTACGCATTTTGTGAGGGGAAAAAGTGCTTATTACTTATTTTGGAAGAGGAACAGAAGTACAAAGTGCCAAGAGGTTTCTTATCTTTGTATCAAACCACTTTAGTTCATGCCCTTAGTTTTCAGAGTCAAAAAAAGAGATGTTCTTCAATGGACAATAGAATGTTGCAAGTCAGGACTTTTTGGCTGTGCTTTGGTGCTGCCAAGGCTGGTCACACACGGGCAGGAGAGGGACAGGAGAGCCAAGATTGCTGGATCCAAACACCAACCTTCTGGACCTGACAGGCTGGGAGAGCTGGGAATGTTCCCCTGGAGAAGGGCAGGCTCCAGGGACACCTGAGAGCCCCTCCCAGGGCCTAAAGGGGCTCCAGGAGAGCTGGGGAGGGACTGGGGACAGGGCAGGGAGGGACAGGACACAGGGAATGGCTTCCCACTGCCAGAGGGCAGGGATGGGGGGGATATTGGGCAGGAATTGGTGGCTGGGAGGGTGGGCAGCCCTGGCACAGGTTGGGCAGAGAAGCTGTGGCTGCCCCTGGATCCCTGGGAGTGTCCAAGGGCAGATTGGATGGGGCTTGGAGCAGCCTGGGCTGGTGGGAGGTGTCCCTGCCCATGGCAGGGGGTGGCACTGGGTGGGCTTTAACATCCCTTCTAACCCAAACTGTTCTGCTGTTCCATGATTTATCCACCACTCTCTCAGAGAATGTCTGTGCGATCTTTGCGTGGCTCTCGGTGCACGCAGGATGAACACCTTTTACCTTTTGCTTTCCTTCTCTAATGAGAGATGTTTCCCTCAAAAAAGTCAGGAGAGAAGCCTGCAAGGCCGCCGCTGCCTGTGGGAGCGGGGCGAGTGGGCGCTGCTGTGCCTGTGAATGCGGCTGGGCCGGGAACGGCTCCGGGCGAGGGGCAGAAACCCCCCGGATATTGAACTGAACTGTGGCGAAATAGCTCTGCTTCAGCCCCCCTGCTTCGCTCAGCCCCCTGCCTTCCCCCGCCCCACCCCACATCCCTCATTCCCCGCTCTACTCAGGGCCCCATCCCACATCCCCCGACCCCCTCAGCATCCCTGCGTGCCTCCCTGCCTTTCCCCCCCCGTGCCCCCCTCCTTACCCCATCCCGCATCCCTCCATCCCCCG
>VXBX01009096.1:85641-107290 GCA_013400415.1 Scytalopus superciliaris
CGCCTCCCTCCATCCCCCCTCCCCGCCTCCTCCCGGCCTGGGGGCCGCAGCCATCGCGGTGCGGGCGGCCCCGGGCCGAGCTCCGCGCTCCGCCGCAGGTAAGAGCGGGCGGGGGGTGCGCGCTGGGACGCGGCTCCCTTGCCATTCCCATTCCCATTCCCGCTCCCTCTCCCTGCGGTCGTTTGCCGGGATCCCCCCCGGCACGGCTGGCGGGGCGATGCTCTTGGCGCTCTCCCCGCCTTTATCCCGCTGCCTTCCCCGCCGCTCCCAGCGAGGGGGGTTAATCAGGGCTAAGCCGGACCTGGAGCGCGATGTGTGACAAGCCGTGATTGAATCCCAGCCCTGGCGCGCAGGGATTTGCTCGGGATGTGCCCAAAGACCCGACAGCGGCTCCGCTGGGCGAGGCTGCCAGAAAGGACCCAAATATCCCCGGAGAACCACGGACAGAGGCTCTTTGTGGTAGGAACGGAGCGACGCTGTGGGTTGGCGAGTCCAGCCGGAGGTTTCCCTGGAATGACGGTTTGGGCTGGCCCTTTCTGCCGTAGGTTTCCCTGGGCCAGCGCTCTGGGTTGCCGCTTTCAGCCATAGGTTTCCCGGGAATCTCCTCAGCCCGGCTCGGTCCCGTTTTCCCCCCCGAGCAGGAAGCCCCCGCTGGCAGCTCGGAACGGCGGCACGGTCTCACTGCCCGCTGCTGTTCCTCCTGCGCGGATACAAACAGCCTAAAGCCGTGCAAATGGGATTCGGCACAGCTGTTTGGAGCGGGGGTTTTGCCTAATAAATTCTAAAGTTGGGATGCCGACTGTTTTTCCAAGAATCGGGGAAACGCTTCTTCCGAGCTAACAGCAAATGAAGTTTATTTTGCAGCTCTTGATAAGAAATTTAATCAATCTGAAACAGGAATGATAAAATAACAGTCGAAGCTGCTGTTGTTCCTTCTCTGTTGCAAAATAAGGGGCTGAATAATTCTTCGGGTGCTGGAAATAGCAGGAGGGAAGATTAATGGGAGATTAAGGCAGGCTGGGAATGATGCAGAGGAGAGCAGGAGGCAAAGATTATTTTAACTGGTTGGTGCCTGCTGGACTTTGAGGAGAGAGATGAGGCCTTAGAGCTTGTGCTTTTCAAGTCGGTTTGAATTTTCCTGTCATGCTCACTGGCTGGTCGGGTGGTCTTGGTGTTCTGTGTTCCCAGTAAAACCAAAAAGGGTGACCATGAGAACAGCCGAAAATTCAGTGTAACTTAAAAAGAGGCGCTTTATCTCTTGGTGATTTTTTAGCCAGGCCTCTTACTACAGAAGCTTTTGGTTTTCATTTATTTTTTAATATAAAAAGCAGGTTTGGGTGGAATTAAACTGAGTGTAACACGGCATGAATTTGGATTCCCCTGGCGTTGGTTTTTGGAGCGATTTCTTCAGGGAAATGGTGTTGGGAGAAGCAGCGTGTGCTGTATCTTCTCTCTCTGTGCTCACACACGAGCGAGCCGTGGTTGCCCATCCCCGCAGATGTCTGAGCGCTGGGAGCAGACACGGATGATGCTCAGGGAGCAGGGTGGAATTCCCGACTCCCGGTCTCCCGTTTGAATGGGAGGAGCTTCAAGACAACCCGAGTGTAAATAACGGCTTTTCCTGCCCAAAGGAGGGCTGGAGGGAGGGAATCGGGGCTCTGGGGTTTGGCTCTCCTGCCACCTCCCACCTACCCGGGAACAGCCCCGCTTCCTCGGGCAGGAGAGGTGACCGCGCTGTTCCCACCATCTGCATCCCAAAAACCCCGTTCCCAGGGGAGAACAAGTTGTACAAACAGTCCTTATCAGCCTCAGCAAAATCCGGAGCGGTTTCCATGTGGGAATGGGCCGATTGGGAATGTGCGTTTGGTTTGGGGTGAGGCAAAATCCGGTAGGAAGGACCAAACCCCACTGGTGGATGACAAAAATAAAGGCCTAAAAAGAAAAACAGAATTGCTTGGAAATCAGAAACTGGGAAAACTTGTCCTATTTTTCTATGTAAGACACAGTTCCAGGGGGCTTTGCACATCAGCACGTGAATTCAAGAGAATATTTTGCTGGAAACAGGAGAGAGTTTTGTTCTGTATGGCTGCACGTCACTTCTGTGAGCACAGGAAAACATGGCTCAGGTTTTTGTTTGTTTGGTTGTTTTAAATCCAGCATAGCGAGGGCTGGTCGCTTCTAACAAATCTGCTCCCTTCAAAAACTTGGAGATGAGGGGAAAATAAAAAAAGGGTTTGACTGTGCATTTTCTATTTCTTTTGTGATGACCAGTTTTAAGTTGGAGTGAGGGTGATGTGGTAATATATTGATTGTAAAAAGGGCCTTTTTAGTACTTGGAAACTTTGATTATTGTCCAAGATTTGTTCTGTTGGAGGGGAAGAAGTGAGAGAATTGTGATTTTTGTCCATGTCTGATGATGAGGAGCTGGGGGGGCTCAGCCTGGAGAAAAGGAGGCTCAGGGGGGACCTTGTGGCTCTGCAATCCCTGCCAGGAGGGGGAGCCGGGGGGGGTCGGGCTCTGCTCCCAGGGAACAAGGGATGGGACAAAAGTAATTAGCCTCAAATTGCACCAGGGAAGTTTAGGTTGGATATTAGGGAAAATTCCTTCCTGGAAAGGGTTGTCCAGCTCTGGTCCAGCTGCCCAGGGCAGTGGTGGATCCCCATCCCTGGAGGTGTTCAAGAGGTGTGGATGTGGCACTTGGGGACACAGACTAATGATAACCATGGTGGCCGTGCTGGGCTGAGAGTCGGACTTAGTGACCTTAGAGGTCTTTTCCAACCTCAAGGATTCCATGATTCCCTGATTTGTCAGTGGCCCTGGTGCAGTGGGAGTGGTCAGTTATTTTCCTGGTGTATTGATAAGGAGTGGTGCCACATCTCCGTGGTGGCCCTGCTGGAGATTCCTGCCCAGCCACACATTTGTCACATCCATGGGGAAATCCTCTGGTACCTTGGCTGCAGCTGCTTGGCTGTGTTCTTCCTCAGGTACCTGTCACAGAATCCTGGGATATCCTGAGTGGGAAGGGACCCCCAAGGATCATCAGTGCAACCCCTGGCCCTGCACAGACACCCCAACAATCCCCCCCGTCCCTGTCCTGTTGTCCCAACCCTCCTGGAGCTCTGGCAGCCTCGGGGCCGTGCCCACTGCCCTGGGGAGCCTGGAGCTTTTCCCAGTCCTTGGGTTAATGCCTGGCTTACTCCAGCATTTTCTTCCTGTTTGATGAGCTGGAAAACCCCTCCTGGGTGGGATCTGTCAGGCTGTCAATACCACTCAAGTCCTCCTTGCTTTTAATTGCCCCGGTAGGTGGGAGAGCACCCACCATCTGAAGCAGCCTAATTATAGTCAGGTTGGGCTGCTAATTAGGAGTGAGGAGGCCCTGCTGCAGCTTGCAGGGGGATAAGCACCTGCCTCGCCTGGGGGTGGAGTTGGGCAGAGGGGGAGGTGCCAGGTCTGGCTGGCAAGGAGATATCGGGGAGGTTGGTGACCAAAGTTCTCCAGTTTGCTTGTGTCCCTTCTCAGGCGGGCTGTGCTTGGGGGAAGAACCTGGAAAGAGGAACGTGAGGAGGACTCTGAGCTGCTTTTACATTATAGCCATTGTGTTGTCTTCTGTTTGGGTATGAATTCCCACCACGGGATTGTTCCAGAGAGGCTGTGGCTGCCCCACCCCTGGGAGTGTCCAAGGCCTTGTTGGACGGGGCTTGGAGCAACCTGGGATATGAAAGGTGTCCCTGCCCATGGCAGGGGGTGAAACTGGATTATCTTTATTATCCCTTCTACCCCAAACTAGTCAATAACCCTAAAATATTATTTTAAGGTTTGTTTTTTTTTTTTTTTTTTTAATTTTATTTTTAGTTGACGTCAGGTTTTTGGTGCTTTGTGCCAACACGTTGGTAGAACAACCTGGTTTAGCACAGGGTCAGTAGGTGAGGACAAGGACTTTAAAGGAGGGGTAAACCCCGCTCAGTTCTGCCCAAAGCTGCCCTGATTTGCAGGATAAATGACTCCAGGGGGTGGCTGTGCCCCAGGGAGGCGGGTGGGGAGGTGCTGGCTCGGACAGGCTGGGCTCGGCATTGCGGGAACAGCAACACCAAACCCGGGTGGCCTTTCCTTCCAGAGCACTCGGGCTGGGCGAATTAATGAGCCTTTTCCACTTTAATTTCTGAGTCACGAAAATGCATTTTAAACTGAAGAATAGGGCTGTTATTAAATGTCAAGCAGCCTATTTCAGGAAAGGAGAGAGGGAGAGAAACTAATTCTTAAAACACAAAATACTGGGTGGCTCTAAGCAGAGGTACCGAATTTCTATTTCCCCCCTTTCCCTCCCCTTACTAAATGTAAAAGAGTTCCTGTATCGATCTTGGAGTTTGACAGTTCGAGCACTAAAAGTTCTTTGCCGGCTGTACATGAATTAATAAGCTGCTTAGGGCATTAAGTGATGCTGTGTGGCTTTTGGAGCGTGTGGTGGACGGTCAGGTTTGGTTGGATCCGGCTGCCTGTGGGGTTTTTGTAGGCAAGATACAATTTAAAATATACTATTTAAAAATAAAGGCGTGTTTGGAAAGAGAGGGTTGCAAACCTTCGACTGACACTTCAGTGTTGTTGTCTGGGAGCTGCAGGACAACTCCGAGAAACAGTCACAGCCATCCTTTGATTTATTAGAAGTGAAGGCAGGAGAGACTCTCGGAAATCAGGCGAGCTGAGCTTTTCCTTAGGTGGTAAAAGGATATTTGGGATCGCTTTTATTTCCGGATGGGAATTTTTCCAGTGAGGGGCTGCGGTGGCGGCTGAGCATCCATCCCTCCGTTCCCCTCGGTGGGCTCTCCGGCATCCCTCCCTTCCCNCCCTCCCCCTCGGTGGGCTCTCGGGATCCATTCCACCCCTCGGTGGGCTCTCGGCATCCCTCCCTCCCGTCGGTGGCCGCGGTTGATGGAAGGGCTCTGCCAGAGCGGATGAGCTCCGAGAGCCGCCGGCAGCCCTTGCTGGAGGGCTTTGGGAAGGTTCTCACTCCCGAGTTGCGTTGGTTTTTCAAAATTGAAGTGCTGTGCCTCTCCTGCGAGCCGGGGATCGTCGGTGCGAACACCCCCGGAGTGGCGAGGGGCGAGTTATTAATGTCCCAGTTAACTGGCACAGGAAAAGGAGCTGGAATTCTCCTCTCCGGTGCCCTTGTGCTCCGTTTCAGAGCGGGATCTGCGGCCATCCCGAGGCTCGTGCTCCTTTCCCTTCCCTAAATTCTTTGGAGTGCGTGTGAAAGGAGCTCTCGAGGCTGTGAATGAGGTGCTTGGATTTCAGCGCTGAGTGAGGTGTTAAGTCACGCACATTAAGAGAACGGTCTACACGACAAATCGGAGATTCCCTGGAAAACGCAGTGCGCCTCAGTTAAATAATGAAAGGGGGCAGGAAATCACCTCTGGAGAGGAGACAGCGGTGCGGCCGCAGCCGCCCCGTCCGCTCTCCGATGTGTCTGCGGTGTGAGGGCTGCGAACCGGCATGGCAATGTAACCCAAAAGGCAGCTTTCTGCCCCCCTTGCACGTTCTTTCCCCTCAATGCTTTTGAGGCGTGTAAAGGACGTGAGGAGGAGGAGGAGTTGGGCTGAGGGAATAGACTCTTTGTAGCTGTAGGAGATGTTTGATTCGATATTTACCCCGTCTGAGAAAGCAGCAGCACAAACAGTAAGATTCCCACGGCCGTGCTTGGGTCCCTTCCCGTGTCGCTGCGGGGCTGCACTGGGGACCCTGCGTGTCACAGCTCTGTCCCCTGAGAAAGCCGGGACGCATTTTGGGGTGTCTTCAGCTCCACTGTCACCATCCTGGGGGTTGGAGTGACGTTTTCAAGTGTGACCAAGTCTCCTTGTCCTCCTTTGGAGTGCTGGTGGATTCCTGGTGCTCCCGGATCCCCCTTGGCACTGCCCAGCACATCCCTCCCTGCTCCTGGTGCCAGGGGGCTGTGGGGACCTGGGGGTCAGCTCGGGGAGAGGCTGGAGGAGCCTGGAACATGGAACTTGGGAGCAGGAAAACCAAACCCCTTCCCTTCCCTGGGAGCAAGCCCCAAACTGCCCTGCAGCCAGGGAAGCCAGGCTGGGAGGCCCAGTTCCATTCTGTGTCTGGGAAACTGGGGAGCCACTGGGGGAGCAGCCTGGCAGGGATTTTGGGAGAGCCTGGTGCCCGGGGGAGCAGCCTGGCAGGGATTTTGGGAGAGCCTGGTGCCCAGGGGAGCAGCCCCTCTGTTGCCAGGCAACTGCTGGCTGATGCTGCACTGGCAGCTTGCTGTGGATGCAGGCAGATGTGGCCACATCTGGCAGAGGAAGGAGCTGTGGAATTCCTCCCCACATCCTGTGCATTTTTCTACCACATATATTAGATTAAGCTGTATTTTTATTAGGCCCAGCTCTTGGAAGCCCTTTATTAGGCTTTTGAAGTGGCATTAAGAGCAGTGTTGACTTGGAAAATTATGTTCAGCTCTGTTTTAGATTTCATTCCATGAAATAATAGACTATTTAGGCTTGAAACTGTACTTCCATGCTAAGTATTTGAGCTTTGTAGCCTTTCTTATCCAAGATTCCAGATGCCATCAGCCAGTTTTGGTGTTCCTGGGAGGTTTCAGTCTCACAGGTTGTTGGAGATCAGATTTAACAGTTTGAATATTAATTTGGAAGATGTGATCACAGTTGCAGGATGTAGCTGGACTCAGCCCCCAGCTGTGCTCCTGTGCTAAATCACTGAAGGTGCTGGGGGATAAATTGGACAGTTCTGGTTTTCTGGGAGGAGTTTGGTGACCAGTTTATTTCTGTCTCGCTCAAGGATTAGGACACTTAATTCGTGCTGAGTCCTCCGAGTGACAAGAGATTAAGGGGCTGTCCAAGGATGTGCTGATCCTGATTTACAGAAAGTGGCCCTTTGGATATGGAAGGACTTTGAGCTGTTGGAGCGAATCCAGAGGACAGCATGGAGCTGGTGTGAGGGATGGAGCAGCTGCCCTGAGGAAAGGCTGGGAGAAGTGGGATTGCTCAGCCTGGAGCAGGGAAGGCTTTGGGGTGACACCCCATCCGTCTGGGAAAGGGCCTGAAATTACCCCCAGTTTCACTAAGCAAATGGAACCATCAGCACCGGTGGGAAACCACTGGCTCAGGAGCCGGGGCTTTGGCTGGATCGATGTTTATTTTATCTCACAGAGGTGTTGTGAAAGTGAATTAAGAGCTTGGAGGCTGCTGGTGCAGCCGTGATGAATGTTGTGGCTTCGAGCCCCTGAGAAAATTAAATATTTTTCATTCCGTGCATGGCCCGGCTGGTGGGGAATAAACAGGGGCCGTGTGGGGACTGAGGGAGGAAAGAGGGAACAATTGCCTTGTTTTACCAAATTGTGTCTGCAGAGAAGTGGCTTTTTTAGTAAATGAGGAAGGCAAGTCAGGGCTTTATATCTCTAATTCTGCTGCTTTCTCAGACCTTGGATTTGCAACCTCCATAACATTCTCCTGCCGCAGCACTTTATTGTGGCAGTTTTGTGAGAGGCTGCCAGTGCAGATGATTCTAAATTTGCATCCTGTTTTCTGTTATAAAACCTGTTTTTATTGCCTCTAACAGTGCCACGCTGCAGGGTTTGGGACAGGAGTTTCCCTGGCTGCTCTGCTGCAAGATAATGTTGTAAAATTAGCTTTATTCTTAGAAGTGGGAGCTGAAAAGATCAGCATTCTTACCTTCCTCCTCTTCCTGGAAACCTTGTTACTCTGTATTTTAGTCACAATCAACCTGGTCTTTGAGAAGTTTCATCGCTTTGGAGGTTTGGAGAGGGGACTCTGTTACAGAATCACACAAGCCTGGAATGGGTTGGGTTGGGAAGGACCTCAAAGCCCACCCAGTGCCACCCCCTGCCATGGGCAGGGACACCTCCTGCTATCCCAGGGTGCTCCAAGCCCCATCTAAGCTGCCCTTGGACACTCCCAGGGATCCAGGGGCAGCCACAGCCTCTCTGGGAAATTTGGGGTTTTTTTTATTCTTTTTACAGTTGTTTTCTTGCAATGAAACTGTTCCCTGTGACCAGCATGGAAATAAATGGTGCTGACCTGAAACACCAATTCCTGTGCTCTGAAATCCTGAATCAACTGCTGTGAATCCCTCAGCAAGAAGAGCCATTGGTTGTGTTGATATTGAAGACAGATGGAAAATGTTATTAATGAGGACACAGCACACTAATGCTTTGGGAATAATTTAAAAACTGTATTTAAATCATTCCAGCTCTTCCATCCCATTGGCTCAGATGAGCTGGAATAAAAGTGTAATGTAAAATGTAAAGCTCCCACTTGTGATGCTGCTGGACTGGAGAGCTGAGGGGGCTGCAGAGCCAGCGTGGAAAATTGCCATGTATAAAGTATTTCTCCCTGGAAAGGGTGGTGAGGCCTTGGCAGGGGCTGCCCAGGGAGGTTTGGAGTGCCCAGCCCTGGAGGTGCCCAAGGCAGGACTGGCCGTGGCACTCAGAGCTCTGGGCTGGGGGACAGGGTGGGCATCGGGCACAGGGTGGGCTCCATGGGCTGGGGGGGGCTTTTCCAGCCTCGGGGATTCTATGAAAATTGTGTGTTATGTTTTCTTTTACAGGCACTTGGAAAATTCTCCAGCAGTTGAGTGCTGAGGGGGAGCTCTGGGAGCATGGCCGAAGCAGGACTGCCAGTGCTGGCCTGGAATGCAGGTCGTGATGGTGAGTGGGAGGTTTTAATTACAGTCATCTGAGGGCAAATTGCTGCCAGATTAGATATCACAGAATCTCACACTGGTTTGGGTTGGAGGGACATTAAATCCCATCCAGTGCCATCCCTTGCCACGGGCAGGGACACCTCCCACCAGCCCAGGCTGCTCCAAGCCCCATCCAGCCTGGCCTTGGACACTGCCAGGGATCCAGGGGCAGCCACAGCTTCTCTGCCCAACCTGTGCCAGGGCCTGCCCACCCTCCCAGCCAGCAATTCCTGCCCAGTGTCCCCCCCATCCCTGCCCTCTGGCAGTGGGAAGCCATTCCCTGTGTCCTGTCCCTCCATGCCCTGTCCCCAGTCCCTCCCCAGCTCTCCTGGAGCCCCTTTAGGCCCTGGGAGGGGCTCTCAGGTGTCCCTGGAGCCTTCCCTTCTCCAGGGGAACATTCCCAGCTCTCCCAGCCTGGCTCCATCCTGGAGGGGCTCCAGCCCTTGGAGATCAGACTTCTCCTGGTGTGACCAAGCTCTGTTCAGGCAGGAGCCCAAAGCTGTGTGTGAGTGGCTGCAGCATCTTCTGTGAGTCCACGAGGCCTCTTTGGTGATCACAGGGCAGTGTCCAAAATTTAGGCAAGATGAAAGTTCCCTTGGTGTTGGTGTCGAGAGCCCAGATTTCCAACAGCACCCTCAGCCTGTTATCTGAGGGCAGTGTGCCTGTGCTGGTGTGTGATGTGCAGCCCAGCAGGGCTTGCTGCTGGAGCTGTGTGTGCTCTCCTTTGCCTTGCAGGGGGATGCCCGTCCCTGCTCCCGTGGTGGGTTTTAGCCGTGGGCCTGTGATCCCCCCAGCCCCCCCGTGTTCCCTGGCTCTGGAGCCAGACCCCAGCACAGCATGAGGAGGTTCATTTACTGCAAGGTGGTTCTGGCCACTTCCCTCATGTGGGTGCTCGTGGATGTCTTCCTGCTCCTGTACTTCAGCGAGTGCAACAAGTGTGATGACAAGAAGGAGAGGTCCCTGCTGCCTGCCCTGAGGGGTAAGTGCCACCCCCAAACTCCTTGGAAGGTCATGAATTTACTTTCCCTTGAATATGTTTCTCCAAGTGACTTTTCCAATCAAAGTCCCAGGGTCTGAACTACTTTCTGTGCTGCCTTAGTGGTCTCTCAGCTTCAGTTGTGTTTGTGTTTCACGGAGTGGTTCGGGTGGGGAGGGACCTTAGTGACCATTTAAATGACACATTTAAATGTTATTTAAACAACAGCATGGCCCAGCAATCAGAGTTTTGCATGGTTTTTAGGTCCCAGTTGAACTGTACAGGGTAGGTGCATTTCTGCCTGGCAAAAATGGGTTTTCCCATTCCATAAGGCTGGGAAAAATTTTCATGGCTCTTCCTCTTTCAGATGTGGAAGTGCTTGACATATGTCAGACTCCTATTCCAGAGTAGTCCATAGAATCATGGAATCCCAGAGTGGTTGGGGTTGGAAGGGGCATAAAAGCCCATCCCATCCCACCCCCTGCCATGGGCAGGGACACCTCCCACCAGCCCAGGCTGCTCCAAGCCCCGTCCAGCCTGGCCTGGGACACTCCCAGGGATCCAGGGGAATTCAGAATCTCTCTGGGCTGGCCTTTTGCCTGAGCTTTGTGTGTTTTCTTCAGCAAAACTCCTATAAAATATCTCTGGTGTGTGAAAGAGAAACCTTTTGTGTCCGAGGCCGTTTGTCCTGCGAGGGGATTGAGGCACAGTGAGAGTCCCACTGGACGTGGGGCAGTTCCAGGTGAGCAGAGGGAGCAGGAATTTATGGAATTCAGGGGTGTGCTTTTCCCTGTGCATTACCAACCTGTCCTTAAGGAGTTTATGTTGTGCATAGAGAAGGAGGAAGATGTTCCAATCCAATTAGGGCTTCAAACTAAGATGAATTAAGCCGAGTGCAGCTGCTTTTGTAACAGGTTTGCTGCTCAGAGGAGACAGAAGCTGTCTGAGGCTGTCCCTGTGTTCATAAATCAGTGTGGGTGTGAAAGTGCTGATCCTCAGGACAAACCCTTGCCATTCCCTTAAAAGCACTTTGGGATTCTGCTTCACTTTGGATCAGTTTCCCGTAATTTGAAGTGAAAACACCACTGGGTGCTGGGTTTGTCCCACGGAAATCCTCCGAATGGCTTTGCAAGGCTTCGCTTTGAACCTCCCGGTTAAACAGAGATTAAAAATAAAAGAGGATTTCGGTTATTTTTCCTGATGAAAAGGATATTGCTTCTCAGGAGTTGTTTTTTCGCCCCCCGTGTAATTGAATTACTGCATTTTTTAGCAAATATTAGGCGGGAATGTGGGATATTGGGGGTGAAGCAGCTCAGTTTGTGCTGTCAGCTGCAGCACAGTGAGCCGAGATTGGCTGTGATGAATCACTGGAATTAGCTCCAAATTGATTATCCTTTGTGAAGGCTCTTTAATCACTGGCGTATTTTCCCATTGAATTGGATAATTTGTAAAGAAAAACATCAAATATCAGTGTAGTAGATTTTAGTTCAACATTAACAACTCCTAAGCCAATCCAGGCTTAAAAAACTGCATAAACCCTCTCCCTGCCACCACCACTCAGTTTTAGGTGGAAATGCCTGGAATTTGGGTGTGGGAATCCACCTTTTTGGCAGGACAAGACTCTGCAGCACTTGCCCTTTTTTTGAAGTACTTAAAATGGCATTTTCCCAGTCAGTTTATTGCACCCTGTGCTCTGCCTGTTCTTGCACCCTGTGGGAAGGAACAAATTCCGGTCAATATAGAACATTATTTGTACTGCAAAGGCTGGGAAACCAAACCCCGAGTGGGGCCCTTTGCTCTGAGTATTCCCCGTGATCCTGGAAAAGAACAGCTGGCTGTAACACCTCCCGAATTCCCAGGTTTTCTGGGATCCTCGGGCACAGCAGCAGTTTTAGTGGGATTTGGTGGCGTTTGGAGAGGGGTGACTGGAATTCCAGGAATAAATGAGAGAAACAGAGTTAATCAACTTTATCCTTTGGTTTTTGATCTGCTGTTTAATAAAAAGGGGGGGAAATCCCAATATTGTAGAATTTAAAAGCATATCTTTACTGATCCCTTTGCTCTGCTCAGCGATATCTGGAATTACATTCTTTTGCCTGACTTTGGTTTAGTGTTTAAAATATTTCCTTCACAATCAAATACAAACATAAAATGCGATTATTAATTATAAATATAAACGTATGGAAAATAAAGAAATCCAGAGTAATTTTTCCCTTTGCTCCAGAGAGTCAGCAAAATACCTTAATTTCCTTCTGCTGAAACTGTTTATGTTTTACTGGAGGAGTTTAAAATGTTGTTGAATTTTCAGGGGCTCCCACCCGAGCCTTTGAAATCCTCGATCGGGCAGGGCCAGTTGTTGTTCTGCTGGAAAGGGGCTTGTTTTGAAGCCCCTGCAGACAAAGCCCATGAGCACCTTTGTCTCACCCATCGCTCCTTTGGGGCTCCGAATGAGGATGCAAAGTATCTGTAAATATAAAATTACAGCCTCCCCACAGGGGTGTTAAAGAGAGGCACGGAAAGAATCGATGGAGGAACAGAAATTCAAACGGGATGTGGTGATTTGAAGTCAATTAATTATTAGAGAGCGAAGGTTCGTTCATGACTGAGGAATTTGAAAGGGAATTGAATTTACCACGGGAAACTCTCCGGTCTTGGATTTCAAATTCAAAACGCTGGTTAAATCGAGGGGGTTCTTTTTGAAAAACTGGGTTTTCAAACAGATTTTGGCAGGTTTTTTCCTCAGCTTAAGAGTAAAATATGTAATATTTTATATATTATATATAATAGATATTATGCTTGTATATTTTATATGTTATATGTAGAGCTGGGGGGAAGTAAAATCTTGCTCTCTAAATAATCATATGAGGAGTGTGGGCTGTGATTAAAACAGTAATTGTAAGGAAATGTGATTAATTAGTGTGAGTAAGGAGGTGAAATTGGAGTTTTGAGCGCTGGTCTTTGCAATGTGAACAATCCCCTTTGTGATGGCAAAGGGTGGGTTAGATTTTGTTGCAGGTGACAAAAAATTAGTGTTACTTTGGGGTGTTTTATGGAGAAATTAATTAAGGTACTATTGTCAAGAAAACTCAATATAGGAGAAAATCTGCTTATTTAATGTATTTATGTATTTTTAACAGTCAAAGTTCTGGTTGTGGTTGTGGGAAGGAAATGACTGAAACATTTGGGTGCTGTCACAGAGGTTTGGGGTTGTGGCCAAGTTTAGGAAGCAAGGCTTTGATTTTGGGGCTTTCCATGGTGATGTTTATCCCTCCATCACTGAGGGCTCTGCCCTGTCTGCACCAACAGTGAGCAAATATAACAATAACAATAATAATAATGATGATGATGATGATGATACCACCCCAGGAGGCTGCAGTGGTGTGGGCATTGCCCTGCAATATTTGGTGGGAAATCAAATGTCAGGAGCTGCTGTGGGTGTTGTGGCAACACATTTCGTTCCTTGGTGGGTTTTCCATCCCAGTTCTGAAGCTTGAGGAGAAAGTGTTGTGTCAGTGTCGTTTTCTGAGGGCAGATTTCAATCTAATCAACAGGTGGTATAATGAAAAATTATCTTATATATAATGATAATATCTGGATAATCACATACTGGGCCGTGTGGTCTCACTGGTTTGAACCCACAGGCTCCAGCCAGAAAATACCCTGTTTTCCAGCACACTGTGGATGCACTGACAGATACTCTGTCCTGGATCAATACTGTTCCATAAATTCCCATTAATTCTTATTATTGGGTCATTTAAATAGCAGGAAAATGACTGCCAAGCCGGTTTGGAGTGAAATGGGTCTGGAAAAATGTCTTTAAATCTATGATTTGTGTCTCCTGGAAATGATGTTCCATGTTCTGTCCATGGCCTGTGTCTGTGGTGTTGATGAATCCCACTGATTTTATACAGATTAAGAATTTAGTGAAGCAACTTGACTAAAACTTTAGCAAGGAGGGAAAGAAAAAACCTCCTCCTTTCTGTATGTGGTATTTTGAAACGTGGTCAGTAGTTCCGTGGGGAACCTGAAGTCAAATCCCTGTGCTTTGCAAAGAAAAGGCAAATGTGTCCCTCAGAGTTGGTGGGAACGAGCAAGGCTCAGTTTTATCCTCTTGCAGGGATGTCCAGGGTGCTTTCCCTCCCTTGGGATGGGCTTGGAGCAGCCTGGGCTGCTGGGGAGTGTTGTGGGTGGAGCTGGGGGGGTGTGGGGAGTGTTGTGGGTGGAGCTGGGGGGGTCCCTTCCACCCCAAACCCTGCCAGGGTTCTGTCATTCCCACCATTTGTCCCTTTCAGGCAGTGTTGGGTTCGAAACCAGCAGGGAAACTTCCAGGAGTCCCACCCAAGGCTCTTGTTTCGATATGTGGGTCCAATAAAAGGCTTCAGAAGCATGACTGTTTATTTCAGCATTTATTCTGTGTCACTTGAGCACTTTGGGAGTGTCCCCAGCCCTGTGAGTGCCCGGGGCTGGGGCTCAGCTGGGCTCTGCCTTTGGGGCTGTTCAGGGGGGTTGCAGCCCTTTGGGAGGTGCCAGGGGGGCTCTGCAGCTCCAGAGGGGACAAAATGACCCAGAGCTGACAAAATCCAGCCTGGGAACTTCCAGCTGCCAGATTAGCTGTTGAAATGTGAATTTTCTTCCCCACCCTGGCACATTGAGGGCTTTATAATGACTCCTTTTAGCTTGTCGGTCGACGTTCTGGAATAAATTGTGATGTGAGAAACTTGTGTGGGTCTGTCCTGAAGGTTTGAGTAAAATCCTGTTGATTTTTCCCACCAGTTCACCTTTGAAGCGAGAAAGGCAGAAACAGTTGGGTTTTTTAACTTACTTTATTTTACTTTTACTCTTGAACATCCCCCACCCTTTTGTGAGTTAAAACTCTGTCACACGGACAATATTTCTGCACGTTTTATATTAAATTTGTGGGTTATTCTAATTTAAAAAGTAGAGTGCTTTGTTACCCTGCAGCTGGGGAGGTTTGTGTCCTTCATGCCCTTTCCTGGTTACCCTCCCTTCACTGAGGGGATCAGCAGGAGCAGGTTGAACACAGGTTCATTTTACACGTTCCATTAATTATTCCTGCTCTGGTCTCTTCCCTAATTATCTGTCTTGCCTTATCTGAAGCTTTTTTCACTCTCAGTCTTGGTTTAATTAAAGCAAGATACAATTCTGTGATTCTTCACTGTGGAAATTCATCCTTTTGCATCACATTTCATGACTTTATTGTTATGCAGGATTAAAGCTGAAAGGGTTTGACTCCTGAATTGCTGCCTTTTCTGCCCTCACAATTCCAAGTGTATCTTCCCAGCGTTTTCTTTCCTTCTCTTCCCTTGTCAGTTTTTTTTAGGTGAAATCAGAGGGTTTTTGTTGCACCAGGCTCTGTTCTGGGCCCAGGCTGGGCCAGTGGAAGGTGTTCCTGCCCGGGGCAGGGGTGGGATGGATGGGCTTGCTGAGGTCCCTTCCAAGGCAGCCCATTCCCTGATTCCATGGCCTGTCCCAGCCCCAGCTCTCCCTCTGGCCTGGGGGAGCTTCAGGGCTGAGTTGGGCTGGTTTGACCTCTGAGGGGATCAAAGCCTGGTGTGAGGCTGTGCCACAAGCAGCCCTTGCCTCCCTCCAGCTGCTGCTGATCCCACACTCCAGGGCTCAGCCCTGGGCAGAAAAAAAGCTGCAGGAACCCTTTGGGACTGGAATAGTTTTGGCTGAGTAAGAGAAGTCTGAGTCTTCTCTAGAGCCCTGCAGAATCCCTGAGCAGCCTGGTGTGCTCTCCTCAGCACAAAGGAGTGTCCCCTTTACAGTCACTAAAGGTTCCCCAAGGACATTTTTAAAAGGAATTCCAATATAAACTTGAGAGGTAATTCTGGTGCAAATGGATAAATTAAGAAGTCATGGAATCCCAGAGTGATTTGGGCTGGAAGGCCCCCAAATCCCACCCAATCCCCCCCCCTGCCATGGGCAGGGACACCTCCCACCAGCCCAGGGTGCTCCAAGCCCCGTCCAACCTGCCCTTGGACACTCCCAGGGATCCAGGGGCAGCCACAGCTTCTCTGCCCAACCTGGGCCAGGGCCTGCCCACCCTCCCAGCCACCAATCCCTTCCCAGTATCCCCCCCATCCCTGCCCTCTGGCAGTGGGAAGCCATTCCCTGTGTCCTGTCCCTCCATTCCTTCTCCCCAGTCCCTCCCCAGCTGCTGTGTCTGGGTCTGTCTCCTGGAGCTGCTCAGGGATCACATTCTGTGCTCGGGGTAGGTCTCTGCTCCCCTGAGGTCTGTGAAGGGCCTTGGGGACTGTGACAAGGGACTGAAATGAAACCCAACCCCCTAAAACTCCCAGCAGGCACCCCCAAACCCAACCAAGCCCCAAACCAACACCATATGGATCTCCATAACCACAGAATCATGGAGGAGTTTGGGTTGGAAGGGACCTGTGCCACTGTGCAGGGAATTGAGCTGAAGTGAGGCAGGCACAGGGATAATCCTGCTCTGCAGGGTGGGCTGACTTACAGGGACTGTGTTCTCTCTGTAATGTTGAGATCTGAAAACCAAATAAAACTTCAATCATAAAAGACTTTCCCCATTAAGTGATAAGAGCCCTTTGTAATAAAAACTTGTCAGTCTTTCATGGCTTAGGAGTAATTGAACCATGTTAAATTCTCTTGTTTCAGCCTTTATGCAGCTCCAATCTCCCTTCTTTGCTTCTCCAGTGGAAATCAGGAGTTTAAATACGGCGTTTTGGGGCTGGGACCTCGTGGGTTCAGCAGCTGGTTCCACTTTGGATGGTCTTAAAATGTAACTGCATTGAATGATCCCATTTTAAACTTCATAAAAGGGCAATTTGCCTCATTTTCCTCCCGGGTGGAAGCTGTAATTCCCAGGGGAATGTGCTGGGACTCCAGCAGGGCTGTTTGGGGGTGGGTCCCAGTCAGCTGGTCATCTTGGGGTGCTTTTTGTCCTCTGCCTGAGGGGATCTCGTGGAGCTTGTGGATTGTTTTGTCCTCAGTGTTGCCCTTCATGGGGAGCTGGGTGGTCCTTCCTGCTGGGATATGTGTGTTGTCCTGGGACACGTTTCTCTCACTGAGTCATGGAACCAGGGAATTGTTAGGGTCGGAAAAGACCTTTAAGGTCATCAAACCCAACACCACGTTCCCCACTAACCCATGTCCTCAGGGGCCACATCCACACGTTTGTGAGCACCTCCAGGGATGGGGACTCCACCCTGCCCTGGGCAGCCCCTTCCAGTGCTTTGCAACCCTTTCCATGGGAAAACCTTCCCTAAAATCCCACCTGCACCTCCCCCTCCCCTTTGGGCTGACACTACCTGTGGTGTGTGCAGGGTGTGAGGCTTTGGGGTTGGCTCCTCCGAGGAGAAACACAGAAGTAGCTGCTTTGGGCAAAACTGGGCTAGAAAGGGGCTTTTGTTGGCTTTGCTGGTTGTTCTCAGAGCTCTGGTTCCCCTCAATGGGGAAAGGTGTGCATTGTGGATGAACATTTCCCCCAGATCCTGGATCTGGGCACTCCTGAGCATTTGGTGCTTTAATCCTTTTGATGTGAGGTGACGAGACAATGGAACTGAGAGACATTCTGTGTGAGAGATGTTGATATTTATATGGGATATTTGCTACACCTCAAGAATCCCTTTGTTCTTTTGCTCTAAGGATGCTGGAGGCATTTCCATACATCCCCAAGCCCCCAGAGTGATGGTTGGTTGGTTTGGGCTTTAAATATTCTTATTTTTTTGCTTTCATTTGAGTGGTTCAGTATTTTTAAATTTCTTTTGCTGTATGCTGGCAATTTCTGGGGCTCTTGAGTCTACCTGTGGGTAAAATATTCCTTATAGAAAATGCACAAAGTGGTTTTTCTTGTTGATTGTTACTTTTTGGGGGGTTTGAGGGTGATTGTATTTAAGGACAGCATTATGCCCCTGCTACAGTGGGCATTTCTCTAACTGCCTTTAACTGCTGCTTGTGTCAGCTTTAATTCCTGAAATCACTTTCCTTAGGGAATGTTTGGCACTTCCTGTAGATACAGGAATTGCTGTGACATTCTGAAGATATATTAAAAAAAAAAAGATAAACCCCTCGGCGTTGTGAACCACCAATAAGACAAGGCAGAGACTGCAGGACAATTTGTGTTAATTTGTGTAATTTGCAGTATATTTAGTGTTAATTTTATGGGGTGAGGGCAGGATCAGTCTCAGGGTGAAACTGCAGCCCCGCAAGGAGACTGTGCCCCTCCAATTTCACTCCAAGCTAAACCTCCCAGGGTTTGTGGTTTGGTCCGTGGCACAAGGAGTAAAAATGCAATTAATAAAAGGATCATTTAAATGTTCTAAAAATCTCAGAGTGATTTGGGTGTGAAGGGACCTTAAAGTTCATTTCATTCCACCCCCTGCCATGGGCAGGGGCAGCAGAGGGGGTGAAAAACATGTACCCTTTCAATTAGTGTAGAACTAATCTTACAAAACCTTAATTGTTGGGTGTTCTGGAAGATGCAGTTTTGGTCTGGAGGTTCAGTTGGACTCTGCTGGTGGTTCGTTGAGGCTGCTCTGGGGAGGTTTGTGGGAGTGGTCGGGGCAGACATTGACCCACAGTGAGGGGTCACCTGCTTTGGGGATTTGCAGGGAAATTCATGAGCTGATTCACCACCAAAAATGACAGAATCACGTGGGATCAGTCAGGAGGGGTTTGCCCCTCCTTTTCCATATCTGTGGTATAAAAATCCTGCCTATAAAAAGCTGAAAACACAGACTTGGGAGCTCCAAAGTGTCACCAAATGCCTGATCCTTCCCCTTCCTGCAGGTCTCCCTGGCAGAACAATTCCCACCAGCAATTACAGTTCCATTCTGGCAGCAGGTTTTAATTAGACCTTGCAATATGATGAAGAACTCAGCTATTAACTCTGCTCCCAAATTGCTGGCTTTTTTAGAATTTTATTTTGGGAAAGGCCATCTTTCCATTCTTTACAAAAAGCACCTGAGAGTCCTCAGTGAGAGAGGTCCTGGTGTCTTTGAAGCTTGTTATTTTCTCATCAAACCATTGTCACATTTAAACCTTGAAATTGCTCTTTTGTTGGGAAGGAGCAAGTCCAGAGGAGGCCCCAGAGATGCTCCAGGGCTGGAGCCAGGCTGGGAGAGCTGGGAATGTTCCCCTGGAGAAGGGAAGGCTCCAGGGACACCTGAGAGCCCCTCCCAGGGCCTAAAGGGGCTCCAGGAGAGCTGGGGAGGGACTGGGGACAGGGCAGGGAGGGACAGGACACAGGGAATGGCTTCCCACTGCCAGAGGGCAGGGATGGGGGGGATATTGGGAAGGGATTGCTGGCTGGGAGGGTGGGCAGGCCCTGGCACAGGTTGGGCAGAGAAGCTGTGGCTGCCCCTGGATCAATCCCTGGCAGTGTCCAAGGGCAGGTTGGACGGGGCTTGGAGCAGCCTGGGCTGGTGGGAGGTGTCCCTGCCCGTGGCAGGGGGTGGGATGGGGTGATCCTGAATGTCCCTTCCCACTAAACCATTCCATGATTTTGTGGTTGACTAACTGGGATTAAAGACATGTCTTTGCCCATAGGGAGAGGCAGCACATGGGTGGTGTCTGTGGCTGTGGCTGGGAAGGGCTGTGATCCAGGGAACACCATTCCAGTCTGGATTCTGGTGTTGCTCTGGTTTAGGCTGAGCCATCGAGAGGAGCTGGGAGAGTTTGCTGTAGTTTGTTAAACTAAGGTTTAGAATTAACAGTGCTTGGGAATCCTACTTGTGAGGAGAAAACAGTACCCTGCTGACAAAAGAAATATTAAATGAATTTTAATATAGTTTGCAACCTCTGTGTCTTACTTTTCTTGCTGTTCTGAAACCTTCCAAAAGAAGTCTCCCTGACTGTGTCCTGCTGCAGGAAGAGCTGGAGCCTGTTCATGCCTGGTTTCCCCATTCCTGTGTGGGGTTCCCTTGGATATCACAGCTCCAGTCAGTATTTCAGCCCTTGAAATGTTGAAAATGTTTGCTCCTAAGCGGGTTCTTGTCAGGGAACAGCAGTAACTCCTCTCCTTGGTGGGGGTAGCTGCTCACTGCTCTACTTTGTGGAGCAAATTGGTTTAATTTAAAGTCTTTTAATCCTTCGCCCCTGTAGCACACACTGCCATAATGATGATGAGAACACATCCATTAATTTAGCTAATGCCTTCCCAAATTGCCAGTTTTCTCATCCATGGAGCCCTGTGGAGCTGCTGGAGCACAGGAGATGTCCCACCCCCTCAGCACCTCTCCCAGGAATACACAGATTTATGGATCCTCCCGGCACAGGCATCTGTTTGCCCACAGACCTCGTGCTGTGTGGAAAGGGATTTTACTGAGGGTTAGAATCCCAGAATCCCAGAGTCCCTGAGGTTGGAAAAGGCATCCAGGATCATCCAATCCAACTCGTGCCCGATGCCCACCGTGTCCCCCAGCCCAGANGGTTTTGGTACAAAAGTCTGGGAGTTGCTGCATTTTTTGGATGAGAAAATGCCTCCTTTCAGGCCTTCTCTCAGAAACACCAGGCACTGTCCCTGAGAAGATCCCACATCCATCCTAGAGGGTGTTTTTCTGGAACTCTGCAGGGTATTCTCTCGCTCCAGACCTCCTTGCCCGAGGCTCTGGGAGCAGAGGCAGCGTGGGCTGGGCTGTCTCCAGACAACACGTGTCCCACAAGTGCTAAAATAGCCTGGGTTGGCACAAATTGTGAGTTCTGATGTTTTTAGTATTGAAAAGCAATCCTTTTTTTTTTTTTTTTTCCTTNGGGCATTAAGGATCAGAATTCCTGAGCGAAGCCTGAAGTTTGTGTGGTAACTGGGGGGCTGTGGCAGAGCCTGGGGAGGTGTTTCACCAAACCCATGGGACTATTTTTAATGGAATTTGCAGAGGAAAACTTTTGCATAGCAGGCCATTCTGCAAAGAATCTCCAACTGGAATTTCATATCCAAACTTAATGTTTTTGGAAGTAAATTTTTAGAGGTGANTCCTGGCAGTCTTATGTTGTGAAACACTGTGAAGGAAATGATCTATTTAATGATGTTTATGACAACTTTACAGGATTTATTGCTGCCATATAATTAAAACTAGAATTCTTTATGTTCTGGATTAAGAGGAGCCTTTGTGCAGTTCTGAGCAGCAGAGATTCATCATGGAAATGGCAAATCAATCCTTTACTTTATTGGATCCTGTGTGCAGTTTATGGCAACAAATTATTAGGGAGAAATTCCTGGCTGGGAGGGTGGGCAGGCCCTGGCACAGGTTGGGCAGAGAAGCTGTGGCTGCCCCTGGATCCCTGGGAATGTCCCAGGGCAGGTTGGATGGGGCTTGGAGTAGCCTGGGCTGGTGGGAGGTGTCCCTGCCCATGGCAGGGGGTGGGATGGGATGGGATTTGAGGTCCCTTCCCACCAAAACCACTCTGGAATCCCTGAAATCCATAAATTTCTAGCCAGGCAAAGGAGGCTGATTTACTTTGCAGCCAAACTCTGCTCATTGGATCTGGTGCTGGGCTGTGTAATCCTGGTGGGAATCTCTTGGGAATAATGACTTATTGTCATTGTGGTTATAGCCAAGAGCTGCAAGTGAACAAATCTGGGGGGGTTGAATCATCTCAAGATCAAACTGGAGGCACATTCCATTCTGGATGGGGATCAAAGCTCCCACAGGGGCAGGGAAAACGTATTTTCCATGGGGTTTTAGTATTCCTTGTTGAACACCAAACGAGCTGAGCCCCGAAGGACGAATCCGACACCCCCGACCTAAAGGTGGCTTTTGCTGGTTGTGTTGCAGCCGTTATTTCTCGGAACCAGGAAGGGCCAGGAGAGATGGGAAAGGCTGTGCTCATTCCCAAGGATGACCAGGAAAAGATGAAGGAGCTGTTTAAGATCAACCAGTTCAACCTGATGGCCAGTGACCTCATCGCCCTGAACCGCAGTTTGCCCGACGTGAGGCTGGACGGGTGAGTCCTGGG